>CM031596.1:6917256-6935088 GCA_018398815.1 Conus ventricosus | reverse complement strand
TACTTTTACTCAGGTTTTTGTTTTTTTTTTTTTTTTTTTTTGTGACAAACCGAAATCGCGATTCTGCCCAGACGCGGAATGTTTTAAGCCCTGTTTCGGCTCTGGTGGTCTTCTCACTGACATCCATAGCTGTTTCATCAGGTGCATGAACAAGGGACACAACCCTTTGAGATTCAGGCACAAAACACTAGTCTCACTGACAGTTCATTTTTCTTTCAGTACTTCATCAGTGCAGCACCTACAGGCCTCAAACATTCACTTTCTAATGACCAAACACCAGTGTCTAGCCATCTACCACTGCTCTTCATCAGTGCAGCACCTACAGGCCTCAAACATTCACTTTCTAATGACCAAACACCAGTGTCTAGCCATCTACCACTGCTCTTCAACAACCAAACAGCCTGCACTGAGGGCAACTTCACATTTTCTCTACAGACAGCTCATCAGTGAAGGTGTGCTGTTCTCACCCTGCAGCTTTAACTCTTGTAGGTGCCATTAGCAGCATGCTTCAAAACAGAGTTGTACAATCTTTTTTTTTTCCAACCTTGTATCAAGTGCAACGGACAAAAACAAGTGAGTAGTAGAAGTCCATACATTTAACTTGATTGTTGACAATTTGACAACCCAGACCCTACACTGACCAGTGTCCATGCGGCATTGGACCCCAGACCATGTCCTACTGCGCTGTCCTAGTCACACAGCTCTACGACACAAAACCTGGCCGGGGGAAGCGGAGTTACAGGCGCAGCTTTGGGGAGCCCGTTCTGACCTGGAGAAGACCGCGGGCTTCATCATGGCGGCCGGGTTACAAGTCTGACGCATCCAGCTTAAATCGAACGCAGAAGAAGAAGAAGACAACCCAGACTGCTAAATCATGGACAACTCAGACAGTGCAGACTATACACCTGTGCTTGCAATCGATGTAAACGTAAGTACTGCATGTGCATTTTTTCTCATTCTTTTTAAATCTGTACTCTCTGGAAATGTTAACTTCTGTTCATTGTATCAAGACCAGGCTACCTGAAATTTTTTTGTTTTATTATATGTAATACTGGCTTGTCTTAACACTTGGTAACATTCGAGAGCAGAACCAGTTAGCAAAACATGTAATGCAATCCCTGACTGAACACAGAGAAATGAGTTTTTAAAAAAAAAAATTGTGTGTTAAAGGAAGAGGAGAGTGCAATGCAGAACACAATAGCCCACCTGGTCCTGGTCGCTGATGTCCTCCTCTGTGGTGTCCAGGTCGTGGACCTGACTCAAGATCTCTACCACTCTCTCCACATCCTCTGGCCGTGTCCGCTGAACACACCAACACCCCATCACTTTCATTCCTCAGACACAACAGGTCAACAAGGGTTTTCTTCCTCCCCCCAACAAAAAAGTGTTAAATCAATACATACATAAGTACTTTCATGTACACAAGCAAGCAAGCACAGAGTATAAGTACATGCACATACATTCATGTGTTCCTGCACGCAAACTCGCTCACATTCTCTCACTCTCTCACCATTTCAAACGTATTTTCCTACCTGCACTTAAGCACTCTCACACACACAGACAGGTATGCATATGAATGTGCATGTACACTCTTTGCTCTCTCTCTCTCCCCCTCTCTCCCTCCCTCCCTCCCTTGTACATACACACAAATACACATGCACACATCCATCCTGAGTCTAGCCTCTGCCCCTTCTCTGAACACCCCAGTGTATACAGTGAAAGGCGCCATGCTTGTGACTTACTGGGGCCAGTATTGCAGACACCGCAGCCTTTTCCTCGGCAGACAGCTCCACACTGCCTCGACTGCCAACACACAAACACACAACCATCAACCATCCTGGATTCCTTAAAGCCTGGTGTGCAGACACACTGCCTCGACTGCCAACACAGAAACACACAACCATCAACCATCCTGGATTCCTTAAAGCCAGGTGTGCAGACACAACAAACTTCAGTGGAAAGATGGAATATGGCAAAATGAAGAATCAATCAAACTTTAGTGGATCCGTAATGCAGATCAAAGGCAGATCCAGGATCTGATCAGCATAGAGAATTACAAATTTTCTATTTTGAATATGAACAATATGTACTTAATGTTTTCCAACTAGTATCTATGAAATAATGTATTTTCAATTAATTTTTCATACTTACCTGTCCAAACAAAAGTTGTATTCCTACTCTCTAGGGATATACAAATACGGAAATTTCATATCCTCTTTTTTTTTTTTTAAGTGCATGACAAGCAGCTTTATTACACGACCAAATATTACTCCTCTGGTGGCAAATATTTTTGTGCAGCTGAAACCCACACTTTCCTAAGTGACATTTTAGTTTTTTTCATTTATCTCAATATAATCCAATCCACCTATCGGTTTATGAACAAGATCATGAACAAATCTGTATGCCAACATACAATCTAAACAGCTGATTTTATAAGATACACATGTACATCACGCTCACACACACACACACACACACACACACACACAAACATGTTCAAATACTGTTACACACACAAGCACACCACATGGATGTGTAAAACACAAGGGATCTCCCGGGTGTGAATCTGTGCCTAACACAGTCAGTGACATCACAATAAACTCGCAGTTACATCTCAAGAGGCGGCAGGCCATTGCTGTTAAATTTCACAGAGGAAAGACGCTGACACAATTCAATTCTCCATGCGCATACAATTCTCCATAATGAGTCAACCACACAGTAAAATTCATCTCCGTTTCATGTAGACTTCTACTGGATGTCATAGTGGCACCCTTCAAAGATGGAAGGTCACTCATGCTGCTTCTGCAATCAGCTGATTATTGTTGTGAGCAGGGGGCTGGTGCTTGCAGGCGTCCTGCACAAGTCAGATCAGGACAACAGCCACCAACGCCACCAAACTGACTTTGTAGCAGAGCAGGGTCTCCTCCTGTGGGTTGCCTGATGATCACCCGATAGTAATACTGATCGTTCCTTACAACCTGCAGATGCAGAGACTGTGACAGAATGACACAGAGTGGGGCTGTGAGTATGGTAGCTGTGATGAGTGACAAAGAGGTGATGTCACTTGGTCGATACACAAAAAAACCTTTGAAGGGGGGGGGGGGAGACGGGGGCGTGCATGAACTTGTGAACTTTAATGTATCAGCCACTTAAGAGAAGCATTAGAACCCAAGCAGGCATTCAGACACTGTTAAAAGGAAGAAGCTTTACCCTTTGAAATGGGAACTGGAGGTATATGATAGTCTTTAAAAAAACCAAAAAGAAACATTGGGGGAACATTACAATATGAAATCAGAGATGAATTTTCACTCTCCCCTTCTGACGTACCTACCTATGCACACACCACACACACACACACACACACACACACACACACAGACTGATACAGATACAAACACACACTCATGCTGACACAGCCACACACAGGGGCCTATACCTGGCCGTGTCCACAGTCTTGCGGCCCCACTTGTAGCACCAGCCAGCCAGCAGGAACCAGGCCTTGGCCAGCCCAGGGCTCTCCATAGTGGCCAGGTGCAGCAGTCGACCCACCACTCTCTCCCCTTCTGCCACACTGCCCGAGTCCGCCAAGTCCAAGCTCTCTGCAGGTATATAAACTAAGTGCAGGTATATAAACTAAGTCACACAGGTAAGAAAAAAGTGGTGTCTGTTGCAACAAAACATCAAAAACAACAAAAATAAACACAAAATTCAATACAAAATAAAATTAAAACAAAATTCAATATAGCAAAAAAATCAATACCAAATGTAAAAGCCCACTGAGATTTTGTTTGCAAATAAAATGGCTACTGACAGTGGTGAAGCATAAAGCAATAAATGTGCCAGAACAAGATATAAGAAAAAACAAATTGAGAGATGGTTCAAGATAATGAGAGTTGCTCCAATTACCAACGCCACCCTTCTGTCCTCATGCTGCCCTAACACCCACACCATATACCACCCTTCTGTCCCCTCATGCTGCCCTAACACCCACACCATATGCCACCCTTCTGTCCTCATGCTGCCCTAACACCCACACCATATGCCACCCTTCTGTCCTCATGCTGCCCTAACACCCACACCATATACCACCCTTCTGTCCTCATGCTGCCCTAACACCCACACCATATGCCACCCTTCTGTCCACTCATGCTCCCCTAACACCACACCCATACCCCATCCCTCTGTCCTCATGCTGCCCCAACACCCACACCATACCCCATCCGTCTGTACTGAAGGTGTGCCTGCCCCGGTGACTCACCAGGAAAGCCAGCCACATAGCAACAACGTTGCTGCACCACACTGCTGGCTTCACTGTCCAGCAGCAGACGCACATTGGCCAGAATGGAGTCCACCGCTCCCTGCTCCTGCCCGGCCAATCGCATTCCTTCTGAACCCATGCTCCCTAACAGCTTGCTGTCCGCCTGCAGCCACTTGGTCAAGGTCATGAGAGAGCGTGAGCACAGCTCTCCGCAGGATGGCTTGGGTGGCTTGACCACACCGTTGAGGGTGGGCTTACCACCCTGAGTGAGACAGGACGCCACACTGCTGCTGAGAATGTCCAAAGCCTTGCGGGGCTGGTTGAGGGCGTACAACAGCTTCGCCGACTCACGCTCCACTCGCATCACCTCCAGCATGTCCAGGTAATCACAGCCTTTCAGTGAGGAGATCAGCGACGGGAGGTCGGTCTGTCTATCAGTGGTATCCTCCTCAGGCTGGGACAAGAGGCGCAGCATCTGGCAGGTCAGCAGATTCTCGGCAAGCTGAAAGTTGGTTTGTTTGCGAGCCAGGGTGGTGGCTGTGATCTGGAGATTGCTCTGATGGGACAGCAGCTCTGCAAAAGAAAGCGTTTGTTTAGAAAGAGAAGATGCAAACATGATACACACTTATTTACAGAACTGACAAAATATTACTTTGTTTAAGGGAACTGTCAAGAAAAAGAGAAGATACAGACATGATAAATATTTATTTACAGAAATAACAACAAATTACTATTTCTAACTGAGCTGTCCAAATAATTTACAGACGCTTAGGCCACTGGAAAATGCACACCTGCGAGCATGCACAGGCATTCATTCATAGCATATTACACACACACACACACACACACACACACACACACACAGAAGCATGTATACATACAATTACACTTATTCACCAGCTCCAAGAGGAGTCAACAAGCATGGTCCTCACCTGTTTTCTTGTCGCAGGCTGGGAGGTTGAGCTGCAGGGAGATCAGTCTCAACATCTGCAGGTAGTTGGTGACATCCTGGTCCTCCAGGGCCCTCAGTCGGGAAGACAGGGGAAGCAAGTAGGTCTGCAACGATTTTCTGGACTTCAATGCTGCTTGAAAAGCAGACATCAAGTGTGTGTACAAACACGCACAGAAAGACACAGAAACCATGGATTCTACAATGGATAAAAATATGGATTCTAAAATGGATACAAATATATTGTTATATAAGCTATGCCTGAAGATCCTTTGTGTACAGTGTGAAGTGCTTGCACACACATGACCTATTGTCAGTGTATGCAAACTGTGATTTCTCCCAACAGACCATTTCTTCATTAATGCTGCCTGAATTTTCATATCACTGTTTCAGTTTGGGGTTCAGGTGCACCTACACACACTGACGCAATGTCAAGGTTCTCTGTTATTTTACCTCTGGCTTTCCTCCCTTTCCTTCCATACATGTTGCTGAAACAACAGTTTCTTATATGCACGCTCCAACCCTGAGAAACATTCAAAGGAAAAAAAAGGGTATGAACTGCTCACACACACATACACACACACATACACAAAGCACGAAGGCACATCCATGTACTGAAGCGTGTTCATTCAATTACAAGGCGCACAAGAACTTGCATGCACGCATGTGCATAAGTACTTGCACACACACACACACACACACACCACACCCTACCTTCCCCTTCCTGTCCTCCAGCTGTTTTCGCAGAGTTCCCACGATTGTTGTTTCTGTCAGTAGTTCACCTGTCAACATTGGCGGCCATTCCAGGGCTGCCAGTCGCAATAGTCCCTCTCCACTTTTTTCTGCTTGATTCAGGAAACGGATCACCTCAGCTCTGGAAACAGTACTGTAAATTTAAATGAATGACAAGTGTCTTAGAACACAACTTTTGGCAGCATCTCAATAAGCTTCTGCATTCTGTTACAGCTTTTTGTTCGGTTTAAATGCTGCACAAACAGTATCACTGTACATCACAATCTTCCCACAATGTCAGATTCTCCGGGCATCATGATGGACACTGGGAAAGAAAGTCTCACCGAACAGGACAGAAGTATTATAACCAGTTCAATCCTTCAAGCTATCCATCCAGGATTACTTCATCCAACTTTGAGACACCCACCTTCCTCTACAACCAACAGGGTGATCTTGGGACAGTCTTGGTGGCACACATGGTCGCTCCACTCACGCTGTTTGTTTCTAATGCCTACAGAGAGATTTCTGACAACAAGCTGAACTAATGTCCTGTCTCATATATCAACCTAATGACCAAACATCACAAAAGCCCAGAACAAAACTTGAGCATGGATCAACAATATTTGTAAGTACTGTAAACAGTAATTGCAGGCATTTTAACGCACTGCTACGCTATAACAAGAATGTCTAGATTCTGGCAAGCAGCTATGCATATGCACCCATGTGTTAGTTACTCATGCTTTCTCCACTCTGGCTGTCAGTTTTTCAAGTTTAACTTTTCTCCCTAAAAATCAATGACATCAGAATAACCTAGATAAGAAACGGTCTCTTTGCACTCTAAATTTTACTTAGAGTAAATGTAAAATCAAAGAAAAAGTATTATGTTCATAAAGCAAACATCTAATATATGTAAAATTAAAAAAAATTATTATGTTCACGAAATGAACCAACTACAGTAAGAATAACTTTCTGGTACAGCTAAAATATCAGTTCATTTAAAAACTTAAGGTCAAGAACCGCTTTCTTTGTTTACACAACCTTTGTTTCGTATCTTACTTCTTATTTCTATGCAGAACCTAGGAGCCTTTTCTTAGTCTTCTACTGAAAAACCAACAGCAAAAAACAGAGCGGCAACCGTCAGTAATCACCTGTGGTTGGTCTGCCTCTGTTCCTCCAGCAGAGTGGCCGCTCTGAGGAACTGGCGCTGCATGTGTGCCAGCTCACTGCGGGGCGACCAGTGGTGCAGGTTGCTGTGCTCGGCCTTGTTGCCTTCACTCAGGGAGGCCCCCGGGACCAGCTCCAGGCTGGACCGCACTGCCTCCAGCTCTCCAAGCTCAAAAGACGCCATCGCCCTACGTGACACAGATCATCAGATCAGGAAATAACATCAACACAGTAAATTATGAACAGAAAACATGTTAACTTACACGTATCAGTCTCTGAAATAGGAAGTTTATTGCAAAAAATAGTTTTACGATATCACTTAGCTGTCCAATCAAGTGCCTTACCCTTCTCCGTGTGGAACACCACAATAATATCAAGATCCCCCCCCCCCCCCCCCCACCAAAAAAAAAAAAAAATTGGGAGAGAAGGGAGCTACTCTCATCCCTATACCCAGTTAGGCAGTATGAGTGATCACCCTTCGTAAGTTCACTTCACTGCACAATATTCAAACTAGCTAAGTTTTCGCACTTTTACCTTCCAAGCAGGGAGGTCGGGGGGCGTCCTGGTGTTTGGACAGGTAAGTACATCGTAAAACTACTTTCAATGGAAAGAGTTCCTTTTTCTCATACTTCTCTGTCCAAACAAATGCCAGAGTACTGAAAAGGATGGTGGGCAGCAAGCTCAGCTGAACTGGAAGACACTGGTCCCCCATGAGAATGTCTCTGTACAGTTCCCTAAGCCTACAACTTGGCGCCAGAGGCCACTAGGGGCTGTACACAGTAGTCTTCCCTGCTTCATCTGGAAGCGAAAGGATTAGTCCCTGCTCCTCCTCGTCATTATGGCAAAAAGTGACAAACAATAAGAATGTCTCAAGAAGGAAAGGGAAAAGCCAGGAGTTTACTGCCTGGTGTTTTGTTACAGGGTTTCCCCGGCACTGTCATAGAAGGGAGCTCTGGGGTCTGACTCTGTCCTCTGAAGGTCTATTTTCAGTGCTCTGATGAGTCACTTAACCTTCTCTACCTGTGATCATCTGCCCTGGGATTGGATGAAAAAGAAGCCAGCAGAGGCAAGGTTACAATTACCAAGGACGGCTCTTCGAGCTTGCAGTTTTTGATAAGGAAGGAAAGGCTCATGGAATGGGTGACCGAGTCAATATCATGCCACCTCAGGGACCCATGGGTCTCTGGAGAAGGCATGAACCTCACTTACTCTGCTGACCAAAGCCAAGGATAAGTATGGAGATGTTTTGAGCGTGAGGTTCTCGAAAGAGCATTCAGTGAGTGGCTGGAAGTTACCACAGGCCAGATCCTCCAGGACCAGCAGTACACTCCTCTTAAGGTATCTACTGGATGATGAATGATTATTTTATTCATGGCACTTAGTCCAACATGCATACTGAGCAGTGCATAACTAGCTCTGAAAGGAATGGGTCATGACTGATGTTAAGGTCTCTCCTCATTAGCCTGAAGTTTTTAGCAATGACTGCCCTGTACGTATCCCCTAACAATACGTACAGTCCTTCCCCTCTCATGAAGGTCTGGCAGAAAGTGAGCCATATCCTCAATTTCAGTGGCCGTCACAGAAATCCTAGAATGACAGCACCATTGTGCGAAGATCTTCCATTGTTACCATATACTTTCAAAGAAGACACTTGTCACGCACGAACTGACACAGGTCGCCTCAGTGACAATTGTGGAGTGTGGCCCGTCCAGTGCCAGGTGGCAGTGACCGTGAAGTGCGTGAATCCTGCCGGGAATTTGCTTACCTGTTAACTCTTGGAGGGGGAGGGAGGAGAGTGTCAAGCTCGTCGGAATAGTGAGGTTTACGTGTGTAAACTAACGCTCGTGAAACTGGAGTTCTTCGATGTGTATGGGGAATTCCGTGAATGTGAGTGCTGTCTTGTGAGTTTCCCGAGGTGAACTCGAGTGTCGTGGTGTATCTGCAAGTTAGTACGAACTGAGGCGTTATCCGCGAAGGTTGGGTTGGCCTCGTGCTCATGTTTGTTTCTGCCGTTGGGGGCAGAGTCTTGGTATGCCCTCGACCAACTTTGAAGGTTTGGCTACCAGAGAAGACGGTCGGTGTTTCGGTGTTCAGCGACGGGTTCTGCACGTACCAGGGCGTTGGCTGTCTGGCAGTGTCCCGGCGACTGAGGGTGTTGTCCAGTGTGTCGTCCGCGTCTTGACTGTCGTGTTTGGTGTTCAGCGACGGGTTCTGCACGTACCAGGGCGTTGGCTGTCTGGCAGTGTCCCGGCGACTGAGGGTGTCGTCCTTTGTGTGTCGTTCCTGTTGTTGTCCAAGGTGAGCGTGTAAAGTAATGGAAAGTCTGGAGGGCTGTGTAGTTGGTCGTTTGTAGATATCATGGTTTCATCAACTTTTGTGTTTCAGTTCCCGAACGGGAGGTTTTCCTTTTAATTTGATTTTTTTTCGAAAAGATTCTTTTTAGTAAATTTTGGCTAAGGGGGGAGTTTAAATGTGGGGAAGTTGAAGGAAGAATAAAACAAATTAAGGCGGGGGAAAAACCGTAATATGGGAATGAATTAATGTGCTTTCCCGGTTCTACACTGAAAGATGGGGATGTGTTCAGCGGTATGAGTGAAGAAATTTTTTAGGGGGTGTGGCCCGGGTGTACAGAAATAGGTTTAAAGTTTGATAAAATTGGTTATTTCTAAAAGGTGTTTTGGTATGCGGCGGGAACTTTTAATTAAGGGACTGTCACGCGGTGCAGGCCGGGTAGGAGGGCAGCTGCTTGTGATGTGTCTGGGCGGTGTGAGGTTTACGATAGGACGGGTGGTGGTACCTCGGTAAAAGGTCTTGAGAAGTTCCTTTTGTTTTGGCTCGGAACAAAACCAGGGTGGTTGGGCGGAAAGGAAAATTAAGGATTTTTATAAAGAATTTTTTTCTTTTTAAATTATTATTAAAATTTCAGGTGGAATTTAGATTGTGAAATACGGTAGTAGTTTAGTTAGATTACTTGGTCGGTTATTCGATGTAAAATAAGGAAAAAAAAAAGCAGATGTTTAAAAAAAAAGGGTTTAGATATTTGGGGGAAATTTTGGGCCCCAGAACCCCAATTTGATGTATATATGTATTATTGGTTGTTTTGCGACGGGGGGGGTCAGTATTTAAAAATGTTTTTCCCCAGCATTTGGTGTCAGAGACAATGTATAGCAGCGTTCGGAAAACCTTGTCGAGATTTTGTAATTGGGGTTGCCCAGCGTTGTAATTTTCCCATGACATTTGTAGGGTTATGATTGTGCCCGCTAGAATTTGGATAAGGTTCAATTCTTTTTTTTGGGGGGGGGGGTTTTCTTTTAAAAATGTTTTATTCTATCAAGCAGTTCAAGTAATTTATCCCAATTGTGAACGATACTGGGGGCACTAAGGCGATGTTAGTTTGTTGTTGAAGTGAATGATTTAAATCCTATTAATCATTGTTTTTAGAGACCCAGATGGAAAAAGAATTGGGGGAGTAATCGACAGTATAAACACTTTATGAAGGAACGGTTAAATTATGTTGTGGCTGTTGATGGGAATGGAAGTCAAAGAAAATTGGGTTTTAAAGTGTAATGGAACATTTTGGGTGGAGAATTTTAGTCAAGGGGGCTGGTTTTTAAGTCTATTTAAAAAAAGGGAAATTTTCATTCTAAAATTACGTTTAATCTAACATACTTACCGTGGCCACTAATGCAATAAGCGGCAGCAATTTGCTATCCCTGCCTCGTTATACAATAAGTCCGTAACGGACAACAAAACCCCTGAAAGGGCCTCGTGCCTCGCGCATGCTCAGAATAGTCCTCTTTTCGAGGTATATTAAGACCCGACTGAGAACTCCTGATGGAACCAGGAAGGCGGGGAGGTAGGGAGGGTCTCTGCGTGAGCCACGGTAAAGTATGTTAGATTAACGTAATTTTAGAATGAAAATTTCCTTTTAATTACACATACTATACCGTGGCTCACTAATGCAGAGTCGCACTACCTGGAAGGAGGGCTCACCTGGTTACCGCCTGGAGGAGCAAGAAGGGCCGGATCGTGTGGCGGAGATGGAATGTTGCGCCACCACAGCTGATGCGATGCCCCTAGACCCATCATCACGCAGACGGGAAACGTCGCGCAGGTAGAACTGGATGAAGGTGCCAGGGGACCGCCAATATGCGGCATCTAACACACCCTGAATGCTGGCATTATGAGCTACTGCCAGCGAAGAGCGCCCATGCCCTAATCTCATGAGGTCTAGGTGAGAAAACAGCCAAAATCCCCTTCAGGTCTCGCGTACGCAGCTTTAATGACTTCTCTCAGCCATCGAGAGATTGAAGAGCGCCTGATGTCCTCCTTAAACCTTCGTTGTAAGAGAGAAACAGTGGCGCTGCTTGGAACGAGAAGATTTCGTGCGTTTCCTATACTCCCGCAAAGCGCGAACTGGACAGAGTGCGGTCTTCGTCGTCCGGGGCGAGAATAGAAGTGAGAGGAAGAATGGAGATGGTCGGGGAAGAAGAACCTGGCAACTGGTTTTTCGCTAAAAAGTCTGGGAGGAGGCGAAGAGATATCGAGCCATCCGGCTCGGAAGCGACGTCCCCAGCAGGCCACTAAGGGCGTGGACCTCACTGCAGCGCCTCCCCGAGGCCAGGGAAACGAGAAAGGCTGTTTTGAAGGAAAGGAACTTCAGAGAACACTCCGGATGGGCTCGTAAGGGGGAAGCCTGAGGGAGGAGAGGACTAAGAAAAGATCCCACGCCGGGACACGGCGGGGGCATCGGCCTCCTGTAGGGCTGCTCTCTGACCAGATCCCGCAGAAGAGGGTCGTCCCCGAAGGAGGGGCCCCCCTAACTGGCGGATAGTGGTGGAAATAGCCGCCCTGTGAACCTTAACAGAGGAGGCTGAAAGATTTCTCTCCGATGACAGAAAGGCTAGTAGTTCGCCAATTGGCATTGAGAAGGAGAATGAGGTGATACCGCGTGGCTGGAGCACCAAGATAGCCAGCCATTCCAGTGGACACTATAGACACTTTGGGTGCCTGCCCTGTGGGCATGTTCCACAAGGCTGATTACCGCTGGGGAGGCGCCTCGTGCAGACAGCGCGTCCCGCACAGTAGCCAGGCGTGAAGATGCAGCACGTTTGGATTGCCGTGTGGAATGCCTGACCGCGGCTGGAGCAGGGACCTTGCCTTTAAGGCGAGCGGTATCGGGGGCACATGCGACAGGTGTAACAGTTCCGGAAACCACGCTTGGGCTGGCCAGCGTGGAGCCACCAGAATAAGCGTGGCTGCATCTTCCCTTGCCTTGCGGAGAACCTTTCCCAGAATGGGAACGGGGGAAAGGCATAGCCCGTCAGGCCGGACCAAGGGATGGACAGGGCGTCCACGGCCCACGCTGCCGGATCCGGAACTGGGGAGACGTACAGCTGAAGACGGTGTTGAACCGGTGGCGAACAGGTCCACCTGTGGTTTGAACCATACAGTCCAGAGAGGTTCTAGGATCGAGTGGACGAGAGTCCATTCTGAGGGAAGAACATGTGCGACCTGCTGAGGGAGTCCGCGAGAATGTTGATCTTCCCAGGAACATGCTTGGCCGAGATCCGGATTGATTGTGTCTCGCACCAAAGAAGCAGCTGTTCCGACCTCAGGGACAGGAGTGAGAACGCGCCCCCCCCTGCTTGTTGATATAACACGCCACCGTCGTGTTGTCGGTGTTGAGGAGAATGTGTTTTCCTTTCAGGAAGGGAAGAAACTCTTGAGGGCTTGGAAGACGGCTTCCAGCTCCAGCCGGTTTTATGCCAGGACCCCATCTCCGGGACCATGCCCGGAGGCCGTCAGAGAGCTGACGTGGGCACCCCACCCGGACTGGGACGCGTCCGTGAACAGGTCCTCCTGTGGAGGAGGGGGAGAGATGGGGACTCCCTGGGCTAGCCAGGACTGGGAGTGCCATTGTACCACCGATGACTGGAACCATGCCCGAGAGGATCGGAAGGTCCCACGACTGCAATGCCTGAGACCAACGCTTGCGAAAAAGGCGTTGAAAACGGCGTTTGTGCAGACGTCCGAGGGGCACTAAGGGGGCCAAGGACTCCATCAGACCCAGACGAGAGGCCAGCTTTCTGGCTGGCGCCTGATCCAAGGAAAGGAGGTGGGCCAAGAGGTGCTGGAGGCGAACAAGGCGCTGGCGGGTCGGAGAGACCAGCCAGTCGTGGTGTGGAAGGACATGCCCAGAAACTGAAACTGTTGCGACGGGGTGAGATCGGACTTCTCCTCGTTGCGAACTGAATCCCAGCTGCTGACAGAGGCTTAAAACCTGTAGGGCTTTGCTGGGAGCACAGAGTGCTGGATGAGGCAAGGAGAAGCCAATCGTCTAGATAGGCCTTCAAACGAATTCCTTTCTCCCGAACGTGCAAGCAAAGTTCCCGAGCCACCTTCGTGAAAACCCAGGGGGCCGGGGCTAGTCCAAAGGGAAGAGCCCTGAACTGAAAAACACGGCCTCTCCACGCGAAGCGGAGGTACTTCCTGTCCCTTGGGTGGATCAAGAGATGGAAGTATGCATCCTTTAAGTCGATGGATACCGCCCAGTCGCCGGGATGCATGGCATCGCGACTGACATGGGGGTTTCCATCCGAAAACGGAGGACGATAAGAAACCTGTTCAAGGGCGAAAGATCCAGAACCGGTCTCCATCCTCCGGAAGCCTTGGGGACCACAAAAATGCGGCCATAAAATCCCGGAGAGGAATGGAAGAGAACTTCCTCTGTGGCTCCCTTGGCTAACAGCGAAAGGACCTCCTGGTCTAAGGCCTGAGAGGCAGCCAGATCCCGAGGAGGAGCGAAAGGGGGAGGGGAAGGCGTGAGAGGAGCCTTCACTGCACCCAAGGAAGACGAAACCCCGACCTGATCACCCGAGAGCCCAAGGGCTTGCGGGAAGCCGCTCCCAGGCACTGAGGTGCCTGGACAGACTGCCCACAGGACTGCCCTGGGTGAAGTACCCAGGTCGGGGGCGAGTCATTGGGGGTGGGCCGTCGGAGGCGTGGGAGCTTTCGGACCCGCGGCCGAGTCGGAGGCCGACCCCTGCTTGGTTGCCTGCCTCTAGTCCCCCGGGTCCAAATGACCGTCGACCCTTGGGTTGAGAAGGACCCGGTGACGAGAAAGGCGCTGGCGCCTTGCGTTTTGAACCAGGTCGTGGGGGATGGGGCCTGACTGAAAGCGAGGTCACGCTAATCTCGGCCTGGTCTTGATGGTGGCCTGCACGTTGATTCCCGAACAGAGACCCTGACTTGACAGGCAAGGCTCTGAGGGAAGCGCGGGCAGATGGAGAACGGGTCACAGAAGATGCCAATAGGACCGCATCTCTCCTAGCCAGAACTGAGTTCAATGGAGCCTAGTGAAGGCCCCAGCCGAATACTTAAGCCCTTCAGCCATTGACTGGATACAGGCTACCACAGCAGTTGGGTCCGCGGACTGGCGGATGGCGAAGGAACCAGAATCAGGATCCCTAAGGGCAGACACTAGTCCCCTAGAAAGGAGTCCATAACAGATATGGCCCCAAACCCCTACGCGCAGACTCTTCCCACTCCACAAGGCAGCGCTCTGAGAGGGACACGTGCCTAGTGTGCGATTTTGAACCTCTCCTGGACCAGTAGGAGGTCCTCCTGGGAGAGGGGAAGAGTGGCATCGGGGATAGGTCATTTGCCAAGGCCTTCTTGGCAAATGGAAGACTCTCTGGTCTAAGGAATTTCCCGCACGCCAACGCGGAAGGAAAATCAGGGACCGAACCAGGTACGGGGTCCTGCGCCTCCGTGCCCCTGACCGTATTTGGGCCCTCCTCATGCAGTCGGCCACCATAACTGACTCCTTTAGCATCGAGGAGGGCCTAGCCGCCGAGGGGCGAGATTCCAGGGCAAGTTCCGCTGCCGAAGGGCAGGGGGCCCTGGCCTCCTGAGAGGTTGACACTGCCCCGGAACCAGGGAAGCCAGCACAGCCACCGGAGTCTTGGAAAGAATAAGAACCGGGTGACCGGTCCTCATCCTCTGACTCTGAGTCCGCCAGGTCGGACCCACAGACCGATGGAGTGGGCCGCCCCGGCGAGGCGGAGCGCGGCGAGGGCCCTGAGTGGCCTGGGATGGCTGGCTCCCCAGACATCCCGGGGGAGGGGTCAGACCCCGGAAGGGCAGAGGGAGCCTGGGAGGCAGATGCCTGCACTGGTGGAGGGCTGGGCATAAAAAACCCGGCCACCAGGGAAACCCCGGAGCAGGGGGCTGAGGAAAGCCCATGTTCGGGGGATATTGCCATTGGGCCCATGGCGCCCAAGGCAAAGGGCCCTGACCCCATGATAGGGGGGGCTGATAATGTGGCTGCTGGCCCAACCCTGAAAGTGGGGGGCCGAATGCGCCGGTCCCCTGAGGGGTGCTCGGGAGAGCGGGCGACAACCCCGGTGGACTGCCCAACAGCAGAGGCAACGACGAGGCGGGGGAAGGGAAACAACCGGGGGCGAACTAAGATTCGAGCCCTTGAGCAGGAGTTGCTTCCCTTGGATCGCCTACCGGGCGAGGGGGGGATGACGTATAGTCCCCCTCATTGCCCGGCGCCTCCGTAGAGGGCCCGTACAACCTTCGATTCTGCCATGGGAATCGAATTGCGAGCAGTAGAACACTGAACACGGGGTGTACTAAACGGGTGCGACAGAACCGAGGCTGAGTCGCCTGCGCCGTTATGGGCAAAGGGGCGAGATCAACAGAACCGAAGCTGAGCTGATCACCGCCACAAAATGAGGGTTGCGAGAAAGAGCTCGCTGTGACGGGATCGACAGAACCGAAGCTGAGCCGATCACCGTCACGAATTGAGGGTTGCGAGAAAGAGCTCGCTGTCACGACAACAGAACGAAGCTGAGTTGAGGTGAACCCTCGGGAGAAAGTGACGCTGAAGGGAGAGAGGAATTGGCGGGGCTATAGACAAAGCGCCAGCCGGCGAGGTGAGGGAATCGAGAGACGAAACCTTCTTAATTCTCGCCTTACCACCCAATCGCTTCACATACGTTTCTCCCTTAAGTGAAAACATAAGCAAGGACACCAACGAACAGCAACAACAATCGATCGATTGCGAGAAAAGTCAAAATACTTAGCCGTTCATGTACACGCGGCCTAACGGGAAAAATGGCTGCCGAGAAAAGAGGACTATTCTGAGCATGCGCGAGGCACGAGGCCTTTCAGGGGTTTTGTTGTCCGTAACGGACTTTATTGTATAACGAGGCAGGGATAGCAAAATTGCTGCGCTTATTGCATTAGTGAGCCACGGTATAGTATGTGTAATTAAATTCCAATTAGCAGTCGCAATTTGGGTTGTGACATGTAAACACTGAGAACCATTTACTTAGTGAAGCAACAAATAAGTATAACTGTATTCTTCTGTGGTAGTAAGACATTTCCTTTTGCACAGGGTTCCGGCGAGTTTTATGTACCTCCCCTACACGGCAAATCCGTGAGGGTCGGCCTCTCAGGTGGTGGGAGTTGGCACCGCCATCCCCCCTGTCATCCCTGCCCACTTCTCTGCCGGAGTGGGGACGCACCGGAGCCGGCAGGATGCGTTCCGGTCGGGACGTCATCTCCCTTTCACAGTCCGAGGGTGTGGCAGTTCCTCTGACTTCAACTGTCTCTTCAGGGTGGCAAGCGTCTTGAGGGCCCACCGCAGTATTCCATCAGCGTGTGACTCGCGGGTGTGGTTGGTGCCGGTAGGGAGGGAACCGCGTTCTTCGACGTGTCACAACGTTCCTCTCCTAGTTCGTATCAAGCGCTTCAGTGAAGGTTTTGTGTTTTGGCGGTGCATTAGTGTGAGAGCGCCGTCAAGCAGACCGACGTTTCCATAACCATATCGGGAAACGCTGTGTTGCCGTTTGTTTTTTTTTTTGTGTGTGTGGTTTTGGTTTTTTTTTGGAAGAAGTTTTTTTTTTTTTTTGCCTGTCAAGTACCCGCCAGGGACTTCGGATGAAGTATTGAAAATACGACATTGGGTGCGGGTTACCTGAACAATTGGTGTTGAATATTTGGGGGTTAAGCTTTGGTGTCCGATGGTTTGACACCGGCACATAAAATTTAGTATAAAGAATACATTTGAAAGAAAAGCATTGCGTGGCATCTCGGGTTTATGACGTATCAACCTTGCTTGATATTTCATCCCGGGATTACCAGGTGATGTGATTTCACCCTTGTCCCCTCTGGTATTGGCCTTTAGTGGGCTGAGGTGTGTATCTGTGCCTCCTGAGGGAAGGGTCGTTAAATGTATATGTGCAGTACATGCGTGCACTGGTATGCAGAAGGGGCCATGCGTTGATGGTCGGGTATTGGTAACATAGTTGGATTGTTTTGGGGTTTGTTTGTTGTTGTTTTTTGCCTGTGTGGGTTGGATATATATATATAGAGGTCTGGTGTTTCATCTGCCATTCTGTGGGTGAGTGCGTGTGTGAATGCAAATAAAGCCTTCTGTTTGTGCACCGTATTTCTTTTGTGTGTGTGTTTGTTGTGTGGCGTTCATACTCAGTAAAAGGGGGAAAGGGGTGGTTATAACGGGGGATATATTAATACATATATCCCTGTCTACTGTCTTATACGGTGACAACACTCTTTGAAGAGCAGTTATTTTTTTCCATGCATTGTGAGAGGAATATCTCTGTGTAAAAGGATGATATTAAAAAAGAAATTGGATGGCTGGGCTTCATGAACGAGGACAGTCTGATGCAAAGGATTACTGACACTTCTCAAA
>CM031596.1:6859990-6917156 GCA_018398815.1 Conus ventricosus | reverse complement strand
TGTGCTTGGAGTTTAGTTTTATTTTTTTGCTAGCAACCTACGCTAATGAACACAGGCCGAGAGCTAAAGACAAACCTCCTAGAGGTAAAGCTGCGGTGCGCCTATGCCCGTTGCTAAGAGACCAACACTCGTTCCTGCTGATAGAGCGCTATATAGTCGATGCTCCAGTATTAACATATGTAACAGCATTAAAGGCAGCAGAATACCTTCGTTTGGTTTTGCTGTATTTTGAAAGGTCCTGCTCTAGTTTTGTTGCATTTGTGTAATGTTTGTTAATCTGAAGGTTTTTATGTAGGCTTTCTATAACAGCAGAATTTGCCTGCTATCTCTCTTTTGCGGCGCTGTAGGCACATTGGATAAACCTGAACAACATGCTTTTTATAAATAAAAATAATTTAGTATAACTACATTTTTAATCTGTTATTTCAATATTCAGCTGCGCATCATATATAAAAACAAATGTACATTAAGCGTTTATCGGCTTCTTCTTCTTTATCAATTTGAATGTTATTACGTCTCTCACAGCTCTCCCGCTTCCATGCAACTGATTATCCTCTGTTGACCTTAGGTCAATCCATAAACCGTATTTTGTTGTTAAATAATCATCAAGCCTAACATTGTGAAGATGTAAATCTTTAGACACAAGGTCAACTGTTGGATTCTACCCTCCCGCCTCCAAACAGTTTTCTTATTCATCAAAATGCTGATAAGGTTTAAGCCCGCTAGCGTAGATTTGGTTAGGCTCCCTCAATCGAACATTGTACTTTCGTTATTTTTGGATTAAAAAACTTTTCACTTCCTCTTTGAATGGTTCTTCATCTTCACACAGCAATAAAATACCTTTAAGCGATCTTGCTGCAACACTAAAACTAAAATTCCATATAGTGTCTGCCCTGCTATCTGGGATATGTTGTATGATGAATCACTCTTTCGTAATATATTACTAATCTGACTCATATTGGTGCCCAATCAGCCTGCTAAATTAGAGTTGCTAACAACGTCAAACTCTAACGAGATGTCAGAAATGCTGTACTTGCTCCGGTGTCTGATGATTTGATAACCCGTTTGTATTCATTAAAAGTTAGTTCATATGACAATCTGTCTTTTAATGCTCCTGAAAGTATGGTGCATGCGCTTTTAACAACTCAAAATCTAATGGAATGGAAAAGCGATTTCCATACGCAAACTTTACAGCTACATACTTTTTGACGTCTTTAGTATCTCCAGCGCTCTATCTATGTTTTTAGTGCTCTATCATTTTCGATTCCTTGAAACGCAAGATCATCCCTTTCATTCCCGGTTAGCCATAGATCAGAATAGGTTAAAAATATGTCTGCATTATGTAAAGAAAATATTTCTTGCCCCTCAAGTTTTATAGAAATTTTCTTAACAATTGCCCGCCCAGATTCTGTACAACTGTCCTGTTTGGGTCTGTTGTTGAAACGAGTTCTATTTTGAAAGTAAGGCGTGCAGAGCCTGGCACAATCAATTCATCCGCTCCTAGGTCTGGAAATTTGACAGTAAGAATTTGATCTGCATCAATAGTAGATGGATTATTTGGAACAATAATATTCCGTTTATTTCCCTTCACGCCAAGGGGCTCTTTCTGTCTTTCTATAGGGTCAAGAATCGAGCCATATGTTTGTTGTGGCATTTTTATGAAGCAAATAAAAAGTTATTTATTAAAAACATGGCAGTAATTGAAGCTGAAGAAGATTATGATGTTTTTGATCGTGGAGACACATGAGTGCAATGATCCCTTTGACACAGCATCGTCAAGAACGCTCTCAATGCAGCGTGAATTAACAGAAAGTACGTCGACATTTTTACAAAAGTTTAGGCCAAGAACCTCCCGAATTTAATAGACCCAAAATGATTTTGAATTAAAAGCTGGTCATTTGTCTGTAAAACAAACGAATCAAGGGCACCGTTCGGACTTACAACTAAAACCCTACCCATCAAAGTTTTTAGCCGTGGGTTTCAATAGAAATAAATAGACTCAGTGTGGAAAGATCAAAAATCCCTTGAGGCATTGCAAGACAAAAAAACGGGCGGAGGCAGTTTCTAACTACAAACACACGCAATGAACTCCCCGACAGAATAACCAAATGCAAAAATGACTTAAAGAATTAAATCAATCAGCAGGGAATTTAATAAATACAAAAGAAGCAGAAACCAGTTTGTTCCAGCAGAAACAGCGTTAAAAACATAATGAATCCCCATTGCCCTATGCGAGATTATTAGCCCTTGATCGTACTTTAAGAACCATCAGAGGCGAATTAACAACAATTTCGCAAAACTAGGTGAACTAGATGGCATAATAAAAAGAGAAAAAGAAAAACTCGTTGAGGATGATGACGACCAACTTAGGTGCCTGATAATAAAGAAAGGAATAGTCCCAAAGACTAAAAGCTCTTGAACAAAGAGATCAGCAAGACTAGAATGACGACTACAAACCAGAGACCTATTACGAACTCAAGTGAATTATGCGAAAAAAAGAAACAATCGAAAAAATTATATGAAGACACACGCTAGCAGAACGAATAAGAAATTGTTTAGTAGAGCAGGAGTCACCATTGCAAGCGTTATAACAGGCCTTAGGATTTTGCAATAATACACGGTGATGGCTATTACAGGCGCGGTGGTCAAAGTTCATTACCTCCGCCGCATCGCCTCCAACCTAATAAATCTGGGTAAAAAAACAGCTTGATCATCTGCGAGTTGTTTATTAGAAAAAAAATTTGCCATAAAGCTATAGACTCATTACCGGGTATATTAGGGGGTATTGTTTTAGGCTGGCTTTTGTCTACTCTGCAAGCAAAGTAGTTGGCTTTATGGCCGAGCACTTATGGGACATTATTCCTCTTAATATTGGGTTAATTTTTAGTAAGTAAAGACCAAGTTAATCCTAAGCCATTAATCCAAGAACAAGCGCGTCTTTTCCTATTCAATGGTCATCACGCGAACAGAGTCCGCGAGCTTGCTGAGCCTCAATGACTTTTGGGTTTGGACTTCGGGTAGTAGATGCTTAATCTTGGGTTTCTTTTAATGTTTGTAATATTACTGGCTCAGAATTTATATGACGTTTTCCCAACCATTCTGTTCATTGCCTGCTATAAGAATTCATTATTATAGTTGTTTGTTGTTGTCGTACCCGGCTAAAAGACTCCAGGGATCGATCCAAACAGCCGAAGTATTTGAACACTATGGCACAAATGCATCAGCTGGGGATGAGAACATTACGTGTGAGCCCGTTTTTGTTGATTACCCCGCCACATGGGCAGCCACACTCAACTTCTGGTGGAATTTGGGAGACCTATAATTTATGCTAGGAGCTTGATCAACGACTGCAGACAATCCCCACATAACTAAGCAGAGCATAACAACATTTTGAGGTATGTAGCCTTGGTGTTCTGGCCTATGTCCAATTTGTCTGACACAGCCTTAAAGCCAAGGCGTATTATAATAGTTTAATTATTGTACCTAACTGGAGTCTGAGGTCAGAAGGCAGGCATTATAAACCATGCCAATCGCAAAGTCAACATTCGATCGTGCGTATTGTAAAACATTGGTTGGTACCTTTTTTGAATACTGAAGGTAAATCACTGTAAGAATTAATGGCTCCTCTAAATTTGCTAGGTATTGTTTTTTGTGCGTCCAACGCCATAGAAGGAATCAGTTATGCTCGATCTTGTTTGTGCTGCGAACCTAGCAAACACCATACGTAAGTAAACGATAAGTCTTTTATACGTTCTATCCCGCTCTATGTTAGTCCATTAGAAGTGTCTAAGATAAATGTTGTTCCTGCTGATTTATGCTCTTGCTCTATGGACCAGCTGAAACAATTTTGAAAGAGAACAGCCATTCATAATTATACTTTCTGTGCGTGCCCTTAAAATAAAATTGACGCCTATGCCATGATTATGGATCCAACTTTGACTAAAGCCTGTCTTGATGTTAATAGTGAATCGTTACAGATCCTTTTTCAAAAGCCTTCATACTATTCTGTTGCTGAGTGAATAAATGGTTTGTCATATGGTATATGGGCGCTTGCAGTCAACAAAAATCGTCCTGAAGTGTAATCAAAAGAATCAGTACACTAGACCTCACCAAAGGATCATGGTGATTTAAATGATCAGCATACGACACTCCACACCCAGTAGAAGCTCAAAAACACAGCATAAGTTTAACTGGTTCTGATAAAAGCAGCATCGGATTCTAAACCACGCTTTCTGGATGTCTCGTTTTTTCAATAGGGGGGTTAAGATATTTGGCTAATGGAGTAACTCAACCTTTTTATGAAAAGCGACAGTCTGGGTCACAGCAATTACGAGAGGGTGTCAGTTGCTATATATTTAAGATAGTAGTGCGGCCCAACAGATAATTTTGCGCAGTAATTTGAATGCACTCATTTTTAATTTTGTTTAAAAAATGTTTGTAAACAATAACAACTCAAGTACAGTCCTTCGTTTTTAGAACATGCTATTGTAACATTGCGGCCAAAACGTCGCGCTCCATGAAATATTTTACAAAGTCCGAAGGTTGTATAAGCGAAACCAAGGGGAATAATAAAATAAAAAAGTTTCGGGGCTCAAAGCTAACCATTTTTAACAATACCTGATGGTTTTTACGGGTTTTGCTCACAAAAAGAAAGAAGTCAATGAGTAAAATTTCGGTCGGCATTACCTCAAACTTAACAATGCAAACTAAAAACAATATTAACATTTCTCACCTGAAAATGCAGATTACTTATTTGAAAAAGACCTAGCTAAAAGTAGGCTTTAAGTTGACACACTCCGATCACTACAAGATTTGTTGTTGCGCCAAAACAAAACTACTTTTTTAAGGGGGAACATACCCGCTCAGAATCTTGCATTACATTCATTACTTTAAGTTCAATAGGATGAGCTGAGCACTGATGAAAACATATAGGAGATGGAGAGGCCCTCAAATAGTTTTTAAGAGCATTATACCGGCGGGAAAGCTGCATATTGCGATATGTGGAAATTATACAATTCCCTAATTTAACCGTTTAAAAAAAATAAAGATTAGTTTTTGGGAGGGTTGATCATTTAATATAAAAATTGCAGACAAAGCAAGGGAAAGTTGTGAAATGCAATAACCAACACATTGTTTAGGAAATAAAATAATAAACTGTACTAAAAAAGTCGCGGGGGGCCCAGAAGAACCAGGATTACATTAGCGCTGTGAGGTTTAATAACTTTAGAATTAAAAGACCTGCAGATTTTGCGGACTTTGAACAAAACGTGATATAGCGCTTGTATGGTTATGGAGTACACTAAAGATTGGAGATTATAAACGCAAAGAGGTTGCGACAACAAAAATTTTCCTAAACTAGAACAACTGTGCGTCAATCTAGAGCAATTAAATGTTGGCCAGTATGAATATAAAAAAGTTTTCGAAAGCCTGACCTCAAATGGCACTATAAGAACCAAATTTAGAATGGGAAATAAAATTTGAATTCATAAGCCCCCCATTTACATATTTTTGGCCGTCAAAAAAGTTTCAGAAAAGCATATAACTACTGGCCCTTTACATGTAAGTCTTATGGCCATATGACAAAAGTCGAAAGAGATTGAATAAAGCGTATGGGAAAAAACATACATCCTCCACAGAAGAGAAGCGTTTTTAAAAATATGCTTCTACAAGAAAATTACAGTTCATGCCGCAAATGAATTAGGGGACACGTTCACAATAATTTTTGAAATTATCTGTCATAAAAGATAAGGAGAGGGATGTGTTGTGGGCGTTAGTGACGTCCTTTTTAAAGGAATTCTAATTCGCTGGCAAAACTTAGACGTTGACAGTCAATAAAGTTTACTGTTGTCATTCTTCACAATGGTGAGGATATTAAGGTCATAACAACAAGCAACAAAATCAATATTAGTCTAAATAGAAACAATCTTACAGCACTGAATTGGATTAATCTTACGCATTTAGGCCTCATAGGGTTTTATTATACTGAACAAGTTTAACAGAGGGTATGATAAAAACAATAACCGGATTAGATTAAGTTCTGTTATAAAACTATGGAGCAGTTAAAACTTATGACAAAAACTCCTCATTGCTCATTAATTTGTGGGCAGACTGGTTGTGGAAAACAATATTTGTCCTCAACCTATTACAAACAGTTTATCGTTAAAATTTTTTGATTATATTGTGATTTTCTGTCCAACACTTAAAAGGAACAAAGCATATCATGATAGAAGGTTTATATGGACAGATGATGACATTATTTAGTTGATCCCAGCAATAAACTGAGTGAGTGTTTAGAACAGTTTTATAGACTGTTTGAGGGAACGCAGACACATTTATTATAGATGACTGCTCGCAGAAAGAGACATAGTTAAAAAGAGAAACACTTTGTCAAACTGGCTTTCAGCGGAAGACATGCTGGAATAAGTGTGTGGATTTATGTCAAAAATATAACTCCGTTTTAAAAGACTTTAGAGAACAGTTAAAGACTGTAGTTTTATTTCACATGAAAGACAGAGACTCATTTGATGAATGTTTGCGTGAAAATGATGTTATTGAAAATGATCAGGAAAAACACAGGATTAAACAAAAACTAAAATCTGAAAAGTTTAGTAAATTAGTATTAAAAACGGATAATCCTACACAGTATGTTTGCTTGTAGATAATCGTTATTTTTTGGTTATTGAAGTCTTACTTGAGCAAGTGGGGTTGAACAGACATTTATCTGTTCTCCCATGCTATGACCACCTTAGTCTGGTTAGTAAGGCGAAGTCCACAGTCTGCCGCAGAGACCCCACCGGTGCCCACAGCTTCTCCTGGACTTCAACCGGAATGGGCCACGTCTGGTGTCTTGAACAGGTGTTCAGTATGTGGTTAAGACATGTGTCACAAGGCAGCTTGGCCTTGAGACGTCCAACCACCTAGGAGGGGCAGGTACAAATCATGGCAGCATCAGTCTCAGTTTCAGTTTCAGTGCGGATTAGTCCATCTACGCTACACCACATCTGCTAAGTTTCGAGACCACACTGCGCATGATTTTAAGCTGATGGATAAATGAATTAACAACTAAGATGAGATAATTGAAGAAGAGGGTCTCGTGGCTAGGACTTAGCAGATGTCTGACCTACGCATTAGCCCAATGCGCTGGTCAGACCTTGAGTGCCTACCTAACATTGGTAGTCTTTTTTATTTTTTTTTGTATGTGTGTGTGGTGAATGTACACATGTGTGTGTATGGATGTGTGGGCATGGGCCCATGTGTGTGCATGTGCGCATGTGTGTGTGCGCATGCGTGTGTGCGTGCTTGTGTATGTGTGCATGCATGTGTGTGTGTGTGTGTGCGCGCGCGCGTGCAAGTGCACGTTTGTGCCTGCATGTATGTGCTCGTGTGCGTGTGCAGAAGTGCAAGTGCGTATGTGTGTGTGTGTGTAATTTGTGGGTTTGTGTGAGCACACACATGTATCTGCATATGTAAGTGTCCATCATATATGTGTGTATATGTGTGTGTCTTTGTATGTGGGCATGTACACGTGTGTGTGTGTATATGCATTTGTGCCAAAAGAAGAAAATGCTAACAACAGAGGAGGATCTAGGAGTCGTAACCTCAGTGTGGCCAGGCCCCCATGGAGTGCCAGGAGTTCAGAGCAGAAACAGTTGTATGAGGAGGGTTCCTTCGCAGAAGACTTCATGTTGTCAAGCTTTCCCCAGAGTTTTTTTTTCAAACTTCCTACTTTGATATTTTTGCTCTGCTTTTTAATCTCTTCACTTTAGGTCTTTTTTCTTTTCATTATCTTTGCTCTTTTGGTTTTTAATCTGTATTTTTTTAAAAATGTCGTATGTTTTATATTTTTTTTTGTTCATCAAAGGGACATCTTTTGGTTATAAGTACTATTCCCACCTTTTGGAAGTGACATCCGTTTTATTGAACATTTTTTCTCTCTGGAGTGGTGATGGTTGGTAGGGAGATGGAAGGTGAAGGAGGGTAGGTTCTTTATTATAGAATATGGGATCAAATTAAGTTCTTATTATTATTACTTCAGTCTTCCATATATATTTCATCTCATACATTTCATCTCAATGATACAGTCTTTTCCATCTAGTCCTCCCGTTCCTCTTTCACACGTGTCTTCCTTATCTGCATGTCTTCTGCCTTTGCCATGAAACCTTTCATCTTTTGTTTTTTGTTTGTTGTTGAAACCATAGCCTGTCATGGCACACCCAGTTCTGTCTGCAGAGTCTGTATGACGATGGGACGGAGACAACACGGCGCCAGCTGTTGCTGGGATGTGAGGCACTGCAGTTGGCTGGGGATCAGTGTGTGGAGCAACTGCTGGAGGTGTGGAAAGGGTGGTGAAGAGGGTGTACCACCTGTACCAGCTGTCCGCCAGTGGCTACTTCATCTTCTTGCAACTCAACGACCAGGTGAGGCTCATCTGTCTGCCCTGTGTGACAGTGTGTGGGTTTAGTCCTGCTGAGACGTTGGCCAGTTTTTTGCATTTAATCCCAAAGAGCCATCCTAGTGAGATCATGCCAAGTGAGATTGTACCCGCTGACAGAAATCCCTGTAGAGAGACCAGCTGAGTTTGGGTTGTGTGTGTGTGTGTGCGTGTGTGTGTGTGTGTGTGTGTGTGTGTGTGCGTGCGTGCGTGTGCGTGTGTGTGTGTGTGTGTGTGTGTGTGTGTGTGTGCTTGTATTCCAAGCTCTTACAAATACATAGAAATTGAGAACAAGATGGAATGTTTTGTGTCTGTTGCAAAAACTGCTTTTAAGGGACCTGTCATATGAGATAGAAGTTGATTTAGTAATATGGTTCAGCTAACCTTTTACTTTCACACTTCACTTTTCTTCACAGTCCTTACACTATCCTCTCACTTTCTCCTCCACCCTACTTCTCCTGTGTGTCCCTACTCTCTTCCATGTACAAGTGCAATGACTATTTTGCATCAAAGAAATGCAGTTGTCTGCAGTGTCTGGGTGTTTTATGAGCTTCAGATATACCTGTGACTGAGTACACACATACACATTTACACATGTACACACATGCATGCATTCACACATTTACGCAGACATACATGCATACACACATGCGTGAGCACATGCACGCACACACACACTGGCATGCGCAGAGGGAGACAGAGAGTTACCAGTCACCATTTTGTTCATGAAGTGTTCAACATGGGCTTTGTTTTAGGAGGGTATCGTTTTGTTGGGCGTTGTCTTATTGGATTGGCTCACCAAGTTTCATGTTGCGTGGGGGTGGGGTGGAGGGTGTAATGTGTTATGGTAATATATTTATGTCTGCTTACTGTGTACATCAGTCGATGTGTATATATGCCTGTGTCCTAGGTAACATCTGTATATTTTGTTCTGTGTATATGTGTGCGTGTGTGTGTGCATGCATGTGCTTGCAAGAAGGGTGCATGCAATGAATTTGGCTGTGTCACACAAGCATTCTCTCCTTGCCCAGAGCAAAGAAGATGAGAATGAAGACGGCAACATCATCGCCACATTGAGGCTGCTGCGACTGCTGGTGAAGCATGCATGGGAGCTGCAGGGTGTGCTGGAGACAGGGCTGGCTGACACGCCCACTGCTCCTTGGAAAGGTGGGTCACATGGTCTGATCGCTCTTTTCTTGCATGTGCATGCATGCGTGTGTGTGTGCGTCTGTGCACGCGCATGCGCGCACGTGGAGAGAGAGAACTCGTTTATTAGGTTCCCAGTGTTCCTTTGCCTGATGCTGACATGGCTGATTTTCATATCTGGTTTGGGTTCTCTTTTTATTTGAAGAATGTGTAATGAAACATGCAAGAGTGGATGTTACATGTTCCATGTTGAGAATGAAAAGAGTAAACTAAGTTGTGTATTTGCGAAAATACTGCATGTTTTAATGCGATTGTGTCATTGAGTTGTCGCAATGTTTTTCTGTGTGTGCCATTTGTGTCGTGCTTTTTTTGTAGACATGTTGGTGAATATTGTTGCACTTGTAATACTTTTCTGTGTGTGCCATTTGTGTCGTGCTTTTTTTGTAGACATGTTGGTGAATATTGTTGCACTTGTAATACTTTTCTGTGTGTGCCATTTGTGTCGTGCTTTTTTTGTAGACATGTTGGTGAATATTGTTGCACTTGTAATACTTTTCTGTGTGTGCCATTTGTGTCGTGCTTTTTTTGTAGACATGTTGGTGAATATTGTTGCACTTGTAGTACTTTTCTGTGTCTTTCATTTGTGTTTGTTTTTTTTTAATGTAGACGTGCTGATTGATTTTTTGTTTCTCCAGGAATCATCCCCCAGTTGTTTGCCCGGCTCAGTCACCCAGAGAACTATGTGCGGCGGAGCGTGTCTGAGTTGTTGTGCCGGGTGGCTCAGGACGCCCCTCACTTGATTGTGTACCCTGCTATTGTGGGCAGCACCTCAGGCAAGGTGTACAACAAGGTCACGGAGGAGAGCAGTAAGTGATGGAGTGACAGGGTTCGGAGGGGAACTGGACATTGCAAGTGTTTGGTGTTGGTGATGGAGTGACAGGGTTCGGAGGGGAACTGGACATTGCAAGTGTTTGGTATTGGTGTTTCTGCCCTGGAGGAAATATTGGCAAGATGGACAAAAGGGACAGGGTGATTTAACTGCTCACCTCCAGCCCTCCACCCCCCCTCCCCTTGAAAAAAAGGGAGAAAAAAGAGTGGATGGAAGAAAATGGAGAGAGAGAGAAAGAGAGGAAAAGATTTGCATCTCTGTAGGAAGAGAAGGGAGTATGGTAGAATAAGAGGTGTGTGGTAGGGGGGGGGGGGGGGGGGGGGGGGGGTGGCTTGGGAGAAGGAGGGGGTAGGGAGATTAGTGAAACTGATGCTGAAGTTTGTAATCCTTTCCTCAACAGTTCTTGACAGGATGTCCAAGATTTTTGCAAGCTTTACTAGAAGAGAACCAGGCGAGAGAAAGAAGTGGCTAGGCATTGCCTGTTTTTGTAAAACTTTTTTAATCTCTTCATGTGTATTTTGACAAGAGCTTTTGGATGGATGCACAGGGGACAAAATGATGTTAAGCCTGGCTTGCATATGAATATGAAGGAACAGTTATAAGCAAAATAAAAATGTTGTGAAGGAGAGTGATAGAAAGAGAGACATACAGAGAGACAGAAATATTATTTTCATCTGCACAGAATTTCTGAGCAACTATTTGTCAGAGGAGGAACTGGAGGGAGAAAATGAAGGAATGGATGGAGAGGAGGATGACGAAGATGATGACAACACTGATGACAGCACAACCACCATGTTGCAGTCATGCCTTGCGTCGGTTGTTGACACTCTGTCTCAACACAATCCCAGGTATGGTTCTGGAAGCTCTGTGTGTGTGTTTCTGTGTGCACATGCACATGTATGAGCATGTGTATGTGCATGCATGTGTGTGTATGCGTTGTAGGGACCATGTGTGCATGCGTGTGCGTCTGTCCATCCATTATCATCCAAACCACCAGGAAAAGTAAATGAAGAAATTCTGGAGATTGTCCAATTTTATCATTTCTTTATTATTTTTCCTAATTGGTGATTTAAAGACAAACAGGCTGACCACATCTAGTTCAGTTTATCTGGACATGTGGTGAGGAATGTTCTTCAGTCAATACTGAGAGGGCATTGGTAAATCCAAGAAGCTGAGCCAAAGCCAGTTGTGAGTGAGTTGAGTCTGAAGCTGCCTGTAGCAGACTGATCAGCTGATCTGTGTGCCCAGACAGGAATGGACAGGAGTTCATTCTCTGCCAGCTGCTTCACTGGCAATGGAGGAGAAAGTTGTCAATCAGCAGAGAGACCTAGCGCTGTCGATGTAGCTGCAACTGTGAAGAGGCAGCTGCAGGAGCAGAAGTTTTGGCTGTATTAAAGTGAAAAGTTTTACCATTATGCCATCCTTGAGGGTAATTCATTCGTACATTTCACAGAATCAGACTTTGTTGCTGCTGAATGTATGTAGGCAGCGTAGGTAAATGTGCATGTACTACAATGCTTTTAAGGGTCTGAGTGTTCTTAATACACTCAGAATGTTCTTAGGAAATTTTTAAATTGTTCCTAAAAATAATTCTGAAGGATTGTCAACGCTGTTCATTACTTACGGCTGTTGTGTGTACAGTGAACTTTAGTTTTTAACTCTGCATAGTGTGAAATATCTTCAGTTTCAGAGGATATTGCCCCAAAATATCCACAAACGAGCATTACCCCATATCCTGCTATAATTTTGCATAGCAAGATTGGCAGCTGTGTTATCAAAATATGCGTTGGATGCTGTGTGTGTGTGTGTGTGTGTGTGTGTGTGTGTGTGTGTGTGTGTGTGTGTAAAAATTGAATTCTTAAAAAATATTTTCCAGGCTGGCTTTAACATTCAGGTAGTTTGGTGTTTCTGAAATGTTACGAGCAGATATTCTGACCTGTCTTGAGATGTTTAAGACATTTACTCCAAAATCAGATCTAAAACAACTTTTTTAAATGTCAGTCTGATTAGGCATTATGCATATTTTGAAGGAAATATGAAATTGTAGACTGGAGAAAAAAACCCCTGTGTTCCTACTTGACTTTTTTACGTACACGAAGGTTTGTATATGTATAAACACACTCATGCATGCATGCACGCATGCACACATGCATGCACACGCGCGCATGCGCGTACACACCAACACCCACGGGCACACACACACACACACACACACACACACACATACAGACACACACACACACACAGAGTAGCAGAGGAAAGGTGTGACAGAGATGGCTGATCTTTGTGCAGAATGATCAGCGAGGTGGAGGGGATGGTGATGGAGCTGCGTCGTGTCACCTTGCTGTGGGAGGAGCTGTGGCTTGGCACGCTGTCTCAGCACCACTCCGACGTCCAGCGTCGCCTGACCCAGCTGGAGACAGAAATTCGCAAGGTCAACATGAACCAAGGGCTCACCCGTCAGAAAAGAATGCCATCATACGAGAAAAGCATCGTACTATCCTGAAGCCTGTGAGTTAAGGCCCTTGTATATTCCAAAACTTTGTGAAAGTGAAACGGAGTCCGAATCATGCATGGTTATTTGTCTGATCTGGTTTCTGTTTCCTTCACTGCTCCATGCTGTCCCCATTCTGCCACTGACTCATGATTTGGATGAAAAGCAAACTGAGTGAATTTCATCTCTCTCTTTATGGCCCACGCTTGGCTCTTTTGCTTTGTAATATGATTCAAATCTGAACTTGCAGCCCTTCTGTTTCAACAGTGGTACCAGAGGTATTGATAGCAGCCTACCCCACCCTTTCCTTTGTTTTCAGTAACAGAGAATAAAGAAAACCTAATACATCTATGTGCATGGACTTTATGAAACCTATTTGTGTCTGTGCATGCATGTTTGTATGTAAGTATTATTGAATGATAGTAACAAATCTATTTGTGAAAATGGTTGCATATCCACACAACCTGAAGAACTAATGATCTGTGCCCGCTTTCCTCCGTTTCCTAAAACAGAATTGTGTTGAGGTAACCGTTGAAGTGGTTTTCTGATGACAAGCCTGGTAGACACAGTCTCATTTATGACGTCAAGGCCTGGAGATTTTCAGCCTTAACACACTAAGAATGATGTTTAGACCATTCACATACAAACATTTGTGTCCAGGTCGGTCTGCTCTAATGCCAAGGTGCAAAATTCCTCTTTAAACAGGACAGACCAGCATTTGAACACAAGGCTTTAATACTTCAGTACACACTGTATCTTATTCGAAACTATTGGGCGTTGTGCATTCAGGATGATGTGGATGCAGCTGTTGGGGATTTGTCTTCATCATAATCTGTTGAAACAGATTGAGAGAGAATGGAAGAAAAGGAATGATTTATCAAGTGAGATCAGAACACTGGCACTTTTTGTGGTGGTTTGTTGTCACTTTAGTTTGAAGCTAATTATGCTATAGCATTGCATTAAGAAGTCCTGGTGATCATTTACCTGACGAAAGCTCTGATTGTTAGGTATATTATAAAACGTGTGTGTGTGTGTGTGTGTGTGTGTGTGTGTGTGTGTGTGTGTGGTGTGTTCAGACTGTGTACACCATGGAGCGACTTCATGAGATCACATCTCAGACCCCGGAGACACCCCATGAAGCCTGGTTCCAGGCCACCTATGGGGAGATGATTCAGAACGCTTTGGACAGGTTAAAGAACCCTTCCAATCCCAGTCACCCGCATGCCAGCTGGCACCTCTTCAAACAGGTTGGTCTGCGTGGGTGATAGGAGGAAGGTTGATATCCTGTTGTACATAACAGATTGTATATGTTGAAGTAAAGGCTTTTTTCCCTTTCATTGAAACGATGCCATTGACATTGAAAGCTAAAGGTCAGGGGAGGAGTGGTTTGCTGAAATACAGTGAGTGAGTGAGGAAGCAAATGTTTTCAATCAAGGATTTAGTCTGTAGGCACATAGCCTGTGTCCCAAGTGAGGGAGAGAGACGGACACAGAGACTCGGAGAGAGGAAGAGAGGAGAAAGAGAAAGAATGAAAAAGGAAATGAAGGGAGGGAAAGAAAGGAAGAAAGAAGGAAAGGAAAAAGAAAGAAAGAGGAAAAAAGAGAAAGAGGAAAAAAGAGAAAGAGACCAAGTGAACATATGACTTAAAGGATGAATGGCCTTACAATACTGGTTGTTGATTTAATTAAGAAATAACTGAAAGTGAATGTCAACTTTTATTACAGTTTAAAACAAAAGAGAAAAACGGCTGTGTACAGAAGCTCCAATCACAAGAAATATAAGAGAATACACGTTTGAAACGAACAAAGCATTTTCCGTTTAAATGCAAATGTTATGAAACATCTATACTGAATAACTTGCCTACCATGGTTTCCAGCTATACTGGTCTTTTGAGAAGTGTAACGGCTTGTGTACACAAGTTACATGTGCTGCTTAGTGGGGTGGATGATTGTATTGATCACCAGTAAGCGTTGTTGGCAGGTGTACATCAGTCTGCAGCAGAGGGCAAGCAAACGGGGTAGCCTTCACCTGAAGATTGATGAAATCAGCCCGCGCCTGGCTGCCCTGTCCAAATCCCTCATCCCTATGCCTGGCATTGGACTGCCTGGACAGGTGAGAATTATGGCTCATACGATAGCTTGCTTTAATATTGATAAAGGAGCTGATGTGAATAGTTGTGTTTGTGTGCAGTATTTGCAAGTAAATTATTGAGGAGACGGGGGAGGTTGAGGTGGGATGGAATAGGTATGGAGGCGGTGGTGTTAATTTTAATTATGATTTTGTTTGCTTCAGATGAAAACTTGTAATTTTACAAACTGGACTAAAGTGGACAGTCTAAAGTCAGTGTTCATATAGTGTTTGTGTGTGTATCTTTGTGAGTGCGCAAACATGCATGCATACTAACTAGGCTATTTCAAATCGTGAATCAAAGGTTTGGTGATTGACGTTCACTATGATGCCTTTTTTTTTTTTCAGATGGTAACCATACAAAAGGTGTGCAACACTGTGCAGATTCTACCAACAAAAACAAAGCCAAAGAAAATGGTCTTCATAGGATCTGATGGCAAGAGGTAACAGTGTTGGAACCAAGCAGCTTTTGTGTTTTTCCCCCCACTCTTTTAAAAATTTAGTTTCCAAGATGGGTATAAAGCAACTAGTCTGACTGCTCTTAGACCATACCAATATATTTTCAAATTCTGTGGCCCTTCATGTCTTGCTCTTGTGGTGACCTCGTCTCTGTCAAAGTCATCAGTATCAGCAAAATGTATGGGGACATCATTGGATGAATGCGGTGGCACCCTCCAGACAGTGATACTTACTGACAGTGTTCTGCAGCTATGCAAACATGGTGATCCTTTGGGAGCTTGGTAGTCAGTGTCCTGTGTATGTTGGATCAGAACAGGTTCCGTAACTCAGCAAACCATAATCAGTAGGGAGCTTGGCAGTCAGTGTCCTGTGTATGTTGGATCAGAACAGGTTCCGTAACTCAGCAAACCATAATCAGTAGGGAGCTTGGCAGTCAGTGCCCTGTGTATGTTGGATCAGAACAGGTTCCGTAACTCAGCAAACCATGATCAGTAGGGAGCTTGGCAGTCAGTGTCCTGTGTATGTTGGATCAGAACAGGTTCCGTAACTCAGCAAACCATAATCAGTAGGGAGCTTGGCAGTCAGTGCCCTGTGTATGTTGGATCAGAACAGGTTCCGTAACTCAGCAAACCATAATCAGTAGGGAGCTTGGCAGTCAGTGTCCTGTGTATGTTGGATCAGAACAGGCATCACTGAACACTATCAGAGTGATAGTGCTGCAGTGCATTGCTCCCTCCAGTGCATCCTCAGGATGATTTAATGTTGAGTGCTTTCTGTAGACTGCTAGAGCTGGGCTGCAACAGGACAAACTCGAGGTATGGCTGCGAGCAGTACCTCACCAGTGGCATGGAAAAGACCCCCCCCCCCCCCCCCCCCCCCCCCCCAAAAAAATGCCATTTGCTTTCTGTCTGAGCAATAAGTGGAATGGATATAATCATCAAAATTTATGTCGACATGTGAACCTAATGGTTGAAGCTGCTTATTAACTGCTTCATTCCAGTTAATGGACAATTTCTGTTCATTTATTCTTTGAAGCTTGTTGTCTTGTCCACAGCAGATGCTAAGGTCACTTTAAACCCTCTTATACTCGCAACGGGAGAATCCGGGACTGAATGTCGGGCGCCTGTTCTTCCCGTACCGGGACGTACTGGGACCTCTCTCTGGGAATTTTCCATCATGCAGTGATCACGTGTGTAGACACACACAGTCGCAGACAGTAACTAGGAAGACTCGGGCATGGCCCAATCATGTGTTGGCACTATTTTTAGGTGATGGAACCGTGTGTGTTCATTGAGAATAGGCACAGAACGCAGCGAGTAACTTTGTGAATGGAAACTGACCGACTTTCACAATGGCGGCTTTCGCGTCTGCTACGAACGACGACGAAATGGTCGACCACTCGCAAGAGGAGTTAGATGAAATTATTGTAGAAGTGGAGACATTTGAAAGAGAGATGGAGAATGAAAGTGATACAGAAGTAGGTAGTGGTGTTGAAGAAGACGGTGAAGTGCAAAGCGACCCGGAATACAATGTTCCACTGGCAGCGCTTCAGACAAAATGGCGGCCCGCGACACACGGCATGGCAGGGGTGCATCAGTTTCAGGAACCCACTGGGCCGGCTCACTCGTTACCTGACACTGCTACACCACTTGTTTTTTTCGTTTTGTTTGTTCCTCTTTGTTTTTTAAGACTGCTACCGATGAAAGAAACAGGTATACAAGACAAAAACAAGCTGCAAAGGGCGCACCTGACCCTCATTTATAGTATTGTGTGTGACATGTGACAAGTTTTGTATGACATTGGTGGGACAACCAGTGGGACCTGTACTGCCAGGCAGCAGATGGTTCACGTCAGGTAGGCCTCAGGTTTCATCTTACACTAACAGCCTGCATCAGCATGGTGATTGCACATGCTTGCATGCTGTAAACTTGATTGTCATCATAAAATGTCACGTGTCTGGTGACAATTTGGTGACAGTGACACGACCTATATCTCTAAGACAGACAAAATAGAGTTCAAAGTGAAGTGCATGCTCTTCTGAAACTGTCTGCCAATTTTCTTTCTCCTAGAGGTTCACATACATTCCCCATAAGTTAATAATCACACATACCCATTTTGGCGTCATATACTGTACCATGTCAGACAATAGCATTCACGGCAGTTAGTCTGCTCTGCCAGGCCGAAGTTTTTGTGTGGCTAATGCAGTGATAAGACAGTCACGTGGTGCCCAACCCACTTCCGCCGTAGGGAGAAGCCAGTGTAAGTCTCCCATACGTCATTTCTCTCTCGGCCTGCCGTCCAAGCAAGATAAGTCTTGTGCTCTGTCTCGCCTTCTCTTTGCCGTTGTGTTTAGATAGCCTTGTGTTTGCTTCTTTGCTTATTTGTTGTGGCTTGCGCGCTTCACCCTTTCATTCTTGAACCGGTGGGGCTTTGGTTTGGTGTGCTTTATTCATTTGTTTAACCACGCCGTCCTCGCCTTTGTGCCTTTGTCTCGGCACTCGCGACTTCGCATTCCGCTCTTTTCGATCTTCGAAAGTCGGAACTCCATCGCCGGTTTCGCCCTTTCTCCCCAGTTTTGGCTTTTACGGCCCCTTGTTCAACGAATCTCGCTCCCTTCTCCTTCCATTTGGACTCCCGATTCGCCTAACTTTCACGTTGTCCACTCGGCTTCCATTTCTTCGCCGGTCGTTCCGCCATTTTGTTTTCGACCGGCCAAAACCGCGTCACTTACGATCGACCTGCCTCGATCTCTCACTGAGATCTCGTTGCATTTAATACAATTTCAGTGTCTCTCCCGAGGTTGCTTGAGCCCTTATATCCCTCAATCCACCTCTTTGTCTCCCCTTTGCGATCGTGCGTTCCGTGTTTGTTCCCCACCACCAGTGCCCAACATGGTGAAGGACACTAACGGCTCGAGGCGCTCCACTCTTCGGCAGTCGCTCTCTACCCCGGAGGGGCCGCGTGTCGATTCCACGGGACAAACCGCTCACGCACACGATGAGCGTACGGTCGGTGTAGAGGAGGGTTCCGTGCAGGGGACGCGCGACCATCATTCCGATTCCCCCTCTACCCGACCGGCGGATACACGATCGTCGCGATCGAAGTCCAACAGTCAGTCCCAGTCGGATGAACAATCGGCAGTCATTGCCGACTGTTTTTCATTTGCTTCTTTCCCTAAGCCCAAATCCAAGGGCAAGGCTCCCATGAAAGGACCTTCCCGTTCTAAATCTTCCCGTTCCCTGACTGGTTCGCCTGTTCGACTTCGACCGCGTAAGGAGACCCTCTCTCATCATGCCGCGTCCGGCGATCATCGGCCCCAGGGGACCCTTGCCGATACCCGGACCGGCATATCAGGTAACCCCAGGAACCACTAGGGCACTCGCCCTCCTCCTTTTACTATGAATTCTGCTATTGTCTGACATGGTACAGTATATGACGCCAAAATGGGGAGTTTGTATTATACTCCCTGTTTGGCTAGTATACTTACCATGTCAGACTCTAATGCCCGCCCTACCTTCCCCGCTAGCGCCAAGGTTCTGGGGTTACCTTGCGCGCAGGCCTCGATGAATGACGTATGGGAGACTTACACTGGCTTCTCCCTACGGCGGAAGTGGGTTGGGCACCACGTGACTGTCTTATCACTGCATTAGCCACACAAAAACTTCGGCCTGGCAGAGCAGACTAACTGCCGTGAATGCTATTGTCTGACATGGTAAGTATACTAGCCAAACAGGGAGTATAATACAAACTCCCCATTTTTAGGCTGAAACCTGTAAAAGAATCTGAAATCTAGGGGAAGTTTGCAGTCAGAGAAACTGAGTACAAGAGGGTTAAACACTCCAGGCTTCTTCAGGAGAAAGTCCTCTGTATACTAATTAGAAAAGCACAGCAAAAGCTACAGTTTGGGGATCATGTGGCTTTTCTAATTTGAATACTGCGTATAGCCAGCAGCTGTGCAGAGTGAGACCAGAAATACAGTAGTGATGAGTTGACTAGATTTATAGCAGACTGTTGGAGTAAATTGCTGAAGAAAACCATGAATGATTGATTCATTTATGACTTAAATCATCCGTTCAGTGTTTGACAAAGAAAGAATTATTGGTTTGAATCATGATGAGCTGAAAATGCTCACTGTAGTTGTAGTTACACATGGTAATGTTCTGAATGCATTGGCAGGCATCCTTACCTCTTCAAGGGACTGGAAGACCTTCACCTGGATGAGAGAATCATGCAGTTCCTGTCCATTGTCAACAACATGTTCGTCAGTGCCAGCAGGTGGGAATAGAAGGTGGCATACAGGATAAGCTGTAAAGTGAATGACAAGGTGATGACTGACTGTCCTTGGAAGTGTGGGAAAAAAAATTCCCACATTGGTGAAGCATCATACAAACATGGAAATAAAAATGGTTATGAAACTTTAAAGAGTATGGGGTAGTGTGCAGTGCGAAAGTGATCATTATTTTCATTATGTGTTCTAGAGTTGAAAACAGATGTATGTGCTGAATTTGATTTTCGTTGATCAAGGTGAATCAGTTGGTTATGCAGATGAATTTTGAATACATTGTACTAAAAAAAATTCCTGTCTTGGCTTTTGCTCAAAGAAAAAAGCAGAGCTGAATCCTGTGTGTGTTGGTGGCATGCACATGCATGCAGGCAAGGCCATTAGGTCATTCATTTAACCCTCTTGACAGCGGAGCGCCCGCTAGCGCCCAACCGGAAATCACACAGCCAAAACGCTGAGCGCCTGCCAGCGCCCGGTAAAACACGTGGCAACAATGGGCGCCGCCATATTTCTCGTAGAAAAGGAAGTCTCGCGAGAACGTGACTTCCTTCTTCCTGTGGCCATTTACTTCCGTTTGCAAAAAACCGCGAGTCGATACGTGCCGTAGTTCTCGAGTTACGAATTTTTAAAGTTTTGTGGTCGAAATGCTGTTTTTCGCCATCGCTAACATTGATTTCTGCCGTTCTATAACGAGATCTAGTGATGAAGATACTGTGATTTGCAGGATTTAGGGCATAACACTTAGTGAAAATGCTGGGTAATGAAGCTTAGAGTGACCTAGATTTCGACTGGGATGATGTTCCAGGTATGATTCGGAAGAAAGTTCTGAAGAAGATTTTTTTTTTTTTTTTTTTCCCCCCCCCCCGAGTAAATGGCTCATGTGATATTCTTCAAACTTATGATGTAGCAACATATATATTCGTAGGACTTTTAAAAATTATTTTCATTTGACTATTTCCTTTCCTCTCTTTTAAATTAATTTTTTAATTGGGTAACCATGTTCAAATTACGGAGTTACTTACCTTGCCGACGGTTTTTCGGCGTAACTAAGCTAAGGTAAGTGCATGCAAAAGAGGGTTAAGTGATCTGTACGTTTGAACTGTGCTTGATTATCAAGATGGTGAAGGGAAAAGTAAACAGCATTCAACAGACTCAGTCTGTGGTTGTCTCTGCAGGGGTCAAGGGAAACGCATGGAGTACCGTGCCCGTCACTATTCAGTGACTCCGCTGGGTCCACGGTCTGGCCTGATTCAGTGGGTGGAAGGGGCCACCCCCTGTTCAGTCTCTACAAGAAGTGGCAGCAGAGGGAAGCTTATGCCCAGACATTGAAGGTGAAACATTGTAGTATGGTTATGTAATGGTTGAAGGATACATGTGCATCAAGTCACAAAGTGGGATGTTGCAACTCATCTGATGTTTGTCTAAGTTTGGAATGCAGAAAGGGATGTGATGAGTTTGATTCTGATGCCTTTGTTTCTGTCTCTGAGTCTGTTCTTTCCTCACTCGGTGTTGGTGTTGTGTCTTGCTGCCTTTGATTCTGATGCCTTTGTTTCTGTCTCTGAGTCTGTTCTTTCCTCACTCGGTGTTGGTGTTGTGTCTTGCTGCCTTTGATTCTGATGCCTTTGTTTCTGTCTCTGAGTCTGTTCTTTCCTCACTCGGTGTTGGTGTTGTGTCTTGCTGCCTTTGATTCTGATGCCTTTGTTTCTGTCTCTGAGTCTGTTCTTTCCTCACTCGGTGTTGGTGTTGTGTCTTGCTGCCTTTGTTTCTGATGCCTTTGTTTCTGTCTCCGAGTCTGTTCTTTCCTCACTCGGTGTTGGTGTTGTGTCTTGCTGCCTTTGTTTTTCTTCCAAATTAGTCATTATGCTGTTCTTCTTTTATGGATCTAATCTCTCAGTCTCTCTCTGTCTGTCTGTCTGTCTGTCTCTCTTATGCATGACCACCCCCTCCTCCACACAGATACACACACACACACACCCCACACACACACACACACACACACTCGTGCATGCAGTCTTCCTCCATTTTTTTTTTTTTTTTTTTTTAACTAACTGGAGTATCAGTACATCTTGACATGTTGTCCCCTACAACTCTACGCTTTCTTGCTATGCCATATTCAACACCGCTCTAAGCTCGTCCATGTCCTAGCTAACAAGTTCTTCTGTCCTATAACATAACATGCTGTGTTCCAGCTTGGGGCATCAGCCAACCAAAATGGAAGCAGCAATACCCCTGCTCCGGTCCCACGTCCCAGTGAGGTCTACTACAGCAAACTCACCCCGGCACTCAAAGAAAAGGTGAGGCATGCCTACACACACCAGTTTCTAAACAAGTGTCAAATATGTGTTGAAACCAAAACCCTAACAATGTTTTGTGAGATTGCTCTAGAGGGGATTTAGAATGTGTCAGTTTTTAAGCATGAAGTTTTGTAAATAAGAAATGAAGAAGTATGAAAACTACTGTATCTTTTCCAGAAGTGACATGTAAATGAATTGCCATAAACAAAAGAGTAGAGAGAGAGGTAGAGTACAAATGCAAGCCTACCTACCTATCTGAATAACCACCATAATGGTCCAACATGTGGAAAAGGCATCAGAACCAGGTTTCCTTGGGGTGAAATAATATTAGAATAAAACATGACATTTTCTGTTCAATACTGAAGCAGACACTGCCTGCATCCTTTGGATTTCCGCAGTGCTGTTCCCCTCTCCAGATGTACAGGAACAGGTGGCTGGTAAATGATGTGAATAAGTGGAATGGCCTGCAGTAGGAATTCACACAGAGCCATACAGTGCCTTGTGACCTTCTTGCAGTTTACAGGTATACACAGGTTCGTTTTCCTCCATCTTGGGCCTTGAGTTTGCTCTGGTGGATGTGGGTAGTTTGTTGATGTATGTGACAAGAATGTTTGTTGATGTATGTGACAAGAATGTTTGTTGATGTATGTGACAAGAATGTTTGTTGATGTATGTGACAAGAATGTTGTTGTTGCTGTTCAGGGGCTGGAGACAACGGACAACCGAAAGGAGTGGCCACTGTCCACTCTGCGCAAAGTGCTGGAAGATCTTATGGATGACACCCCTGACGACTTGCTGGCCAAGTGAGTTCATATTCAGTCATTGAAGTCAGCAGTATGTAGATCAGATCTGTGCTCCCATGTATTTAAAAGAAAACATTTTGTATGCCAGGGTTTGTATGCTCCTTGAAACTCCTTGAAACTCCTTGAATTCTGACAGCGAACTTCAAGGCCTTGAAAACCTTTGAAAATCAATAAAAATGTGGTTCTGTTGACCAAACCTCTTTGAAAACCTTTGAAAATCAAGCCATCGGCTCCAAAAATCTTTAATGTGGCAAAAAGAAATGGCAGTTTGATTTTTCTGCGTTCAGGTTAATGAAAAATATGTAAAAACAAATGTTTACAAACTTCTTTGTGATCCTGGATTGTCGTCTGCCATTTAACAAGGGAGGTAATTGTAATAGATGAAGTTACAATTATCTCCCTTGTTAAATGGCACACGACAATCCAGGATCACAAAGATGTTTGTAAAAATTTGTTTTTAGATAGTCTTTTTCCAGGGTTCCCAGGGTCCTTACCGGTCCTTGCAGGTCCTTACATTTTGAAACACCTCAAGTAAGGCCTTACAAGTGCTTATATTAGCATCAAGGTCCTTACAAGTCCTTATGACAGCCAAAAAAAATCGTCAATGGTGAAATGCTGGTTGGAAAATCTCGGAAGCAAGCGGTACTTTCTCTGAAATCTGCTCGCCAATGGGTTCTGACAAACGGCCCAAGCCTAGCAGACAACTTTCAGCTTGGAAGTTTTGGTTTTTCTCAAGGTCTCTTCCTAGTTTTGCATGGTCTCGTTTCGCGTGAAGACTCGATACTTACATCCATAATTTTCCAGTCTTTGTTCAAGGCAATCGAAATGCCAGGAAAGTGCATTTCAGGATCGTTGGGTAAAAAAAAAGTAGTACAAGGACGGGTTGCTGAAGGCTCCCCAAAAGAAACATTATGCTCGATGTCCTGTGTGCGAAAGATCACTGCATTTGGCGTCGATGGCACGTAGGGTTGTGCTAGACCATATTCATAATATGGGAGGTGTGGAGGGAGTTGTCATTGACAAAAAAACTCCTTGTCTCAGCATCAGGAGCCTAGGGAAGATGACAGATACCTTGCTGAACAGAGGCAAGAGGAGGAGGCAGCTGTGGAAAGAGAGAAGAGAAAGAGGTTAGGAGAAGAACTGGTCAACCTGAGGAAGAAACATAAAAAATGCACCAGTGATGAGGCATGTCATCTTCTTGAAGAGGCTGACCGTCTAAGCTTCCAGTCTCAGGAGCAGAGAAGTTTCAGTCTGATTGAACGATCCAACACTCTGCGTTTGTTAGCTAAGGACAGAAAAAATGAAGCAGAGAGAGTTCAACAGGACATCACAAGGGTCGAAAAAGAATGGAAAAAATGCTGATTAAGGCCAGTGTATGTGTGTGTGTGTGCTCTTTTTTTTCTCTCCGACATATATTTAGGATCTGAAAGTGCCTATGACCACTAATAACAGTTTTGTTTTTGTTTTTGTTTCTCATTCTCAGTGTCATTTTTAAAAAAACTTATCTCTTCTGTTGTGAAAGATTGACATTCAAGTTTAAGTATCAGCTATGACTGTCAGGTTAAAGTATCAGCTGGTTTTAGTTTTAGGTGTGAAAAGAGTGGATTGAAGTGGAAGACAAGAGACTGAAGACATTGTTCTTACTGAAGACTGAACAAGGGAACAGTGGATTGAAGTGGAAGACAAGAGACTCAAGACATTGTTCTTACTGAAGACTGAACAAGATAACAAACAGTTTTCAGTGTGATTTGATTCTGCAGTACAGCAGCCAAGTGATATTGGGTGTACGGCTGTGTTTGGTGCATTTCCAGGAAGAGATATACAAGTACGTTTTGTAATATATATGCTGCTAATGTAGAGGTCCTTACTAATTTAGAAAATGGTCCTTATAGGTCCTTACAAGGTCCTTACTTGGCATAAGCTGAAGTCCCTGGGAACCCTGTTTTCATCAGCCTGAATGCAGAAAAATCAAACTGCCATTTCTTTTTTAAAAATTTTTACACAAGTATTGTAGCCTTGAAATAAAACAAACACTCCTTGAAAACTCCTTGAATTTTGTTCTTGGGAGTTTTTAGGAACCCAGTATGCTGTAAAGAAAAAAAGAAATGCCCACCTAGTAGTCCTGACTGGAGGGAAAAGTGTTGCAGGAGGGTAGAAAATTGTACATGGCCAACATGGTAGCATGCTTTTTGTTTGTACTTTGGTTGTTTTGTTTCAGTGGGTGGTACTATTTTTCATTGTTTGTATTGTGAAGAAATCACAAGATTCTGGACAGAAAATGTACATTGCTCACTATTATCTAAATTTGTCTTGAAAAGGTGGGATAGGAGGTGTGAAAGAGATGTGTAAATGAAGGACAGTGATTCTGTCAAAATTTGTTTTGAAAAGGTGGGATAGAAGGTGTGAAAGAGATATGTATAAAAAGGACAGTGATTCTGTCTGAATTTGTCTTGAAAAGGTGGGATAGAAGGTGTGAAAGAGATCTCTATATAAAGGACAGTGATTCTGTCTAAATTTGTCTTGAAAAGGCGGGGTAGGAGGTGTGAAAGAGATATGCATATAAAGGACAGTGATTCTGTCTAAATTTGTCTGGAAAAGGTGGGATAGGAGGTGTGAAAGAGATGTGTATATGAAGGACAGTGATTCTGTCTAAATTTGTCTTGAAAAGGTGGGATAGAAGGTGTGAAAGAGATATGTATATAAAGGACAGTGATTCTGTCTAAATTTGTCTTGAAAAGGTGGGTTAGGAGGTGTGAAAGAGATATGTATATAAAGGACAGTTTGTCTTGAAAAGGTGGGATAGGAGGTGTGAAAGAGATGTGTATATGAAGGACAGTGATTCTGTCAAAATTTGTCTTGAAAAGGTGGGATAGAAGGTGTGAAAGAGATATGTATATAAAGGACAGTGATTCTGTCAAAATTTGTCTGGAAAAGGTGGGATAGAAGGTGTGAAAGAGATAAGTATATAAAGGACAGTGATTCTGTCAAAATTTGTCTGGAAAAGGTGGGATAGAAGGTGTGAAAGAGATATGTATATAAAGGACAGTGATTCTGTCAAAATTTGTCTGGAAAAGGTGGGATAGAAGGTGTGAAAGAGATATGCATATAAAGGACAGTGATTCTGTCAAAATTTGTCCAGAAAAGGTGGGATAGGAGGTGTGAAAGAGATACGTATATGAAGGACAGTCAGGGTTCATACAGGTCTTTAAAATGTCTGGAAAAGTCTGGAAATTTGAAGTCCTTTTTCCAGGCCCTGGAAAAGTCTGGAAAATCATACTATGGCCTGGAATAGCCTGGAAATTGAAGAATCAAGCACAACTGCTTCATATTATGCATGTCTGCTTTAATTTTCAGCATCATTTAGCGTTTATAATGCAAAATAAAAATTATTCCCTGCCCTCAAACGTGGCATTTCATCTTTTGTGCGTTTGTGTTTAACATCACTTTAAGACATTGTATTATGAACAAAGTCTTGAAAGTGGTATTGGAAATGCAGGTCTTGGCCTGGAAAAAGTCTGGAATTTGGAGTTGCATTTCCTGTATGAACCCTGACAGTGATTCTTTAGTTGCTGGTACATGAAGCATTAGGATTGGCGAAATCGTTATGTTGCATGCTTTCTGCGGAAAAGACCGGGACACTGGAATCAAAACGTTACAGTCTGTCAAAATGTCAAATTCATCATGCGTGTACAGAGTTACGACAGCAGTGATCGTACGTTGTGAACAACCAGTCAGTGTGCGTGACTGCTGGTTGCAGAGAGCTGTGGTGTGCCAGCGGGGGAGCGGGAGAGTGGTGGCAGATGGTGCAAACCTACTCTCGCTCCACAGCCGTCATGTCCATGATTGGCTACATCATTGGACTGGGAGATCGTCACCTTGACAACGTCTTGGTGGACCTGGCCACAGGGGAGGTCAGTAAGAAGATGGCTGAAAGTCGGTGTCTTATGGTGTGTGTGTGTGTGTGTGTGTGTGTGTGTGTTGTGTGTGTGTGTGTGAGAGAACCATGTTTCTACTTGCAGTGCTTTTGTGTTGGATTATTTTGGTGTTTGATTACCTCAAGAGGGCATTATTGCATGTAGATGACTTGGTGTGCAGTCATGGTGAATTAAGGTTACAGATATGATAATCACAAAACAATCTTTCATGCTGAATAAGGATGCAACATAATGTTCCCTGTAATTGAAGCTATTTGCGTTTGTTCACATTTTATAACATGCACTAAATTATTGATTGTGACAATATTGAGTGAAATTGTTTATGAGATCACGTATGTGCCCACACATACACACATGCATGCACACACATATGTATGTATATACAGAAGGAAAAAGACGGTGTGTGGAATTAACCAGCACATGCATGCACACCCCAATGGAAGAAACTGTGTCTACTTAGTCTGTTATGATATGCATATGTAGCATTGACAGATTTTGATAAGTCTACTTAGTATGTTATGATATGCATATGTAGCATTTCAATTTTGAAGGAAGACTGAGAGACAAATGTGACCAATTACAGCATATTTTGAAAGAAAGGACCAGAGAAAGGGAGGAACATACTCTTGTAAACGCACCGAAATACGCAGGCATGACTTAACAGGGTATTTGATTTCAGGTGGTACACATTGACTACAACGTGTGCTTTGAGAAAGGAAAGAATCTGAGAGTGCCAGAAAGAGTGCCATTCAGAATGACCCAGAATATCGAGACAGCCTTGGGAGTCACTGGCGTAGAGGTATCCCGTGCCTGTGTGGTTTGTCTTTTGTTTGTCCTCAGGTTGTCCATAGTATATGTGTGTGTGAGTGTGTTTGTCTGCGTGTGATCTGTTGAAGAAGGATGGTCTGATAATGAAAGATATACCAGCTGAAGTATGCCAACTGAAGGTCATTGTCCTATGATTTCAATGGTATGATCTTTCAAACCAGCAGCATGAGCTGCAAGAAATTTGTGTTGTGTGGAATGGATTCCTGGAGAACAGTTTTGTACAGCAGCAGACTGACTTCACTGATGAAGTTCATGTGTACACTGACTGTGTCAGTCTGTTGATTCACAAATGAAAAGGCCGAATACAAGATTGAAATAGGTGCTGTGATCAACAGACTCTGGACTCTGGTTTTCTCTGGTGCTGTCTGGATTTCTGCCTGTTTCAGTGTGTATCAGTGATGTGAGGAGATCAGTAAAAAGTTTCTGTTTGCTCTCCATACATGCGTTGCAGAATAGAAGAATGCTTTGTGGTGTGTGGTGGAGGGGGGGGGGGGGGGGGGGGGGGGGAGTTTAAAGTTTTGTTTTCTGATTCTTACCTGACCACATTAATGCCATGCTCCTACTGTATGTAGCCAGGCATAGATTACCAGAGACACTAAAATAGAACAACCCTTCTTTTTTCTAAATGATATGATGCTACCTGCAGCTTTCCTTCTCATTTTGATTTTGTGTTTGTCTGCCAATGTCTCTATCTGTTTCCAACTAACCAATCCCCCCAACAGTCCACTTCTGCTGTGAGGCATGGGTCTCTTTGTGTCTTTCACACACACACACACACTCTCTCTCTCTTTCTCTTTTGGGGCCAAGGCTTATAAGAATATAACAACTGATGAATGAATCTGAATCTCTCTCTCTCCCTCTCTCTCTCTCTCTTCTCTCTCTCTCTCTCTCTCTCTCTCTCTCTCTCTCTCTCTCTCTCCCTCCCTCTCTCTCTCTCTCCCCTCCCTCCCCCTCCCCTGCCTCTCTCCATTTTTGTTTCTTCCTCTCCCTCCCCCCTCCATCTCTCTCTCTCTCTCTCCTTTTGTTTGTGTAAAATATAAATGAATTTTTCCTCATAGATGCCCAAATAATAATAATAATAATAATAATAATGAATACTTATATAGCGCCTATTCTCGGCTAGAGGCCAAGCTCTAAGCGCTTTACAATCAACACTCGTTTACCTAACGGGGTGCCTACCTGGGTAGTGCCGACTGAAGAGCTGCCAGCTGGCGCTTCATTCAGTCGTTTCCCGTGTCATCCAGTCAGTATCGTTCAATATCGATCACTCATTTTCCTTACTTCCTTCATTCTTTCCATTTCTCACGCAGGGTGCATGCTATGTGTAACGTGTCATCCATACCAACGGCCAAACTGGCCTACTCTTCCGAAAGTTGGTGATGGGATTTGACGTGTGTGCAAGATGTTATGCATGCGTTCACACACGGAACCTCGGTTTATAGTCTCATTCGAAGGACTGTAAGGGAAATGGAGTCAGAACCAATGTTAACTCCGAGGGAAAAATCCCCCTGTACCGAAACGCCCTGGCGGAGGTTCGAACCCGCAACCCAGGATCACCAAGATTACGAGTCAGGCGCTCTACCAACTGAGCTATTCCGTGGAGATGTCCAAGGAGGCTTGGATTAGGTTCCCTTTATTTTGTTTGAAAATATTCAGAGATCTTGATGGTAGGGTGTGATTCCAGGCCAAGTAGGAAGAAGGCGCTTGTTTCAACAGGAAAGTACGAGGGGGAAAAAACTAGCTGTCTCTGTCCATCGGTTCATCCATCTCTCTCTCTCTCTCTCTCTCTCTCTCTCTGTCTCTGTTTCTGGCTCTCTCTCTGTAATGAGAATAGGACTTTCCTTTAAACTGCCTGATTTAAAAAAATTTTTTTTTAAGTTTGGGGCCCACTTATGAGACTGAAGCAGGTCACCATTATGCAAAATACTGAGTGCTAATCTGCTTGCCATGCTTGTTCCTTTAGCTTCATTTCAGTCCTGTTCCCATGTCGGTGGGCTGGTAGTGTTTGAGACAGGTGGGCTGAAAGACAGCTTCATTTCAGTCCTGTTCCCATGTCGGTGGGCTGGTAGTGTTTGAAACAGGTGGGCTGAAAGACAGCTTCATTTCAGTCCTGTTCCCATGTCGGTGGGCTGGTAGTGTTTGAAACAGGTGGGCTGAAAGACAGCTTCATTTCTGTCCTGTTCCCATGTCGGTGGGCTGGTAGTGTTTGAAACAGGTGGGCTGAAAGCTTCATTTCTGTCCTGTTCCCATGTCGGTGGGCTGGTGGTGTTTGAAACGGGTGGGCTGAAACAGGTGGGCTGAAAGACAGCTTCATTTCTGTCCTGTTCCGATGTTGGTGGGCTGGTAGTGTTTGAAACAGGTGGGCTGAAAGACAGCTTCATTTCAGTCCTGTTCCCATGTCGGTGGGCTGGTGGTGTTTGAAACAGGTGGGCTGAAACAGGTGGGCTGAAAGACGGCTTCATTTCAGTCCTGTTCCCATGTCGGTGGGCTGGTAGTGTTTGAAACAGGTGGGCTGAAAGACAGCTTCATTTCAGTCCTGTTCCGATGTTGGTGGGCTGGTAGTGTTTGAAACAGGTGGGCTGAAAGACAGCTTCATTTCAGTCCTGTTCCCATGTCGGTGGGCTGGTAGTGTTTGAAACAGGTGGGCTGAAAGACAGCTTCATTTCAGTCCTGTTCCGATGTTGGTGGGCTGGTAGTGTTTGAAACAGGTGGGCTGAAACGGGTGGGCTGAAAGACAGCTTCATTTCAGTCCTGTTCCCATGTCGGTGGGCTGGTAGTGTTTGAGACAGGTGGGCTGAAAGACAGCTTCATGGAATTGTGGGTGATGTTTGCTTACTTTTGCTGTGCTGTGTTTATTTTCCTGCTGTTCAGTTTCAGCCAGAATTCTTATTTTTTAAATAGTTTTTGTGTGTGCCTGCTGACTGCCATGTCTGACATGGACTGGGGCCTCAAGGTTATTGTTCTGATCAACAGATTAATTGCTGTTGAAACAGAAAACACAGAAAACAATAATGATTATTGTGACATTGAGACACTTCGGGTTTTATTGACTTCAAACTATATGTAAAAGACAGTGACAGTGGTACAGGTGTGCTGAGTTGAAATTGTGGCACATCTTTGTAAAAGTAGTCGCAGGATTACTTCAGAGCAGTCTTGCTTTTGATGTCTGCTGGAACACCTGCAAACTCCTTTTGAGTCGTTTTCTGTGCAAGTAACTAAGGATTTGAACATTTTTATCAGATTACATCAGTATGCATGTCAAACGAGCTCTTGTGGCATTTCCTGAAAGACGAGCTGAAGGCTAATTTTGAGCTCAAAGCTGTTGTTGAGCTTTATCATTATTTTTTAAAAACTTTTGATGTATGTGAATATTGTCCCACATTTATATCATGTCATGTACTGAGTTGAACATTCTCTTGCTTACAATACGTCTGATGTTCCTGGAGTTTGGACAGCTGGCACAATTAATGTTGTCTCATTGAATTCCCAGAAGCAGCACTCATGGGTCAGCATGGGCACCAGGCCTTTGATCTAGCTGAATGAAGACCGTTTTGTTTTTTAAAGTCCTGGGAAGTGTATAACTTTGGATGAGGCGATGATTAAGTTCAAGGATTGTGGTTTCATGCATTTGGTGCCAGCAAAATCAACCACAAATGGGGTTTGAAGGGTTGTGATGCAGACAGTGCTACATGCTCACTTTTGACATTGTCTTGGAAGACCAAGAATCTGAGTGTTCACACAAGTTAATCAGTAGGGACCTTGATGGAGTCATTAAGCAAGTGCAATCTGGACTCAAAACCCAGTGTCTCAAGAGTACCCTTCTAAAAATCAACACAGGTTTGAAGACGGGGTAAATGTCACATGGTTTTGGAGAGAATCCTACCCAAGCCGCCTCCCAGGGAAAGGGAAAAACAAACAGAATTTATGGTGACAGCTACTTGACTAACCACCTTGATCAAACTTATTATGGGAATTCAATGGATGTCCTATGAACACCAGACCAGTTTGGCCCTGTGAATAAAAATCAACATCATTAGGATCTCTGTACAGTTGAGCCCTGACTGGTTGGTCTGCGGATCATCAGGGAACCAAGTCACAGGAGACAAAGGATGTGATCCAAAACAATGGCCTGAGCATCAGTGTCGTGGTTTTTGTGGAGTCAATTATGTAAATTATCAGCATGTATTAAATCTGCGCATATGCCACCCTCCCATTCCCTTGTCCAGACCATGTATATTGATGGGGCCTACCATTTTCCCAGGTTTGTGGTGTGAGGCTGCACAGTGCATTGGCAACATAGAATGATGACTCTCAGAAACACTGCAAGCAGGGTGTTCATTCTCTCTGCATCATTGCTTCTTCTGTAACCCTGGATGATGATTGATCACAGTGTCCCAAAGCTTTACTCAAAGATGATTTTGATCTTCAGACAGGAAGGGCATGGTCCAGAGTTTCCAGGACAGAAAACAGGCTAGCTCTTCCCCCCATCGGACAAATTTAAGGAGCACCGTACACTCCTAGAAAAAAGTCAGTATTGCCAGCGGCAGGATGGACACAAAAACTTCGGCCTGGCAGAGCAGACTAACTGCCGTGAATGCTATTGTCTGACATGGTACAGTATATGACGCCAAAAAGTCAGTATTGCCAGCGGCAGGATGGATTCTGTTTGTTTGGAGAAGATAGGCCTGTAGTCTCCAACAGGCAGAGCTGTTCTGTGCTTCTGTGGGCACGCTTAGTGTGGACTTGCACTCCGCAAAGATCAAGGGTGTTTCTTGTTACTTGATAGGTGGCTTGCTCATATACACCTGTGCATTCTACAGGGTTCGCACACACGATGAAAAGTTGTGAAAAGTTGGGACAAATAGAGAAGCAATTCACAACTTTGAAAATTGGTGAAAACTGAAGTGGATTTGTGAAAATTTGTGAAAATCACAATTATTGTCAAGCACAAAATTAAAAACATGCAAGGAGCCGATCATGCATCATTTATTAGAAAGAAAAAAAAAAGAAAAAGAAAAACGATGTTGGAATGAATCCAGTATGTTGCACTCGCCGACTGAACTTCCGTCTTCTGCATCGTCTATTTAATGATTAGAGTTACGTCCCTTGCCGGAAGGAAGCTTTGGTTAATACCTTCCATTTGGGCCTACAGCGTGGTGAAAGCGAGCTGAGCGAGTCGAGTCGCCGCCAAAATTTGACAATGCCTTGCTCTTTCCAGGATAGCTGGCTTCAAAAGAATGAGTACAAATCATGGATTAGAAAAGACGAAAAATGCACACGCAAAGCATTTTGCTTACTGTGCTGTAAAGCCATTGATGTTGCTGCCATGGGAGAAGGAGCTCTTCTTAGCCATAGCAAAGGTAAGTCACTACTCAGGCTTGGTTAGTTTGTGAGTGAGTTGCTGATAGCGAAACTGTGGAGCATGTTTTGTGTGTGTGTTTGGTGTTGGTTTTTTTTGTTTGTTTGTTTGTTTGTTTTTGTGTGTTTGGTGGTTGTTGTATGTTGTTTTTTTTTTTTTTTTTTTTTTTGTGTGTGTGTGTGTCAGTGTGTGTATTTGTATAAAATTTATATTGGGGAAAAAGTTAGTAAGAGTGCTGTCTAGTTTTAGTTAGTAGCTTGTTGGGTAAGCCATATTTATGAATTTTTGTGTGCGTGTGTGTGTATTTTTTGTTTTGTTTGTTTTTTTTGTTTTTTGTTGTTGTTGTTCAGAAGTTAGATGTTTATGTTTCTCATTATGTACCCTGTGTGTGTGTGTGTTGTGTGTTTGTGTGCATGCATTGTGTGTATGCATGTGTGTGTGTGCGTGCTCAAGCATGCATGTGTGTGTATGCCTGTGTGTGTGGTGTGTGTGTTGTTGTTGTTGTTGTTGTTGTTGTTGTTGGTGGTGTGTGTGTGTGTGTTATTGTTTTTGTTACATAAAATTTGCATTGGGGAAAAAAGCAGAGTATGTTTTAATTTTAATAGGTTGTGGGCATTCAGGGGATGTTGTGTAAGTCATAGATTTAAAATGTTTTAATTCAAGTGTGAATTGTTGAATTATTTTATGGTTTTAATACATGTATGTAAATCACAATTTAGGGAGGGGGGTGGGGTGGAAGCATTATACAGTTAAACAGTCTTGCTTGCATGTTTGCACACACAAGCACCAGAGGTGATTCTAGAGCGCGGAATTAGCGGAATACCGCTTAAAAAAATCGGAAGACGCAAAACCGTAAGCCCAGCGCGGCCGCTGCTCCGCACACGAACAAGAAATGCCGCGCTCGCCAGTCGTGACTGCGCTAATTTTTTTTCACTCCCTTGCCTTTTTAATCTCGCGTCCGCTTGGCTTAGTAATCTACCGAGCGAACCAAGCGAAGCTGTCATCGAGCTATCAGCTATGTCAAGGTCAGCCTTGTGCGCATGAGCAGTAGGAACTGAATGTAAACGCATGTCTGTATAGTCAACTGCGATTGGTTGGAAAGTTTGCTTTCAGCCAATCACAGCTCGCGGTACGGCAGCCCTGCGTTTCTGCCTGAGGTTCCATCATGGCGAAACGAGGCACGTTGTTGGACTTTTCTTTTACCCGAGGGGTGAAGAAATCGAAGGAGGAGGAGAGGCAGATGATTCTTTGGATGTACAAAGCGAGTGTTCGACCGTCACTGAGCAGCCGCCTAGTTATCCTTCAACGAGTGCCAGTGCCGACAGTGGAGATGTAGATACGCGATCGCAATCAGACTGTCAGTCGGACCGGGTTAGTTCTGTTTCGTCATGCGAGCGGGAATCGGAGCCTGTGTCACGTTTCTGTGATCATGATGGTGGTTCGGGATTTTCGTCATCAAAACCAGACAGTGTTGTGTCTGCAAGCGACATGCCTGAGACTGAGTCAGGGACCGCTTGTAAATGTAAAAACTAAAATGATTAAATCAACGAATCATTGAATGTGGTTGTCTGCATTAATCCTCTGAATGATTACTAATACTATGATTTAACAATTTATAACACTAGTAGTACCTGCCGTGAAAAATATAGAAATTATATAGTTAAAATTTAGGCCCCCTGGGGGGCCCCTTTTTTACACTGAGGGGGCCCTTGGGCCCCCTTTTTTGGAATCCTAGAATCACCTCTGAAGCACATACACAACATACACATACACACATACTCGCACACAGCCGCACACATACATAAAGATTTTTTTTTATTCACCCATACTCGTACCTTACTGGTCTGCTTAATGTATTATTGTACATGTACTGTTACTTATAATTAAATATGATTTAATGTGTAGGTGCCAAGCATATGCAGAAAGCACGTGCAAACCAGTCTGTGCTGCCTATTACCCAGTTTGCTGCCTGTGCTGCTGCTTGTTCTCCCTCTGCTTCCACAAAAGGGTCTTCACAGGGGTCAGCTGGATCCAGTTTCTCATCAGCTGAAACTTCCACAACCCAAACCAATCGAGGGAGTTTGGCAGGAAGTATCATCACAACAGATGTATTGAAAGCAGAAATTTTGTGGGTTTTAAAGTGTGTTGACTCGCATTATAGTATGAATTCTTGTGCTGGCATGGGAGAGCTTTTCCGGGCAATGTTCCCAGACAGTGAGATCGCCCGTTCGTTTGCATGTGCTGACAAAAAGGCAGCGTATTTGTGTTCTTTCGGACTTGCACCATACTTTTATGAGAGGATGACTTCAAAAGTGAAGTCAGCATCATCATATGTACTTCTTTTTGATGAGACATTGAATAAGGATATGCAGGAAAAACAGATGGACGTCCACGTTCGATTTGGGACAAGGATATGGTAGTAACTCAGTTCTTAGACTCTATGTTCTTTGGACATTGCACTGCAGATGACATGTTTGAAAAATTGAGTCCACTTGTGAAATCGCTTGGCCATCGTCGCCTTCTGCAGCTGTCTATGGATGGGCCACATGTTAATCTCAAGCTTCAAAGAATGCTGATGGAAGAAATAGAGCAGTGCACCCCAGCAAAGTTGTTGAATATTGGTACATGTGGTCTCCATATTCTTCACAATGCGTTCCGTGCAGGATGTGCTGCAACATCATGGGAACTGGAACTTCTACTTTGTTCTGTCTATAATCTCTTCAGGGACTCGCCAGCAAGAAGAGAAGACTTCCAAGAAGTGGCAAGACATCCGTTGTACCCTGAAATGTTGTAGGCATAGATGGCTAGAAAATGCTGCACCAGCACAGAGAGTCATTGATCTTCTCCCTGGTTTGGTAGCATTCTGTTCAGCTGCAAAGAACAGAACCATCAATGAACCAACCTGCAATTCTTTTAAAGACTTGATGGGGCTGCTTGGGGATCCCCTGCTGAAGGCAAAACTTCAGTTCTTCATTTCAGTTGCAAATGAAGTTGAACCATTTCTGAAGTTGTATCAGACCGACCGTCCCATGATTCCCTTCGTGGCACAGGATCTGGGTGCACTGATCAAGAATCTTATGAAGAGGATCATCAAGGATGAAGTTATTGAAAACAAAACAGCTTTTTCAGTCTGTAAAATTCAGATTGAAGAAAACTTAAAGGACCCAAGCAAAGTGGATGTTGGGTTTTCTGCAAAGAGATCCATGCTTTCACTCAAGCCTCTGACAAACAGAGGTATACATTCCGGACGGAATGTAGAGATTTCATCAAGTGCCTACTGAAGAAACTGTTGGAGAAAGCCCCGAATAAGTACCCTTTAGTGAGGTGCCTCACTTGGTTGAACCCTGTCATGATTGCTTCCTCGTCTGAGAAGGACAGAACACGGGCTTCCAAAGATCTGGAACAAACACTACATCTTCTGTGTGATGCAGGGAGGATCAGGGAAGAGAATTGTGATTCTATCAAGAGACAATTCTCCAAATTCTGTGAAGATACTCTTGTAGGGAACAATGAACCATTCAGAACATTTGATTATAAATGTGACAGAGTCGACGAGCTTCTGTACTCTCACCTGTCTGGCAAGACAGAACTTGCAGGCCTACTGGAGATAGTACAACAAGTGCTTCTTCTGTCACATAGTCAAGCAACTGTTGAACGTGGGTTCAGCATCCACAAGCAAACAACAGTTGAAAATCTATTAAAAGAGAGCTTGGTGGCAAAGCGACTGGTAATTGAAGCAGTCAGGAAAGCTGGTGGACCAGCATCAGTGCCTATTACAAAGGAGCTGGTGTGCTATGCTTCAAGTGCCCGGACCAAATATGGAGAATATCTGGAGCAGCAAAGGAAGGAGGAAGAAGAGAAGAGGATGATGCTGAAAAGGAAGGCTGCTGATGCAGAACTGGAGACACTGAAGAAGAAACGAAAACAACTGCAGGATGACATTTCCAGTCTACTCAAGTCTGCAGACAGCAAGGCTGAGGGTGCAGAGAAAAATTAATTTGGAAAACTCAGCCTGATTTCGGAGAGTAATGCACTGCGGAAAAGGGCAAAGAGAAGTCAACAGAACTGGAAAAAGTGGACAAGCTCTTGGAGAAAAAGCTGCCAAGACCAGTCAACAGTCTGGGCAAGCTTAAATCTGTTCCTCAACATAGTCTAGAAAATGTAAATAGTAGTATCTGTTTGTGTGAAGATCAGTGACTGTGTGATAATTGACAATCACATCTTCAGAACTGTGAGGAAAGTTACTTTTTCTAATACCTTGGTTACCTTGCTCTTCCAGCATTTTCATTTGTTCAGCATCAGAGTGTCATGCGGAGTTCAGTAAATGTTTTGTGTGCTTTATAGTTCCAGAATTTTTGACAGTCATATGTCTTCAGAACTGTGCCACCGAAGAGTAAAAACTGCATACATTTCTCCAGTAGTATCCTGTTCATTTCCACACTAGTGATTTCATTTCTGCAGCATCAAAATGAAAGTGCCGTCTCGTAAAGTCTACAGGTAACAGTTTTGTCTTAATGGAATTTGAAGGCATGTAAGGTGCCTTTGAAAATTTGTTTTACTGTCTTTGAAAATTTGTGAAAAAATTGTGAATTTTGTCAAGTCTGTTCTGTTCGAACCCTGTTCTAAGATTATGCCTTAACAACTAAATGATCAGGGTCAGTTTGGAAGCAAAGAGTTACAAATCCCAAACTTACTCTGAGCCAGTGGATGTTCACTGTGGACTCCATTGAAGTGCCATGCTCAGCTTACATCAGTAAGTTCCAGAAGCTTAGAGCTAAGACAACAGTCACATGTACTGTGGAGGAGACGTAGAGAACTGGTGAGGCAAATCATCATGTCATCCTTGTCAACTCCACAAGTGATATTCTAATCTTCCACTCCATATGTTTGCTCTCTATTTCCTCAGCAAGTCTTGCCTTCTGTAAGGAAAATGTTCATGAATAATAAAGATGCTGAAAGAAAGAAGTTACATCAGCTTGAAGGAAGTGGTCACAGGGCAATCCTCACATTTAGAAAGAATGCATTCAGCAGCCTTGTATAGCCACATTGGAATTTCTCAAAGGCGAAGTGGAGGTTTGTCAGTAACCACACATGTACTTTGACCAGGGATCTTGGGAGTGTAGGGCAGAGAGGTCAACAGTGTTGTCAGAGAACGGAGTACCTGCATTCTTCAGGCAGCCCATGAAGGCACTTTATGTTGTGTGTGGAAATGTTGTAAACCTTGACCAGCTCCTACCCAACGTTATGCTTGCTATGGGCTCAGATGGAAGACTGGAATCATGCATTTGAATTTCATTCACTTAAAAGATGCTTCTCTGTGAGAGTGTTACTCAGATTTCCTAACCAACACTGCAGGTTTCTCTTTCTCTTGATGCCAAACATACTATGAAAGTAAATGTGAAGCACAGCCCTGTCATAGAGTCTCTGACCAGAAGAGAACTGCAGAGTATTATTAACGCCATCTCATTCTTATCAATCAGCATTAAAGAAGAAATTGAAAAACCCTCAGATTCTCTGGCCTCTTATGCCTTAGTCTCATGATGATCTCCGTTTCAATTTTCTATTCATGTCTATGCTTACAGTGGGTTTCAGTCAGATTCATCAGTATTGGTAATTTGATGGAGACTAGAACTCGACAGATTTTGTGGCACCCTCTGGAGGGAGGTGTTCACTCATTCCAGCTAGATGTTCACTCATTCCGGCTAGATGTTCACTCATTTCGGCTAGATGCTCACTCATTCCGGCTCTGTGGCTGAGCAGATAAGTCACTTTGCATGAACCAATGGGATAACTTCTAATGAGGTGGCAGCCATAGCCGATATCTGAGAAATTGCACTTACAAGTTGCAACGTGAGGCGACTGCATGCGGAAATGTAAACAACTTTTAGAAAGGATATTGTTAAGGCTCCGCTGAAAAATGTAGACAAACGAATCATAAAACACGACGCGTTTCGACCTCTTAGACCTTCAGGCAAGATACACAACACTGGGACAACGAAAATGAACGAGCAGTCACTTATCTTCATCCAATTCAGCGCAAGATAGGCGTTGATTAGGTGCTGCTAAACACTACGTAGCGATTCAGCAGTAGTGCCAAGTCTCCTGTGGTGGTTTGCGTCATGATGACTTGATATTGACTGCTCCCTGTGGATTTGGTGATGATGGGGCAACAACTGGACAGTGCCATTCTTAATAATAATAATAATGTATAGATTTTATATAGCGCAATTCTTGGGATCAACTCATTGCGCTCAACACACACTCAAACACTCGCACTAACATGTGTTCACACACACACACACACACTGGCGACCAAGATGGCGACCAAGCAGCAGCTCCTGTAGATACGTCTTGGGAAAAGTGACCTACCACACACGACCGGGCTACAGAGCCGATACATTTCACGTGTCCTGCATTCATGAATATGACAGGTAATCGTGGTGCAAAAAAGATAAGCAAAAGTTTTATGCAGTCAGTGTGGGGCGAGAAACTGGAATTTTCACTTCGTGGAACCTCGCATCGAAGTCGGTGACCGGTTTCCCCAAAGCGGTGCACAAGGCGTACAACACGCTAAATCAAGCCAGAGAAGCCATGAGGTTGGCCGGACACCACGACCCTACAGTGTTCAGTGGAGAGGACATGGTGACTGATCAAGAGCAAACGATGCCTAAAACAGTATCATACAACGAGGGGCAGGGTGAGTACACCATGACAATGCCTTGTGTTTGTGACAGTGTGCATGATACAGGCCGTTCTCTAAAATGTACGGAGTGTGGCCGTAAAGTTAGCTGGGAGTGCACAGAATTACCTATATACCAAATTCTGATTTTCACTCGAAGCTCGAGAAGATATACATGCAAACTGTGTGCCCAAATTGTGTACGGGACAGAAAGTGTAGAAGAAGAGATTGCTGCACAATTAGCCAGTGCCGCTGACAACGGTGTGCCAGACAACACACCACCACTCATGCCGGGCCTAGTTACACAAGAGAGTTTCGAAGCCTTCACACAACGGGCAAATAGCACACTTCGAAACCTGGAGGTGCTGTGAACACACTGGCCGAACAAATGTTTCAGTGTGAGAGGGCCAGGCGTGAGGAAATTGGCCAGCTTATGGCGGCCTGGCGACAGCAGGGAAGGAAACATCCCCGAGACCGTCCCTTCCCCACATCTGGCAACGATGACCAGTGCCCACCTCACCCCGTAAATACCACCCCCTCCCCTGCCTCTACAAACCCTTCTCCCGCCCCCACACCGCCACTACACGAGGAACCATCACCTCCCACCGCAAAATCCCACACTTCCGGAGGAGACCCAGAGCGTCAGGGCGACCACAAAAACCGGACATGACCCCGCTGGCAACGCTACGATAGAGGCGGTGTGGAATGAAAAAGACCTGCCTTTACAAGAGCAACACATCTCACTTTCAGCAGTATCGTCGCCATCCTCATCGTCTTCATCTTCTTCATCACCACAGACAGTGGTAGCGATGGCGACACAGAAGACAGCGACCGTGAGGAGGGCGCCCTTCCCAAAGTGCTACTACTGCATGATTCTGTGTTAAACAGAATTGACGGGAAACGCCTGGGCCAATCCTATGGCCTCGCAGTGACGACTGGGAAGACGCCTACCATTGGTGACTTTCACAAACACAGCTTGCACAACATGGCAGCGGTGGCCATACATACTGGTGTCAACGACCTTAAGAGTGCCACTCCTCAGACTGCCAGTGGAAATTTGGAGTCCCTGGTGAGAAACATTCTCCGGAACAATGATCAGATCAGAGTGGTCATCAGCAAAGTAGCTCCACTGAAGGACGAAGAGCTGCAGACAAAGGCTGACCTTTTCAACGCCTTGAACTCATCTACGTTTACTGGTGAGAAGCGAGTCAGCTTCGTTTCCCACAACAATCTCAAAGTATGGGACAAGCGGCTGATGAAGGACGCTATCCACCCCACTGATAAGGGCACCAGCATCCTGGCAGGCAACCTGGGCAGACAACTCGCGGGCCTGCTCTGGGAAAAACCCAAACAGCGACGCAGACGACCCATCCGTGACCAGAGAGAGAGAGAAGCTGACAGCAGACCACGCCACCACCAGGGCTTCTACCGACAGCACAAAAGGTGCTGCCACATACCACGGTGACACGACACGCCAACATTTCGGGCGTCTCAACCAGCCGCATCACCAACCTGGTCATGACGATTACCGTAGGCTCGGTCGTCGCATGGAAAGACCGTCGAGATGGACGCAGATATGGCCGACGGGAAGCCTACAGCCATGCTGCCGAGGCTACAACCGAAACTACCGCCGAGTGACCGCCGTGACATCACCAAACATTACCACGGGTACGACCGCCGAGACGAACGCCGAGATGACCGCCAACCCTACTACCGACACAACCGACGGAGAAACCTACTGCAATGATCGCCGAGACGACCACCGGGACCACCACGGCAATGACAGACGAGACAACATGCGCCCTCGGCAGTATCACAGTCGGCCTTTCCCTCCCCATAATTCAAACCGTGCCCACAGCGGCTTCTATTAGCTCTTAGTCGCGAGTGTGTATAAGCTCTTTTCCCATAGATGTATTGCACATTATTTCGTACGCAAAAATCACAACTAACTTTTCCGTTACGTGTGCTATCATGGAATATTAGAGGTTACAAGGGGACCGATGACGGCTTAAAGATTAACAAACTCCTTGATAAAAGTTTCGTAGCAATCCTGTCTAAATATGACATTGTGTTTTTACAAGAAACCCATCTTGATATAGAAAAAGCAAATGAATTATCTTTACCTGGTTTTGCAGCAGGGTTTCATTATTATCGACCAAAAAGGGGGAAAGCCCCAAGGGCTTCGGGGGGTATCTCTGTCTACATAAAAGAGCAGTACAGAAAGTATATAAAATTCCTACCAAAAAATAACAGCGATGTTGCATGGTTACATATTAAAACAGCATGTACAGTGAAAACCGCAGAAAAGAGAGATGTATATTTAGGTTGTGTATATATTCCACCGGAACATTCTTCCTTTGGCAAGGACTACATAGACGCATATGGGACTCATTAGAAAGTGACATTGAAGAACTAACAACAAAAGGCAATATCCTCCTGTGTGGTGACTTTAATGCAAGGACAGGCAATCAAGCTGACTTCATTAGCCTGGACAATGAAAAGAATTATTATGATTTACCTGCTGACTACCATTTTGATAACGTCATAAAAAGACAGTCGATGGACCTCTTAACTAATAAGAACGGACGTCGTTTATGTAACATGTGTATTGAAAATCAAATGTGTGTTTTGAATGGAAGAGTGCTTGGAGATCTTGCAGGATTGTATACTTGTCATAATCCACAGGGAAGCAGTCTTAGTAGATTATTTCCTTTGCTCACAATATTTGCTTAGACATGTGTTAACATGAAAGTAACTGACTTGACACGACATTCTGACCACTGCCCACTAGAGTTATTGATCCAACTGCCCCTAGAAAAATGAATATACATTACACAAAAGACAAGCCTCTCTCACAACCCACGACGAACAGCAGTTACGTAAAGACCTACTTTCATAGGAATTTTACAAAAAACACAGAAGACTATCTAGTATTTCAGTGGAATGAAAAGTCTGCCGAAAAAGTAGTAGCAACCTCCAAAATGCCCACCATACGCACCATGATCCAAAAAATCAAGACCGACATTGTGACACAACTTGCAACAAATGAACATGACATCAACATAAATACGACTATTGAACAGATAACGAATATATTTTCACCACGGCAAAGATGGCGCTTAGACAAAGACGGATAGAAAAAAAAACTAGACAGGAGAAAGAAGTGGTTTTACAGAGACTGTCATTCCCAAAGAAGAGAGATAAGATCACTACTGAACGCGGTCAACAGAAACCCCCAAAATAAACAACTAAGGCAAAAATACTTTTCACAATGTAAAATATATAAACGACTTTTTAAAGAAAACCAAGAAATATATCGGAACAAACTCCTTAATTCCCTAAACGAAGCCCCAGAAACTGATCCCAATTTAGTATGGAAAACCGTTCGGGAACTGCAAACATACGATCATGAAATTTATGGTCAAGAAAATTGTCTCAGCGCGAACAAATGGTTTGAACATCTAAAAACACTAATAGGTGAGAAACAGAAGATCGCAGATAAACGAAAACAAACAGTTGATGACATGTTAGTAGCATTTAAGAGGTCAAATAATCGTCCTTCTGGGAATTCAGAGTTAGATTATGAAATATTAGAAACGGAGGTAAGGAACGCGGTCAGAAAGCTGAAAAATAAAAATCCCCAGGCAAAGATGGAATCAGAAACGAAATGCTTAAAGCAATGTTACCTGAAATAGCTCCTCTTCTGAAAGACGCGTTTAACTTAATCTTAAAATCAGAAAAATACCCGGACCTCTGGAAAACAGGAATCACAGTCCCAGTCTATAAGTCAGGCGGCCAGTCCAACCCCAACAATTACAGAGGCATAACTTTGAATAGTTCGCTGGGAAAAGTGTTTGCAACATAATAAATGAAAGGATAATGAATTATCTTGAGGCAAACCACCTTTTGGGCAAAGGAGCAAGCAGGGTTCAGAAAGGGATCACGGACCACTAATCAAATATTCATATTGTCAAAACTAGTTGATAAGGTACTAAAAGACAGAACTAAAAGGCTTTACTGCTGTTTTGTTGACTTCAGCAAAGCATTTGATCATATATGGCACGAAGCCCTACTGATGAAATGATGCAAGCGGGAATAACAGGTAAATGCTACCAAATCATACAGGACATGTACAACGGGCTACGGTTTGTACAAGAAGCCAATCTGGTTTCACTAAGGAAATTTAATACAAAAAGGTGTCCTCCAAGGTAATACCCTTAGCCCAACCTTATTTAACTATTCATAAAAAGACATTGTCGGATATCTCAGAGACCATGATTCCCCAAGAATTTCCGATCTAAAACAAGTCGAAATTCCGTGTCTTTTGTATGCAGATGATTTAGCTATCCTCTCGACCTCAAAACAGGGACTTCAGCGTAAATTAAACCAGTTACACAACTACTGTTTAGACTGGGGAATGAAAATCAACACAGAGAAAACAAAGGTCGTTGTATTCACCAAATCAGATCCAAGGTACCACTATTCTTCAATTGCGGTGAAAACATAATTGAAACAGTAGATCAATATAAATATCTTGGAGTCATTTTCCATAAAAAACGGACATTTTACAGAAGCCCAAGAACACTTAGCAAGACAGGGGAATAAAGCCGCACATACCTTGAAGAGAACGTTTATGGTCAAAATGTAAATATGAGAACAGTTGCAAAACCCTATTTGACTCGTTAGTCTCTCCCATATTCACATATGGTCGGAGGTGTGGTTCCATCCTCTTACCAATACAAAGATGAAATATGTCAAGAAAAGAAAATGCAGCATTTGTTCAAAACCTGTCTTGCAAACAAATTCCCACATGAAACTGCACACATTAAATTCTGCAGGCAATTATTAAGATTTCATAGAAAAGCAATGACATTACCGGTTTTGGGCGAACTGGGGAGATTCCCGATTACTTTTAAAGTGATAACCCAGACTATCGCATTCTGGATACACATATTAGAGTCAGACCAAGACTCTTACCAACAACAGATTTATCAGTCAATGATCTCTCAAGCACCGAAGAAAGCAAATGGACGAAGTTTATACGACAAGCCTTGTCAACGATAGGATTACAGCATGTCTGGGAAAATCAGGGTACATTTAGTGTGACTCGCCTGAAGTTTCTGATCAATGCGAAGCTGGAAACGTTTTATATTGAGTTTTGGAAGAAACAAAAGAATGAAAGCACATCCAAGCTCAAATTTTATGCCACAGTTACTACCGAATACAAACAGGCGGCTTATTTGGAGCAACACACTGACACAGATTGCAGACGAGCACTAACTAGATTACGAATATGTGCCCATGACCTCCAATTGAGAGGGGCGTTATACCAACATGACAGAGAAAACAGATTATGCAGGGACATGCCACGTCGTTGAGGACGAACTACATTTTCTCGATGACTGCAAATTATTTGACCAACAACGTTATGACCTGATGACGAGGATCATAAAACTGATTTTCCACCACAGACTAACATGACAAAACCTCGGAGCTTATGTTATTGGACTGCTTCCAACCTGTACTTGCCCAGTATATCCTGTTGTGTTTTTCTCTTCGGAGACAGAAAATTTAATCAGACTCTGATACACACTGTGCTTTTCTTTCTGCTACTAATGATGTTATGTTGCAAGATGTGACAACGCTAGGATTAGTTTAGTTTAGTTGAATGTCTGAACTTGATCATCTGTGCCCCACAAAACCTCTGGTTTCATATGGCAATAAAATATGTTCTTGTTCTTGTTCTTCAACACACACACACACACACACACACACACACACACACACACACACACACACACACACACCTCCCGACACAGGCGCACTTATCAAGTTCATCGGTTCAAGCGTAAACAATACAGTTTTGCATGCAGTACATATAAAGTCAGGTCAGAATAATAGACACAGCATTCTTGCGCTGAATTGGATGAGATAAGTATGCTCGTTTCATTTTCGTTGTCCTGAGTGTTGTGTATCTTGCCTGAAGAGACCTAAGAGGTTGAAATGCGTCGTGTTTGTCTTGTGATTCGTTTGTCTACGTTTTTCAGCAAAGCCCTTTAAAATAACGTTTTAAAATTTGCAGTTATAAATTTGTTTGAAATGCTTCATTTTGAGTTAGAACCACATTTTGTATGATTGTTTATTATATCCCACATACAACATCCCTGAGAATGTGAACTGGGCAGTTTCGCTGTATTTGATGTCTTTTCATCATTTAGTTTTACTGTGTGTGTTGTTTTTTGTGTGTTTTGTTTAAGGCAGACACAACCATGGGGTTGAATTTGTTTAATTACTGAGTCAGAAAGGGGTCATTTTTGTTTGTAGGCGCCGCTTAGGAGGTAGTATCCTGTGTATTGGATAAGAATAGGTACTACTGAACACTACTGAAGCGACTCGGCAGCAGTGCAGAGTCACCTCTGGTGGGTTGCCTCATGATGACTTGATATTGACTGCTCCCTGTGGATTTGGTGATGATGGGGGCAGCAACTGGACATCCCAGGGTGTGGAATGATGGATCCAGAAAGAGCAGCATGGAATGGTAATGCCACTGAAAGGGCATGGAAGATGAGGGAAACCAACAAAAACCTGCTGAGATCATGGATAATAATGCACTGAAAGGGCATGAGGATGAGGGAAACAACAACAAAACTGCTGAGATCACTGATAATAATGCCACTGAAAGGGCATGGAGGATGAGGGAAACAACAACAAACCTGCTGAGATCACTGATAATAATGCCACTGAAAGGGCATGGAGGATGGGGGAAACAACAACAAAACCCTGCTGAGATCACTGATAATAATGCCACTGAAAAGGGCAGGAGGATGAGGGAAACAACAACAAAAGCCTTGCTGAGTTTCACTGAAAATAATGCCACTGAAGGGCTGGGGGGATCAGGGAAACAAAAACAAACCCCTGCAGAGTCACTGATAATATATGCCACTGAAAGGGCATGGAGGAGGGAGAAACAACAAAAAACTGCAGAGATCATGATAATAATGCCACTGAAAGGGCATGGGGATGAGGGAAACAACAACAAAGCCTGCTGAGATCCCCAAACCTTATCAGCCCAACCACTGAAAGTTTTTCCCGGACGAGATGGCAAAGCCAGACTTGAAACCCCCAACTTACCTCAGATCTTGTGAGAAGCTATCAAAGAATTTTGTCTTAGTAAAAAAAAAAAAAAAAAAAAAAGATTAGGGATAGAAAAAAAAAACTCAGTTACAGATTGATCTCCTGACTAGCTACGTTTTCAAGACTGTACAGTTCATAAAACTACCTACTTTGGTTTTTAGCATATAACTTGTTTTTCTTTTTAGAGAGGCTTCAGACAGTTCAGAAGCACCGAAGATTGTCACATCTTTTTTAAATAAACTACCTACCGGATGACTTGCCTAGCCAAATTAGACTGACGGTTTGAGTTAGACTTGGGAAACCTGAAATAAGAGGTTTGCTTTTTCAAGGAGTGAATAGGAAAGTCGAGGTCTCCTGCAGCCTTTTTATTGTACGCGTGTGTAGGTCATGTGATGCTGTACTTCCCCCTTTTCTGTATTGAGGACTTACAGATGTGTTTGGAAGGCTGGGTTTTGGTATAGTCACTTGCTTTGCCCACATGGTGCGGGGTATGTCATCGTCATTTTTTTTTCCCCTCTAATACTCTGCAAAGGGGCCGAGGCAGCGTCTTCATGTTTAGAAATTTAGTGGTTTTTTTGGGTTTTTTTTTTTTGTTTTTTTTGATAGTTTTTTTTAAATGGGGCGTGCCCTTTCGCCTGCCTGTTTTAAACTTTTTTCAAATATTTGATGTCAAAAAATAACTTCTTTTGCTTTAAATGCGTCTAAATTCCCCCAAAGGGAAAAGTTGTGTTTTTTGTTAAATAGACTGCACAATTCGTTGGTTGATTAAATCTTATTTTGCGGTTTTTTCCCTTTTTTCTTGGTATTCTTTTTTTGTTTAGATTTTTCCCCCGTCGGGTTTGATCTTTGCTTTGCCTTGTTTTGCTTTCGGTTTGTTTTGGATTTTCCTTTTTGTGCTTGTTTTTTTTTTGTTTTTTTTTGTTTCTCTGTTCTGGTTTGTTTTTGGTTTTCCCGTTTTGTGCTTTTTTTGAGCTTTTTGTTTCTTTGTTTCTGGTTTGAATCTTTTTTCCTGTTTCATTTTCTGGTTTAGGTTTTCTCTTTGTTTTCTGTTTGTTGCCTTTTGTTTCTGATTATGCCTTTTCTAGTTTTGTTTTTTTGTTTCGTTTTTTGTTCCTGCCGGGTTTTAGTTTTTGTTTTTGTTTGTGTTTTCGGTTTGATCTTTTTTCTTTTTTGTTCCTGTTGGTTTAGTCTTTGTTTCTTTTTGTCCCTGTTTGGTTTTAGATCTTTGTTTCGTTTGTGCCTCCCATCTTGTTTCTTTTGTGCCTGTTCTTTTTTAGTCTTTGTTTCTGTTTTTCCCTTTTGGGTTTTTAAATCTTTTTTTCTGTTTGTGCCTGCTCTGGTTTAGATTTTTTTTTGTTTGTGCCTGCTCTGGTTTAGTCTTTGTTTCGTTGTCCCTTTTCAGGTTTGATCTTTTTTCTGTTTGGCCTGCCATCTTTGTTTCTTTTTGGGCCCTTTTCGGGTTTAGACTTTGTTTCTGTTTTTGTGTTTTGTTCTGGTTTAGATCTTTGTTTCTTTTTTTGGTTTTGTCCCTGCTCGGGTTTTGATTTTTGTTTCTGGGTTTGTGCCGCTCAGGTTTAGATCTTGGGTTTTCTGTTTGTTTGTGCCGTCAGGTTTAGTCTTTTTTTCTGTTTGGTTTGGGCCTGTCAGGTTTGTTTTGTTTTGTTTTGCCTTTAGGGTTTGACTTTGCCCCCCAAACCCCCCCCCGGGTCCCTCCTTTTTTCTTTTTTTTTGTGCCTCTCTGATTTGTTTTTGTTTCTGTTTGTGCCTTTTCGGTTTAAATCTTTGTTTCGTTTGTGCCTTTCAGGTTTGTCTTTGTTTCTTTTTGTGCCTGTTCGGGTTTGTCTTTGTTTCTTTTGGCCTTTTCTGGTTTAAAATTTTTTTCTGTTTTTTGGTTTGTCCTGTCGGGTTTAGATCTTTTGTTTCTTTTTGGTTTGTGCCTGCCGGGTTTTAGTCTTTGTTTCTGTTTGGGTTTTGTGCCTGCTCGGGTTTTTAAATCTTTGTTTCTTTTTTGGTTTTTGTCCCTGCTCAGGTTTGTCTTTGTTTCTGTTTTGCTGTTCGGTTTAGACTTTTTTTCTTTTTGGCCTTTTTTTGGTTTAATCTTTGTTTCGTTTGTTCCTGCCTTTCTTGTTTCTGTTGTGCCTGTTCGGTTTGACTTTGTTTCGTTTGTGCCTGCTCGGTTAGATCTTTTTTTCTGGGCCTGTTCTGGTTTAGATCTTTGTTTTCTGTTTTGTCCCTGCTCAGGTTTAGTCTTTGTTTCGTTTGTCCCCTGCTCAGGTTTGTCTTTTTTTTGTTTGTGCCTGCTTGTTTTAGATCTTTTTGTTTCTGTTTGTGCCGTTCTGTTTCTTATTTTTTTGGCCCCTGTTTGGGTTTTAGTCTTTTTTTTCTGTTTGGTTTGGCCTGCTCGGTTTAGATTTTGTTTCTGTTTGGTTTGTCCCTGTTCGGGTTTAGTCTTTGTTTCTGTTTGGCCTGCCTGTTTTTGTCTTGTTTTTTTGTGCCTTTTTCGGGTTTAATTTTTGTTTTCTGTTTGTGCCTCCATTTTTGTTTCTGTTTGTGCCTCTTGTTTAGATCTTTTTTTTCTTTTTGTGCCTGCTCTGTTTAGATCTTTGTTTCGTTTGTCCCCTGCCATCTTTTTTTTTGCCTGCCTGGTTTAGATCTTTGTTTTCTGTTTTGCCTTTTCTGATTTAATCTTTTTTTTCGTTTGTGCCTGTTCTGGTTTAGATCTTTGTTTCTGTTTGTGCCTGTTCGGTTTAGTCTTTTTTTCGGGTTTGGGGCCTGTTCTGGTTTAGATCTCCCAAAGGAATGGCTCGCAGACAGTAACAAATTTTTCAAAACCACCCAAAATCTGGGGGTTTTAACATTTTCCCTGAGGGGGCTGTAAAGAAAAAACACTTTGCCCTTTTTAACACCCATTCCTTCTTTTATTAAAAAAAAAAAATTAAAAAAAAGAAGCTCCATGGTGTTCCCATGTCATGTACCCTCACAGTAAAACATTTTTTTTTTGGTTTGGGGTTTGAGGAGTGAAACAAAACATTTTAGGCAGCCCCATGGAAACCTTGTTCAGAGATGTCCCACTTGATGTTATGTTTGAATTTCTGAGGAGATTAACATTTTTCATCTGATTGAAAATTGTACAGAAGAAAGATTTTAAAAAATATTTTTAATGAAGGTTCCAGTGTGTTTCTTTAAAATTATATTTTAAAGGTTTGAGTAATTATGTGTGTGTTTTTTAAAAATGACTTGTGTGTATGAACATATTGTTTATTATAGGGGCACAAATGCTGTATTCTTTGAGTGAATGTACTGAACTGTTGGATACTATTTTATGCAAAAAGTTTTGCAACTTGTTCCATTTCTTAAAACACTGGAAATTGGGGCATTATTTCATATTTTGGATGTTACTTTAAAGGTGACTGTTGGCTTTTTGGTGTATGTTCTATGTTGATTTAAGTTTTCATGATGAACAACAGTGATACCCAAATGCACCTGGATTAGTGAATAGAGAGCTGATTTTCTTCTCATGGTGTGTAAATGTTTAAGTCAAATCCTGATTGTACCTGATGGTGGAAGGCCAAGGACTTTTGTGTGTAATCCCAGGTGCCCATTTGTTTAAAGGTGTCACCATCTGAATCCTATTATGTGTAACATAATTATATGCAGAAGACCAGGCTTGCTCCCCAGAGACCTCTAAAAGTCACGAGAGCAACTGACCTTTTATGGTAACATGAACAGAGCCATCATCTGTTGCCCCGAGTCAGAATGATTGCATTGATAAGGTAGTGAGCTTGTGTCTTACACCAGCGAAGCATCAGGCTGAGGCCAACACACTGCAAGCCAAAGTGGGAGGCGCAGCCTACAAACACAGAAGAAGATTGTGAGGAGTAATTGTTGGCTTGTGGTGCTTATTGCCATTGAACATTAATGAAGTACCATTAATGAAGTACCACAATTGCCACTTACTCAGACTGTAAATGTTCATTTGTTCATCTGTTTATTTATTGAATATAGCAGTCCCACGACTACCACCTTCAAACAAACTTCAGGGCAACTTTTGAAATCTGTATTTCTAAAATAGAAAAAAAAAACCCCATTAAATTTGAAAGGAACTTTTGAAATCCGATTTAAAGAAGAAAAAAAATCATCGAACAAATACACAAAATCACACTAAATTTTGTCTGAAAAATCTTGTAAAGGATGTAGTTTGCTGTGCATGTTATCTGTTTTGGTGTTCTTGGCGTTTGACCAGTGCAGTCACCTACCTGTATAAAAAGTCTGGAATCCATCCATCAGCTGGATGTCAGCTCCCCACTTCTGGATCCTTTTACACACTGCCTGCCACTGAAGTTCTAAGTGCAGATGTACCTTTAAAGTCTGCATGACTTTCTGAACCATCATAGGGATTCAGTGGCACATGGACCATTAAAAAGACTTGTTATGGAAAAGGGGGAGGTAAAGTCTGCCTCTTCGTTACAAATAGAATGACCTTTTCCCAATCTAGGGGTCAAGCAAATAGATGCAGAAAGTTTTTGACTTGAGTGCACAGCAGGATAATGGCTGGGATGTTGACTGTTTCACACCCAAGTTTTGGCATTTTCTCCCTCTCAGATTGAACTGCTAAGCTGGTTGATGGGACACCATTGCTTTGGGCATGCCCGCCAGTGACATCTGCCCCATGAACTTGGGTTCACTCTTGCAGAATGCGAGATTGAACACAAATTACCTCCCTTGCAGATTCCTAAACATCATCAATTGTTCAGTCATGTTGAATGGACAGTTGTCATTATCTCTTGTAGTCAGACATGACACACAGAGAAAAATGATTGTCAAGTTGTTTTTGTTTTGTTTGTGTTTTTAGATGGAATCAAAGCATGTTGTAAATGACTGTTATTTTCGTAACAGCCTTTGTTCTCAAACGGCACATCTCATTGCTCAAAGCTTCCGTATTGACTGTGTGGGAGCAAGATATTGCTAACGGCAGATGGGGAGAACAGAGCAGGATGGTAGAAAGTTTTGTTGAGGTTTTGAGGTGATAAAGGGCATTTGGTCATGTGTTGTTTAGGGTATTGAGGATGCAATTGAGAATGGTTGGTTTTTTTTTTTTTTTTTTTTTTTTTGAGAATGGTTGTTGCTATGTGATAACTTTTGATGTGGAGACTGAGGCAGGCATGGGTTAGGGGTGGGTTGGACTGCAAACAAAAAGCAACTTTTATAGTTTTAATGGATGATGGATATTGGTGTGTGGAATGATTACAGCTGTTGAGATTCTATAATGAAAACCAGTTGCTGGTATGTAATTTTTGTTGTTGTTGTGTGGTATAATTACTTTTCTCAGTGAACAATTGGTACCTCTAGATGATGAGGATTTGTTTTGAAGAAGAATTTTTGAGTTCATTGATGTTTAGGTTTTGTAGTGAATAAGGGTTGTCAGTGTAGATGATGGATTGTTAATATGTTGAGATCATTGATGCTATGGTTTCATTGTGAACAGTTGTCGGTATGTGTTTTTGTTACTCATGTTGATGTTTTGTAATGAAATGATGATTTTTTTCCTTTAAATATTTACTTATGTGGAGGTTTTATGATGGATGGTCTTTGTGTTTGGTGTTTATTGAATTTGAGGTCTAGCCACGAACAGTTGTTTGTGTATGGTATTGACTGAGATCATAATTATTGTACAGCAGAATGATTGTTGGTGAGTCTGAATGATCTTGAAGGTTCATAATGAAAAGCAGGGTTTGAACATTGTTGCTTACTGTAGTGTTAATGTTGAAATGGCTGAAATAGTTTTAATTGTTTAGACATGTTTTGTGATTGCCTTTATGTTATGGGAACTGTGAACAGATAATTGTGTTTTGAAGGGAATATCGTTGAATCATGTATGGAGATACATGAGGCAGTAACTGTCTTACATGCGATGCTGAAAGCGTTCTGAAGTGCTGTGACCCTGCACAGCTGAGAGTATGACATATAGATTTGTGTGTCATTGGGCGACAGTTGGCTTTCCCAAAGCACTGTACTCGGCAAAGTATCCTGACTTTTGTTTTATATTTTATGCAGGAAAGCCAGAAACGATGTTTTTTGTTATGTGGAATGAGCAGGATTTTATCCAAGTTATTATTGAAATGGCCACATGTTTTGTTTTGGTTTTTGTATTAGTATGCTGTTAGATGCAAACCCTTAATTGCTCTTTTAACTCCAAATTACGGAGTGGCAGTTTCCATGTATGTGATGCTTTGGCTTCACACAAAGCTTTCATGCTGTGCTGCTAATGTCAGCCTTTGCTGTTGTGTGAGTCAAAACAGAATGAAACAATCTAAAATAGGCAATAGTCATAAGCTTGAGCCAAACCTTTGCCCATGATGTACATTGTCAAGCGTAGTGATACTGTGATGACACGGTCGTGGTCTGTGAGTGAAAGCAAAGTGGCTCTGGCAACAACTGCTGCTTTGTTGGTTAGGGCTGGCATGCATCAGCTGGTATCTCGTCTGAGTCAGTCTGGTATGTTGGTGGTTTTTGTTTGTTTTTGTTTGTTTGTTGTTTGGTCTGTGTGTTCGTGAATGTGTGTCTGTATCTGCCTCTCCCTGTCCAGAGTGGGTGTAAATGTAACTGTATTTTCTGTGTATGCCGTCGTTATATGTGGTATGTTTAACCTCATTTAAGGCACTGAGGCCTTGAGAATTAAAGGTTTGTTCTTCTTCTCTATCCCTGCCTTTGCTACCTCCTCCTAATCTACCCTCCCCTCCCCCCTCCCCTCCCCTGCCCCCTGTCTCCTCTTCTCTCTGCCTTCTCTGCTGCTGTCTTTTTGTTTGTCTGTTCCTTGTTCCTTATGTCTCTTTGTTCCTTGTTCATTATGTCTTTTTGTTTGTCTGTTCCTTGTTCCTTATGTCTCTTTGTTTGTTCCTTGTTCATTGTGTCTTTTTGTTTGTCTGTTCCTTGTTCCTTATGTCTCTTTGTTTGTTCCTTGTTCATTATGTCTTTTTGTTTGTCTGTTCCTTGTTCGTTATGTCTTTTTGTTTGTCTGTTCCTTGTTCGTTATGTCTCTTTGTTTGTTCCTTGTTCATTATGTCTCTTTGTTCCTTGTTCCTTATGTCTTTTTGTTTGTCTGTTCCTTGTTCCTTATGTCTTTTTGTTTGTTCCTTGTTCCTTATGTCTTTTTGTCTGTTCCTTGTTCATTATGTGTTTTTGTTTGTTCCTTGTTCCTTATGTCTTTTTGTTTGTTCCTTATGTCTTTTTGTTTGTCTGTTCCTTGTTCCTTATGTCTTTTTGTTTGTCTGTTCCTTGTTCCTTATGTCTTTTTGTTTGTTCCTTGTTCATTATGTCTTTTTGTTTGTTCCTTGTTCCTTATCTCTTTTTGTTTGTTCCTTGTTCGTTATGTCTTTTTGTTTGTTCCTTGTTCCTTATCTCTTTTTGTTTGTCTGTTCCTTGTTCCTTATGTCTTTTGTCTGTTCCTTGTTCCTTATGTCTTTTTGTTGTCTGTTCCTTGTTCCTTATGTCTTTTGTCTGTTCCTTGTTCATTATGTCTTTTGTCTGTTTGTTCCTTATGTCTTTTTGTTTGTCTGTTCCTTGTTCCTTATGTCTTTTTGTTTGTCTGTTCCTTGTTCCTTATGTCTTTTTGTCTGTTCCTTGTTCATTATGTCTTTTGTCTGTTTGTTCCTTATGTCTTTTTGTCTGTCTGTTCCTTGTTCCTTATGTCTTTCTGTTTGTTCCTTGTTCATTATGTCTTTTGTCTGTTCCTGGTTCCTTATGTCTTTTTGTCTGTTCCTTGTTTATTTGTCTTTTTTTGTTTGTCTGTTCCTTGTTCATTATGTCTTTTTGTTTGTCTGTTCCTTGTTCCTTATCTCTTTTTGTCTGTTCCTTGTTCCTTATGTCTTTTGTTTGTTCCTTGTTCCTTATGTCTTTTTGTCTGTTCCTTGTTCCTTATGTCTTTTTGTCTGTCTGTTCCTTGTTCCTTATGTCTTTTTGTTTGTTCCTTGTTCATTATGTCTTTTTGTCTGTTCCTGGTTCCTTATGTCTTTTTGTCTGTTCCTTGTTTATTTGTCTTTTTTTGTTTGTCTGTTCCTTGTTTCCTTATGTCTTTTTGTTTGTCTGTTCCTTGTTCCTTATGTCTTTATGTTTGTTTGTTCCTTGTTCATTATGTCTTTTTGTTTGTGTGTTCCTTGTTCGTTATGTCTTTTTGTTTGTTCCTTGTTCCTTATCTCTTTTGTTTGTCTGTTCCTTGTTCGTTATGTCTTTTTGGTTGTGTCTGTTCCTTGTTCCTTGTCTTTTTGTTTGTCTGTTCCTTGTTCATTATGTCTTTTTGTTTGTCTGTTCCTTGTTCCTTATGTCTTTTTGTTGTCTGTTCCTTGTTCCTTATGTCTTTTTGTTTGTCTGTTCCTTGTTCGTTATGTCTTTTTTTTGTTTGTCTGTTCCTTGTTCCTTATGTCTTTTTGTTTGTTCCTTGTTCATTATGTCTCTTTGTTTGTCTGTTCCTTATGTCTTTTTGTTTGTTTTGTTCCTTATGTCTTTTTGTTTTGTCTGTTCCTTGTTCCTTATGTCTTTTTGTTTGTTCCTTGTTCCTTATGTCTTTTTGTTTGTCTGTTCCTTGTTCCTTATGTCTTTTTGTTTGCTGTTTCCTTGTTCCTTATGTCTTTTTGTTTGTTCCTTGTTCCTTATGTCTTTATGTTTGTCTGTTCCTTGTTCGTTATGTCTTTTTGCTTGTCTGTTCCTTGTTCCTTATGTCTTTTTGTCTGTTCCTTGTTCCTTATGTCTTTTTGTTTGTCTGTCCTTGTTCCTTATGTCTTTTTGTTTGTCTGTTCCTTGTTCGTTATGTCTTTTTTGTTTGTCTGTTCCTTGTTCCTTTTGTCTTTTGGTTTGTTCCTTGTTCATTATGTCTCTTTGTTTGTCTGTTCCTTATGTCTTTTTGTTTGTTTTGTTCCTTATGTCTTTTTGTTTGTTCCTTGTTCCTTATGTCTTTTTGTCTGTTCCTTGTTCCTTATGTCTTTTTGTTTGTTCCTCGTTCCTTATGTCTTTTTTGTTTGTTCCTCGTTCCTTATGTCTTTTTGTTTGTTCCTTGTTCCTTATGTCTTTTTGTTTGTCTGTTCCTTGTTCCTTATGTCTTTTTGTTTGTCTGTTCCTTGTTCATTATGTCTTTTTGTTTGTTCCTTGTTCCTCATGTCTTTTTGTTTGTCTGTTCCTCGTTCCTTATGCCTTTTGTTTGTCTGTTCCTTGTTCCTTATGCCACTTTTTTTCTGTTCATGCCTGTATCTTCATGAATCTTTTTCTGTTCATGCCTGTACTTTCATCAGTCTGTCTGTCTTCTTGTCTTTCTACACACATGCATTCCCTGTCCCTCTCCCCTTGTCTTTCTCTCTCTCTCTCTCTCTTGTCTCCCTGCCCCACCCTCTCCCTTCCTTCCCCAGTATCCTCTGCCAGCCTGGTCATCTGACTGCTTGGCTGTCTGCCTGTGTGTACAAGTTACTGACTCATTTACTTGTTAACTCATTCATTTCACTCTCTCTCTCCCTCCACCCACTTGTTAACTCATTCATTTCACTCTCTCTCCCCCTCCACCCAGTATTACTGGTGAGTTGATTTTAACGTGGTGACAGCCCTGATGTGGCCCTTTGCGGTCGGCTGGGCTATAAGCAACATTATCTGATCTTACCACCCAGTATTGAGTACAGTTCTCTTTCCTCTGTTGATTACTTTGATTGAAAGACTGGTACTTGAAACAAAAACAGACAAGCAGTTGGATGTGATCTGCTTATCAGTTTTGGTCCTCTTTGAGGATTTCTACCAACCCTGTATACTCTGTCTTACTCTGTATACTCTTCCGAATACTTCTGTCTTTTATCTGGGCCCAAATCCTTGTTGATGTGTTAGATGCTTAATTAAACCCATCTTCCCAAAGTTTGGAAAGACACTTAAGTCATGAGTTCGGAGTAACCCTAACTCGAACCCCAAACCAGCGGATAACCTATTACCCCCTTCAGCAGGTCTTATGTGCTGATATCCAGCGTGACAGATACGTCATGTGTCATGGATTCTGAAACTTTTTATGACAAAACTGTGTTTTCATGAATGAACAAGTCATTAGATGGCATTAGCAACAGCAGTGTGGCCTTACACTGTTTGTTCTGTGGTCAAAACGTAACTCAAACAATGAAAAAAGTAACATTTGTTAGATTGAACATCATGAGCCAAAGCTCTTTCATCACAATCATTTGCTTGCTTACTCTGCACACTGGCAAAGACGTGAGGAGAAAGATGCTTGACGCTGCCTGTCTGTGTGTGACCGTCTCACACCTGATACCAGGCCACCTCCCCGTCT
>CM031596.1:6792490-6849990 GCA_018398815.1 Conus ventricosus | reverse complement strand
TGCCACTGGGGTTTTCCATGCACTAATGAAGCAAGCTGTCGTTAGCCTGCCAAGGCTTGCCACTCGGGTTTTCCTTCTGTCGTTAGCCTGCCAAGGCTTGCCACTGGGGTTTACCATGCACTAATGAAGCAAGCTGTCGTTAGCCTGCCAAGGCTTGCCACTGGGGTTTTCCAGCTGTCGTCAGCCTGCCAAGGCTTGCCACTGGGGTTTTCCAGCTGTCGTTAGCCTGCCAAGGCTTGCCACTCGGGTTTTCCATGAACCATGCACTAATGAAGCAAGCTGTCGTTAGCCTGCCAAGGCTTGCCACTGGGGTTTTCCATGCACTAATGAAGCAAGCTGTCGTTAGCCTGCCAAGGCTTGCCACTGGGGTTTTCCTTCTGTCGTTAGCCTGCCAAGGCTTGCCACTGGGGTTTTCCATGAACCATGCACTAATGAAGCAAGCTGTCGTTAGCCTGCCAAGGCTTGCCACTGGGGTTTTCCTTCTGTCGTTAGCCTGCCAAGGCTTGCCACTGGGGTTTTCCATGAACCATGCACTAATGAAGCAAGCTGTCGTCAGCCTGCCAAGGCTTGCCACTGGGGTTTTCCATGAACCATGCACTAATGAAGCAAGCTGTCGTTAGCCTGCCAAGGCTTGCCACTGGGGTTTTCCATCTATTTTTGGTGTGCCTGATGAGGCTGATGAGCTGTTACCATGCACTAATAAAGCAAGCTGTCGTTAGCCTGCCAAGGCTTGCCACTGGGGTTTTCCATCTATTAAGCAAGCTGTCGTTAGCCTGCCAAGGCTTGCCACTGGGGTTTTCCATCTGTTTTTGGTGTGCCTGATGAGGCTGATGAGCTGTTACCATGCACTAATAAAGCAAGCTGTCGTTAGCCTGCCAAGGCTTGCCACTGGGGTTTTCCATCTGTTTTTGGTGTGCCTGATGAGGCTGATGAGCTGTTACCATGCACTAATAAAGCAAGCTGTCGTTAGCCTGCCAAGGCTTGCCACTGGGGTTTTCCATCTATTTTTGGTGTGCCTGATGAGGCTGATGAGCTGTTACCAGACAACACAATCAAGGATCTAATCAGCATGCTGGTAGTTTGATGAAAGAAAGGGAATCAGATGGAAGCTCCCTTTGTGGTGTTACCAGCAGGGGGTCGGCAGACCAGGAGTGCTTTGGTCGTGAGAGAGGAAGTGACAATGACTTGATGGCAATGGTCCAGCCATGCTTGTATGCTCTCTCTCTTGAACAACTCAGAAAGCTGATGAGGCCTGGCATTGGCTTTGGCTTTGATAGAAGTCTCTTTGGCAATGAAATACAGTGAAATCAGTCTGTTAGGAATTACTGTGTAATTGTTCTGTCTGTTGTTGTTAAATACTGTGAAAGAAGTCTCAAGTAATTGCAGTGGAAAAAAAATCAGTCTTTTGTAATGAACTATGAAATAAGTCTGTTTTTATCTTTAAATGCTGTGAATGAAGTCCAACTTTGTGTGTCACTGTGGAATACATTTTTCTTATATAATTAAATACACTAAAATAAGTCTGTTGTGAGTAAGTTCTGGTTCTGTGAAATAAATCTGTCATCTATACTCTGTACTCTCTATACTCTCATGTCTTGTCTTTTCTTAATTTGATCCTGTCAGATAAGTCAGTCTTTTGAAGTTTAACTCAATGAAATAGATGTGTCATATGAAACTTCACACTGTGGGGAAAAATTTCTTATGAAATTTAACTTGTGAAGTAAGTGTTACTTTTAAAATAAAGCAGTGCACAATAAGCATCTTTTGTAGTTAAACCGTTTGAAATAAGTTTCTTTCAGCCAACACTGTGAAAAAAAAAGTGGGATATTAATCTTTTGAAAGTTAGAACACTGAAATAAGAGTGTCCTTGGAAGGTTGTTGTAATCAGCCTATCTTGAAATTTTACACAATTGTAAATTATGTAACTGTTTGTAAAACAGTATTCTTTTTTCGTCCATTTAGTCCAGTTCAGTTGTTAAGCAGTTGAAGGAGTGTACATTTTTTTTGTTGTTTTTTTGTGTGTGTGTGTGTGCAGTTCATGATTTGACATCCATTTTTCTGTAATTTAATGACTGTACAGTGCTGTAAACTGTAAACACTGTCCAGAGTGGATGCAAGACTTTTCCTGTACAGTGCTGTAAACTGTAAACACTGTGCAGAGTGGATGCAAGTCTTTTCCTGTACAGTGCTGTAAACTGTAAACACTGTGCAGAGTGGATGCAAGACTTTTCCTGTACAGTGCTGTAAACTGTAAACACTGTGCAGAGTGGATGCAAGACTTTTCCTGTACAGTGCTGTAAACTGTAAACACTGTCCCGAGTGGATGCAAGACTTTTCCGCAGTGTTTGCTTGTCCCTACAGTCTTCTCTTCTTGTTTTTTCTTTTATTTTTACACTGTTCATGATGTAGATTTGGTTTGTGTGTGTGTGTAAAGGGTGGGGGTGGGGGGGGGAACACATGAAGTGGCGGATGCTCACAGTATGATAAAGTGTTGTCTGCTGTAAGGATGTCCATAGTTTGGGTATTGTGATAAATTTTTATGAATTCTGTAGGTTAGTTTGACTGTTGCCTGTTTCTTCTTCAAGACAGGATTTTTTTTTCTCATGTTGACACCCCCAAGGGTCGTGTGTGATCTGTTTTTCTTCTCATGTTGACACCCCCAAGGGTCGTGTGTGATCTGTTTTGCCACAACAGAACTGAAAGTGCCATGAGCACTGCCTCCTGTGCCACTTTGCAGCACACACAGTGGAGACACCATGTTTCTCACCTTGCAGCCATGAGCTCTGCCTCCTGTGCCACTTTGCAGCACACACAGTGGAGACACCATGTTTCTCACCTTGCAGCCATGAGCTCTGCCTCCTGTGCCACTTTGCAGCACACACAGTGGAGACACCATGTTTCTCACCTTGCAGTCATGAGCACTGCCTCCTGTGCCACTTTGCAGCACACACAGTGGAGACATCATGTTTCTCACCTTGCAGTCATGTGCACTGTCTGTGTCCCAGGCTGCCGTGGAATCTGTCCAAGGAGCGTCTTTCCAGACCCTTCGTACAGAAATCACCAAGCCCAGTGACATGGGGCCTGCCAGCTTCACCGCCGCCAAAGACTTCCTGCAAGGAGCAGGCCAATCAAAATACGTCACTCAGGTAATGACACCTTCTTCCCCCCACCCCCCCTCCCCTCCCCCACCCTGTCTCCTCCCTTCTTTTTTTTTTTTTTTTTTCATTACTGATTTTCTTATATTTAAGAATGACAATTTTCTTGCCTGAGCCATCTTTCAATTGGATGGGAGAGAGATGGAGGGGAAGAAGGAGCCCCGAACGTTCCCTGGAAAGTTTGCGAAATATCACCTTTTTAAATGTATGAATTCAAGAGATTTTATTTTCTCCATAATATGTAGAAAAAGGTGCCAACATTTCACCCATCCTGTCTTTATGTCTGCCTGCCTGTCTGTCCCCGAAAGGGTGCGTTCTGTCGTTGAAAGGGTGTACGCACACATTTTGTAACAGATTGAGCTAAAGTAGGGAATAGTGGTCATTTCTGACATCAAAGAGATGTGAGGTAAACTTGGAATTGATTAGAAGCTTAAAATCAAGCTTAGAATTTGGGGCAGATTATGTTTAGAAAGCAAGTATTGATTGGTGAATGGAAATCATCAATGTTCTTGGAATAAGTTGAAGGGCTCCAGATGATATGGATCCTGAGATTGTAAATTGGACCACAGACTGTTTAACCCTCTTTAGTATGCACTTACCTTAGCTTAGTTACGCCGAAAACCCATCGGCAAGGTAAGTAACTCCGTAATTTGAACATGGTTACCCAATTAAAAAATTAATTTAAAAGAGAGGAAAGGAAATAGTCAAATGAAAATAACTTTTAAAAGTCCTACGAATATGTATGTTGCTATATCATAAGTTTGAAGAACATCACATGAGCCATTTACTCGGGAAAAAAAAAAAAATCTTCTTCAGAACTTCTTCAGAACTTTCTTCCGAATCATACCTGGAACCTCATCCCAGTCGAAATCTAGGTCACTCTAAGCTTCATTACCCAGCACTTTCACCAAGTCTTATGCCGTAAATCCTACAAATCACAGTATCTTCATCACTAGATCCCGTTATAGAACGGCAGAAATCAATGTTAGCGATGGCGAAAAACAGCATTTCGACCACAAAACTTTAAAAATTCGTAACTCGAGAACTACGGCACGTATCGACTCGCGGTTTTTTGCAAACGGAAGTAAATGGCCACAGGAAGAAGGAAGTCACGTTCTCGCGAGACTTCCTTTTCTACGAGAAATATGGCGGCGCCCATTGTTGCCACGTGTTTTACCGGGCGCTGGCAGGCGCTCAGCGTTTTGGCTGTGTGATTTCCGGTTGGGCGCTAGCGGGCGCTCCACTGTCAAGAGGGTTAAGCCTTTTCTTTTTCTTTCTTTCTTTATTTTTTTGCTCAACTGTCATGGGTACCATGGATCTGTTCAGCAAGATTACACAAAAACCGTTGAATCAGTTTTTACTAAACTTCTTAAAAAGAAGAGCATAAATTTTGGTGTAGATCCGCACTTTTGATATAACAGAAGATCCGGGATCAGTTCAACAACATTCCATGAAAAAAAACCCTACTGAGCCAGTTTAAAGACAAATTGGTAAAAGATTGAACACTGCCCAAGGAAGAGGCCTTTAGATTTTGGCGGGGATCCAGATGAATGGGAAGATACCTGATCCCTCTGACTTTGGTGGAGGTGAGCACACCCCTGGGTGGCCTTCTGGTTTTCTTGATTGACATTTTCACCATAGTGGCATAGTTGAGTCCTGTGTATTTGTAATGGATTCTGAAAACTGTCAGACACACAGTTGTCAGCTGAAAGGAAAGTTGCAAAGAGAACATGGTGCGTTCATGCTTTCCTTGTATCTGGAGCTCACATGGTCATGGTAAGACATGTTTACTTAAAACTGTGTCATCCTTCCTCTGTGTGTATGTGTGTGTGTGTGTGTGTGAGAGAGAGTATGTGTGTGTGTGTGTGTGTGTGTGTGTGTGTGTGTGTGTGTGTGTGTGTGTATGCGTGTGTGTGTGTGTTGTAATGTTACAGCGTCTTTGTTGATCGTGTGTTGATTTGTGTCTGCAGTGTGAACAGCTGGAGGCAGAGCTGAGCAGCCTGCTAAAACAGAGGCAGACCATGTTGTCATCAACCCTTGAAATACTGTGCAGCTACAGTGCTGTTGTGTCCCAGGTGTGTGTGTGTGTGTGTGTGTGTGTGTGTGGTGTTTTGAGTGTGTGTGTGTGTGTGTGTGTTTTGAGTGTGTGTGTGTGTGTGTGTTTGAGAGTGTGTGTGTGTGTGTGTGTGTGAGCATGCATGTGTTTGCATACTTGTATTGTGAGTGTGTTTCCACAGAGAATGTTGTATCATCCACAAGTTGTCTTGAAATGTTATCTTCTTTGATGTGTGTGTCTGTGTGTGTGTATGATTGGGTGAGTGAGTGATTCCAATGAACTGAGGTTTGTCTTTGTCAATGTCGCACTATCCACCAAATTGTGCAAAGGGGATCATCTTCTCTTTGGTGCATTGTGTTATTTAAAACTGCCTTCTTCAGATGATTAAAAAAAATAGTATTGTATGGTTGAAAACTTGCATAATGAAAAAAAATGTTGAGTCAAAAATGTGCTGATAGAAAATGAAGTTAATCATCAGTTATATGTTTTGCTTGGTTGAATAAAAGAATACTGTCAAATAGTACTTCACTGTGATGATGTTTGTTAACTTATTTGTTTATTAAAATAACAAAAAAAAGAAAAATATAACCTTTCTTCATGTACTGCATTTGCAATAAAGGAAATCATGCTTCTAATGTTCAGTTTTACTTTCAAATGAAAATTTGTTCAGATTTTTATTTTTGACTGTTTTAATGTTCCCAGTTTGGCACAGTGTTTGCCAACAACAACCGAGCCTTCCAGTTTCTTGGATATCTTCAGGAACTGATGAACAATTTCTCCAGCACAAAGTAAGTTCTGATCCATCTGTCTCTATCCTGTCTGTCTTTTTCATCTTCAAAAAAAAAAAAAGAGAAAAAAGTATTGGATAACCACTTTCTGAGCTTCAGATGTTTCATTTTAAGAAAAAAAACAGAAGAAAATTAGGTAACCACTTTCTGTGCTTTAGATCTGCAGAAAGCTTAAGACCTATTGTTTAGTTACATGAGTAAATGAAATTTTGTTCTCTTTGGGATATGAGCAGCTGAAGTTGTGTTCTGTTGTTTGAAAAAAGAGATAATGGATGCACAAGATGTGTGCAAATGCAGTCATGATATTGTTTTTAAACAGTTTTTTTTTGGTACCTCAAAGTTAAAGCAAAGCTACAAATTCTCATGCTTCCCGGTCCTAAGTGTGGGACATTGCCGTAATATCCTCCTCCAGCCATCCTCTTGAAAATGATATTGGGAGATCAAAGGAGCTGACCATGCAGTAGATGTACTAGACAGGTCTACAGGATGATATCCTGGTCACTGGAAATGTATGTGTATTCTAGTACATTAGCATTTGAAGGACAGCTTTCAGCTAAATTGTGTTGGCATAACATCAAAGACAGAATTGGAACAGTTTTCAACTAAATTCTGTTAGCATAACAGCAAAGTTGAATTCATGAAACTGTGACAGTTTCTGAACATCAGCATAGAAAATGGAATGTAGGTATTGCACGCCTGAACTAATTTTTCTTATTTTGTTTGTGTTCTAGTAGTGCATTTCTCAGTCTCATGCCTATGTTTTAGGATAAAGTGAATACTCTTTATGAGTAAAATTGTGTGTGTGTGTGTGTGTGTGTGTGTGTGTGTGTGTGTGTCTGTACGTGGGTGACAGTCATGAGTATATATGCCAGTTCAGATTCTGTTATGAATTTGTTTGTTTTTGTATTGCTACATCTGTATGCAAGGAATCTTTTCTGGGAACAATTGTAGTAAACACCATTCATATTGGTTGGTAATCATTACAGAAATATTGGCAGGTGCACCAGATATGCCATTTGTTGTTGACTCCCTTTTACATTGTATGGTTACCCTCAGGTAATGAAAATACAGTTCCGATGGGAAAGATTCATTCTGATCAGCTGTCTGATCATTGTGATTACTGCCTTGCAGTTCAAATCAGAATGTTCTTTTGTAGTATGAGTGGCATCGATATTGTCGTTATTGTGTTATCATTTTAATTGTGTATGCTAAATTGTGATATGGCAAGTATTCCTCCCTCTTTATTAGACTTAAAGTAGGGGTGTTAGTGCTGGTCTCTTCGATGAACAAAGGTCCAGGGTACATGTAACAGATATAAATGAAAGAATGAACAGCAACAGGGGAACATCTACCTGATGGAAATTTTGTTGAAAAACTCTTTTCAGTGGACTAGTTAAACAGAAATGTGTGCAGACAAACTAAAGGAAAAAAAGTGTTGTGCCATACTTTGGCGACAGCAGAGAAGCAAACAACCTAGAAGTCTGTTGTGATGACATAGTGATACAATGCATTCATTCTGTTGTTCTGGTGTGCCATACTTTGGTGACAGCAGAGAAGCAAACAACCTAGAAGTCTGTTGTGATGACATAGTGATACAATGCATTCATTCTGTTGTCCTGGTGTGCCATACTTTGGTGACAGCAGAGAAGCAAACAACCTAGAAGTCTGTTGTGATGACATAGTGATACAATGCATTCATTCTGTTGTTCTGGTGTGCCATACTTTGGTGACAGCAGAGAAGCAAACAACCTAGAAGTCTGTTGTGATGACATAGTGATACAATGCATTCATTCTGTTGTCCTGGTGTGCCATACTTTGGCGACAGCAGAGAAGCAAACAACCTAGAAGTCTGTTGTGATGACATAGTGATACAATGCATTCATTCTGTTGTCCTGGTGTGCCATACTTTGGTGACAGCAGAGAAGCAAACAACCTAGAAGTCTGTTGTGATGACAAACTGATACAATGCATTCATTCTGTTGTCCTGGTGTGCCATGCTTTGGCGACAGCAGAGAAGCAAACAACCTAGAAGTCTGTCGTGATGACATAGTGATACAATGCATTCATTCTGTTGTCCTGGTGTGCCATACTTTGGCAACAGCAGAGAAGCAAACAACCTAGAAGTCTGTCATGATGACAGAGTGATACAATGCACTCATTCTGTTGTCCTGGTGTGCCATACTTCGGCGACAGCAGAGAAGCAGACAACCTAGAAGTCGTGATGACATAGTGATACAATGCATTCATTCTGTTGTCCTGGTGTGCCATACTTCGGCGACAGCAGAGAAGCAAACAACCTAGAAGTCTGTTGTGATGACAAAGTGATACAATGCATTCATTCTGTTGTCCTGGTGTGCCATACTTTAGTGACAGCAGAGAAGCAAACAACCTAGAAGTCTGTCGTGATGACATAGTGATACAATGCATTCATTCTGTTGTCCTGGTGTGCCATACTTTGGTGACAGCAGAGAAGCAAACAACCTAGAAGTCTGTCATGATGACATAGTGATACAATGCATTCATTCTGTTGTCCTGGTGTGCCATACTTTGGTGACAGCAGAGAAGCAAACAACCTAGAAGTCTGTCATGATGACATAGTGATACAATGCATTCATTCTGTTGTCCTGGTTCACCTCAGTGCACACCTTTGTTACAGGTGTGAGGAAATGACATCCAGGTTCCAGGAGGCGTACGGCCCTCAGGTGGCCCAGAGCTCACGCAGTCAGCTGGTGCTGGTCACGGAGTCACGCCTGGAAAGCATCATCACTGACACCAACACCAAACTGGTCAAAGTAAGTTAGATGCCATCATCAATGATGTTGATCAAATTTTGTGATAAACACGTCATAATTGATGGCAACAACAAAGTGCTCAAAGTATGATGATAATGTCATCACAGTTGTCAGCACCTAGCTCCTGAAAGTAAATGATAACCAGCCATCTGAAAATGGAACACATGAAATGTTTCCAAAGATTATTTGTTCCCAGACCAAACACCTGACCTTGATTTGTCTTTGGTTTACAGTGAAAAAGTTTACTGACAACTATGAGGTTCTTAAGCTGAATTTAAATTGACTTTTTTTTAACTATCTTGTTAACTAAAGATCTTGTTTATCTATCACATGCACATAAAGAGAGACATCTAGTAACACTAACCTTGAAAAGCAGCACCAGCTTTGAGCTGCACATGTCAGCATTATATGATCACAAAATATTTGTGAGTTAATACCTCTGCTATGTTTCAGTTTGGCTTTTGTCCCCCCCTTTTTTTAACACTTTACTCTGTGCTCATATTAGGATGGATATAACAAAAAGTAGAGTGTTCAGATGTTTTTTTCCTGTCATCCCCCCACCCCCCTCCATTTAAGAAACACAGTTGCAAAGCATATCAGAGCCAAGTGTTGAATCTTGCTGACCAGAGGTTTTGTGATTCATGCAGCTGCTGGAGAGAGGCGGGCGGGAGGATTTGTCCAGCTCTTTGTGCACTTTGGAAATGGCGCTGCAGGAGGCGGAGGCTCCCATCCACACCTTCCTGCAAGGTCAGCTGTGTCTCCTTGGTCTGTCTTGGGTGTTGGTCATCAGGATCATCACTGTCTGTACACAATCTTTTGTCTGGATTCTTACATTGTTTTTATCTTAAAACGCACATCGGCACACACACGCATGTGCGCACACACTCACAGATACGCATGCACACGCACACACACAGCAGTTTCAGTTTTAGCTGTAGTTGAATTCATAACTGATGTATGGGTTGAATGACATGTGGAGTGCATGGTGAAATGATTCTTGAGGTAAAGGATCTGCTGGAAGGAATGTTTTATTCTTCTTATGGGTTGCATAATTTTCCATATATGTCATTTGATTAAAAGAAAAAGGATTGAATGGTTGCGTCAAGTTGTGTGATATGAGTTGATGTGTCAAGTTGTGTGATATGAATTGATGTCAAGTTGTGTGATATGAGTTGATGTGTCAAGTTGTGTGATATGAATTGATGTGTCAAGTTGTGTGATATGAATTGATGTGTCAAGTTGTGTGATATGAATTTATGTGTCAAGTTGTGTGATATGAATTGATGTGCAAGTTGTGTGATACGAATTGATGTGTCAAGTTGTGTGATATGAATTGATGTGTCAAGTTGTGTGATATGATGTGAATTGATGTGTCAAGTTGTGTGATATGATATGAATTGATGTGTCAAGTTGTGTGATACGAATTGATGTGTCAAGTTGTGTTATATGAATTGATGTGTCAAGTTGTGTGATATGATGTGAATCGATGTGTCAAGTTGTGTGATATGATATGAATTGATGTGTCAAGTTCTGTGATATGTCAGGCTGTTCTTATCAGTCAGTTCGTTCATGCAGAATCCGGAGCAGCAGGGGAGAGAAGTCTGATGGGATTTGTGGTCAGCGCCCTTTCCTCGCTCAGCAAACGCTACCTTCTGATGGAGTCTGCATCTTCAGGTCAGTAACATGCCTTCTTCAAAATACAGGCATGCTTAGTGCTCGCTCTTGGTCTTGGCAATATCATGTTTTTAACATTCTGCTCTTGTGACCGGCATGTTGGTTCTGTTGATATTGTCAAAACTGAACAGCAAAGCCAAAACAATTGAACAAACCAACCAAACGGTTACTTGACAGGTTCATAATGGTAGCAGATATTTTGATGAAGTGTGATAGATTTGTGTTTTTGTGTGTGTATAATTGAAATGGTTGTTATATGATGGATTTTAGGCAAGAAATTGATTGCATTCTGCTGTTCTTTTAGAAGTTAAATATAATAAGGTAACTGTTGATGTCACATGAAAAAAGGTGTTAATGTTTAAAAATGTATTTCACTCCTGCCTAACAAGGACAGGTTTTATTGCTCTGACTCGCCTATACTTCTTTTTTTGTAGAGATTGCTTGTGTGCTTGCCTTCTTTACTTGTTCTGTTGTGGCCTACGCTAAACCATGGGTACTATTGACGCGTGAGGCTTACGGTTGGCGTTTTTTTATTTTTTATTAATTTTTATTCACGCTCTACGGCGTGACGGCTCGTGACTTCACTTTTCAGTGCCATTTGTTCTCCATTCGGCCCGTACTCGCCGGTGTAGGAACGAGTCCTCCCTTTGTAGGAACGCATCCCTCCTCATCCTTTATTCTCTTCCACCTGTTTGTCTTCACTCTCGCGCTCCATTTCTGTAAATTCACTTCGGTGATCGAACTCTCGCCGGCCACTCGAGCCGCCATCTTTATTAGCGCCACGCCGGTTGACCTCTGTGTGGTCGTCCATGTTCGTCGTACATGGTTTAGTGGGACAGAGGTTCCCCTCCACCTTTATTAGCACCTTATTTTCATTGGTACTAGTACAGGTTGATCGAGTTCTTTACGATCTCTCGATCTTTTACTACCTTATTATCATTATTTCTAGAGAGGACGCGTTCCTACACTGGGAAAACTGAGTCATCAGACAGGTATTTTTAGCGTGAATGTTTAATGACAATTCTTCTTTAACTTGATCACACAGACCTCTGCCTCTGGAGGTAGATTGATTCCTATGTTTTTACTTGAGCAAACTTTCATTCCGCAGAAATAGTTTATGGATGTACTATGAATTACTGATTATTTTTTTAATGAACAAACTTGATCCTTTTCATTGTTAATGTAGAAATAGCTTATTGATGTACTGTGAATTACTGATTATTTTTTAAATCAGTAAACGTGATCTTTTTCACCGTTGATGTAGTCTCGAACCTAAGAACTCTGTGAAGTTAATTTCTTGCCTTATCAGCAAAATGCTGGTCAAGCAGTTGTTTAAGATACAAAAGTGACTGCGTGCAGTTGCAGAAGATTTTATAAAGCAATATTTGTAGCAGATGTGAACAAATCAGGTTTGCTAAAAAAAAAAAAATTGCTCAGTAATTGCCTGTTAAATTTAATAATTGGAAGTTGGTAGGCTTTACCTTTATGCCTCCATACAAAAAGATTAACTACGGATTTGCTGTTGGTGAGGTTGAGTTTATAGCCATGCTATTCTCCCCCCATCCTTTCATCCCATGGTTTGTTTCTATGGAGATGATACACAGAATGATGGGTCAGGGCTGCTAAAGGCAGGATTCGCACAGATCTCTGAAGCAGGCATGGTAATTGGCCACGGATTCGCGGATTTCAGCTGGAAAAAAAATTCTGTCCGCTGCGGGGGTGGGGGGTGGGGGGAATCCTTGTGCACCGTCTCGCGCATGCCCGGAGGCGACTGGAACATTGTGTGTTCAGCTTACTCTGCTTTCCGCTTCCGCTCGAGAAGAGAGAACAATGGCGACGCGTATCGTTGAACAAGGCAATAAATTGGACGACTCTTCGTGTGCGAACGCCTGGAGGTGGGAGTGGGTGGCAGTGGTGCACGAAGTACAATGGAAAGGAGAGTTAAGGAAAGAACGTGTCGGCACGTGATTCCGTAAAGTAGACTTGCCAGGCGAGGCACGATGCGTCACTTGCAACAAGCATGTCCAGTATGGAAGTCGTGGATTGGTAGCGCTGACGGACCATCTGGGGGGTCGGCCTGCTATTGCGTGGGGCCGCTATTGCGCGGTGACTATTTGTCATTCAACCAGTCTCTCAAAACAGTGTAACAGAAATAGGGTTTGGGTTACAGTATTCCGCTTCTTATAGATGATATGTTCTTAGGTCGTGCAATAACGGACCCGCGCAATAGCGGCCCAGCCCCTCTGGGGAAAGAGTGCTACTCTTGCAAACAACCAACACTTACCAGGTAATTTTGACAATAGACAGATGGAAATTACGGGAAAGTATTGTGAAATGAAGTGTTCAATTGCAACCTGCAGCACAAAAAAAAACAAAAAACAAAACAAAAAAACATATATAATTTTTTTTTTCTGGTGCTTTATCTTTTTTAAACATGTAGTGTATACATTTATGAATTTTTTTTGTTTAATAACAGGGTATGACAGTCTATTACAGAGAGAATGAATATGAAGAAAGAATGAATACTTTTTTAATCACTGTTTTTAGTCCAGAAAATACACATTTTTGCTGTTTAAAATTAAAGGAATTATGCGCACAGAATGCACAGATTTTACCATAAATTTCAATTTTTTTCCGGGGGGGGGGGGGGGGGGGGGGGCATGCCCCCGGACCCCCCTAGTTTCAGCTGATTTTGAATTTTCCAGTTCTCATGCCTGCTGAAGGGATGTGAAATTTATGAATTTCAAGGGGCATTTCCAAGTCTTTGAAAATCAGAGAAAGAAGCCATGGTCTTTAAAAGTCCTGTGAATTACAAATATTGAAGTGAAACAAAAAACAGCCAAGCACTTTAAAGTAACCACAATGATGCAATGGGTCTTGGGTCTGTTGTCTCGCTTTCGACCAGAGAATGAAAAACGATCAGCGCTACAACAAATCATGATTGCAGTTCGGTGAAGGGTTTGCTGGTTGATTTCAATAAAGACTGTGTTTTTACCTCAGCTGAAACGGTCTTGGCTGTTGGCAAGTTGAACTATAAAGACCCTGATAACTGTGTCAATCTGGGTGATAGAGATATTAGAGATTTCTGCATGGGGCATTTTGGGTAACTATAAAACAGGTAGTATCTGACATGCAAAGGCCTAATTTCAGAGCAGAATGTTGTGAGTATTGTGACTACCTGGCTCCAGGAATCCCTGGAAAAAGTACACCCCTTCTGTGCTTTCATTCTCGACAGATGACTGTAGAGGAAAGAAAAATGCTCACCACACACTTGGATCAGCCTATTAGTTCACCGACAATTGACGGTTAGGAAGAATTTGTTTATGTTCTGTATGACTGCAACATTTACAGTTGTTCTTGGATACTGTGTCAGCAACAGGAAATATCTCTTATTTTTAAGGTTTGTAGATCATTGAATTTATTTTCTAAAAGTCTTTAAAGCTCATGAAATTCTTCTTGGTTTTTTTTCTTTACTGAAAAGTCTAAGTGATCCCAGTAAAGACGGCAGCTGTTCTGTGTTACAGCTGCTGGAGAGCGACTGATGGACCTCACGTCACGTGACGGAGACTGGTTTTTGGAGGAACTGAGCAGTATCAGTGGCAACGTCAATCATTTCCTCAGCACTCTGGACAGAAACACCTCTGTGAGTTAAATTGAACCTCCTGATCTCCCATGTGTCATCTCCCCAGTCTGCTAATCTGTGTAAAAAAGCTTGCTGTTGAAATCAGTGTGATTCTTATCTTCTGTCTAAGGTTTCTTTTAAATCTTGATTCGCTGTCCTTCAGTAGCGTTGTGGCTTCAAGAGAATCACACACACACACACACACACACACACACACTCACACACATACACATACCACACACACACACACACACACACATATTTTTTTTAATTCAATTTTTGTTACTCTTTTTATGATGATGAAAACTGCATTTCTGATGAAAAATGAACATTGTTCCCAGATACGTCAGTTAAAAGCCCCCAGCAAAATCATGAAGCCAACGGGCAAAATCTTATATTTCCTGCAGAATGGATGGTTATGTTTGTAAATCAAGACTTGGCTTTGGGGGGGTGGGGGGGGGGGGGGGGGGGGGGGGGGGGGGGGACTGATGCGTACATTTTCTCATGCATTTTGTGCAGGAAATGTTGTTATATAGTGTAAATGGCTAATAAGTGTTCAGCATTTGAAATTGTGTGATTAAATGAGGAGAAAAAGAAACACCCGAAGGTGCTGGGGAGGACCCAGAGAAGCACTGTCTTCACCTGCCTTTAGAGCAGTCCTGTACCACCCTTGGAGGCCTGCGCTGTGTTGACGATGGGTACAGGCACGCGCAGGACACTCCATTAAGATATCAAGGGACATAACTGCTCCTGAACAGAGGTAAATTAGACTACAGGATGCAGCTCATAACAGCCTTAAAGTAGCATCCCCATGGGTGTACCAGCCCGTATTTCATGACTGCAGAGCCCACCGGCGAAAAACACCACCCTCCAGCTGCCGAGCACACCCCACAGACCCAACCACCCCTGCCCACGGACAGATGAAGACAGTGCCACTCCAGACACAGCCAAGCTTTCGCCATACGGTCTTATGTGCCCTCAAGAGAGAATCCAAAGTTGTAGTCTTTCCCACTGTCAACAGGACTTTCCCTGTGGTCAGTGGGTCTTTCCTCACCGTCACTGGACCTTTCTCCAGAGTCAGCCTAGTTAAGGCAAAGAAGAAAAAGAAACACCCGAAGGTGCTGGGGAGGACCCAGAGAAGCACTGTCTTCATTTTGTGCAGGAAATGTTGTTATATAGTGTAAATGGCTAGTAAGTGTTCAGCATTTGAAATTGTGTGATTAAATGACAGAATGCACAAGATGGAATCATTATTCACCGTCGACAACATCCTTATAAATATCAGGTTCCAGACAGAGATTTCAAAGAGTCCACTCGCCTTACGATTCAGGCAGAAAAAAGTGTGTGTGTGTGTGTTTGTGTGTGTGTGTGTGTGTGTGTGTGAATATTTAAGTGCATGTTTTGTTTGTGCAGATTGGTGCCAGTGACCAGTTCAAGGAGCTTCACAAGGCACTGTGTGCCACCTACACTGTCTACGTTGCCATTCAGGTACGAGTGAGGCATTAGAAGTGTGTGAAAGGGAAACTGACTGATTTGGCATGGATAACACGGCAGTCCTGCTTCAGGCATATAATTGAATCTGTATGAAGCCATAATTCATCAGATATTCATTTGGTCAGGAGATGAATCAAGAATAACTATAAACATAGACTATCCCTAATCTTACCTGATTATTTTAATTTTTGCTTTGATACAAAATATTAGTGCACTACTTCGTTTCTACAGAATGCATTTTTGCTTGGTGATACAAAGCTTACACAAGCGGTTACTTTTCCAGCATGTTGGCCATCATGAGGAGAACGTTGGTAAGTGTGTGGGCAAACTGCAGGTTGTGACAGGGGAATGTGGGTGTGTTGGCACAAAGCTAGCCATCATGAGGAGAACGTTGGTAGGTGTGTGGGCAAACTGCAGGTTGTGACAGGGGAATGTGGGTGTGTTGGCACAAAGCTAACCATCATGAGGAGAACGTTGGTAAGTGTGTGGGCAAACTGCAGGTTGTGACAGGGGAATGTGGGTGTGTTGGCACAAAGCTAGCCATCATGAGGAGAACGTTGGTAAGTGTGTGGGCAAACTGCAGGTTGTGACAGGGGAATGTGGTTGTGTTGTCAGGACCTCCACATGAACTTCAGGTCCATCATTCTGCCAGAGGCCCTGAAGCTGATGCAGTGGCAGGAGCCAAGCATCCTGTCTGCTCTCTCACAGCTGGAGAGCCTGGTGGGGGAGAGTGCCCAGCCCCTGGAATCCCTGGTGGCTCAGCTGGAGGTCATGCACAGAAATGTCATCATGGGCATTCAGGTGAGTGCTTCAACCATGTCATGCACAGAAATGTCATCATGGGTATTCAGGTGAGTACTTCAACCATGTCATGTGCAGAAATGTCATCATGGGCATTCAGGTGAGTGCTTCAACCATGTCATGCACAGAAATGTCATCATGGGCATTCAGGTGAGTACTTCAACCATGTCATGCACAGAAATGTCATCATGGGCATTCAGGTGAGTGCTTCAACCATGTCATGCACAGAAATGTCATCATGGGCATTCAGGTGAGTGCTTCAACCATGTCATGTGCAGAAATATCATCATGGGCATTCAGGTGAGTACTTCAACCATGTCATGTGCAGAAATGTTATCATGGGTATTCAGGTGAGTGCTTCAACCATGTCATGTGCAGAAATGTCATCATGGGTATTCAGGTGAGTGCTTCAACCATGTCATGTACAGAAATGTCATCATGGGTATTCAGGTGAGTGCTTCAACCATGTCATGTGCAGAAATGTCATCATGGGCATTCAGGTGAGTGCTTCAACCATGTCATGTGCAGAAATGTCATCATGGGCATTCAGGTGAGTGCTTCAACCATGTCATGCACAGAAATGTCATCATGGGCGTTTAGTCAGCTTCAGCCAAGTCATACACAGAAATATCTTCATGGCCATTTAGTCAACTTGAACCACATCACATACAGAACAGTCATCACATACAGAAAAGTCATCATTTGTATACATATAGTCTGCTTCAGTCGTAGAGTGCTTAGGATGCTGTGATTCTGAGGTAGCATTTTCTTTTTGTATACCATAGCATTGAGATGGTGAATGCAGTTTTTAGATGGATTTGTGAAAGTTTGGCTGATCGTTTTTTTGTCCAGTTGTCTGGTCTAGTGATGCTTGGTGTTTGTCCAGTGGTCTGGTCTAGTAATGCTTGGTGTTTGTCCAGTGGTCTGGTCTAGTAATGCTTGGTGTTTGTCCAGTGGTCTGGTCTAGTAATGCTTGGTGTTTGTCCAGTGGTCTGGTCTAGTAATGCTTGGTGTTTTTCCAGTGGTCTGGTCTAGTAATGCTTGGTGTTTTGGGTCCTACAGGGAGACCACAGTGATGTGCTGAACAAAGTGCAGCAGATGCAGGCAGCATTCAACCATCTGTTGCAGGGACTGCAACTGCCAGCTCAGGACAGGATGCAGGGGAAGGTAGAGTCTTGCTTAATTTTTGTTTTGTTTACATCTTTATTTGAGTGGTATCTTTGTGGTCACAACCATGTGACTGCTGTGATCTGCAGTCCACAGTCTGCTGGATATTGCATGCTGCAAGAGTGATCATAGAGGCCTTTCTAGGATTGTTTTACCAGTAACTTGTCTAATCCGATTGAAAGATTATTTTCAGTGAATATGTTAAAACACCCACTGTTGTAAAGCTTTTCTAGAATGTAACATTTTAAAAAGACCGTACTGGATATGCTGATGGAAATGCCTGTGGTGAGATGGAGGGAACATCAGGGTCCAGTGATATGCTGATGGAAATGCCTGTGGTGAGATGGAGGGAACATCAGGGTCCAGTGATATGCTGATGGAAATGCCAGTGGTGAGATGGAGGGAACACCAGGGTCCAGTGGTATGCTGATGGAAATGCCTGTGGTGAGATGGAGGGAACACCAGGGTCCAGTGGTATGCTGATGGAAATGCCTGTGGTGAGATGGAGGGAACATCAGGTCCAGTGAAGGCCATGGTGGGATGGTTTAACAATGTTTAACAATGAAGACTACATTTGTCTTGATGGTCTGAGTATATATTTTGAAACAAGCTGTCGTACATCCTGTTTCTTAGTTGGAAGCTGAAGTGAAGCAGATTGGCAAGCTAAGCTAGATTTAAATTTGTGGGTGAGTATGTGCGCTAGTGCATGTGGTTTTGTGTACATGCAGTTGTGTGTGTGTGTGTGTGTGTAGGAGTGCACACAAGTGTGCTTGTACATTTGTATACTTATTCTCAAGTTCTTGTACATAGACAGTTTCAAAAAGATGGAACACAGAACTGTACCGCAGCTAAGTCCCATGTTGTGTCTGTCCAGGATGGAGGTCACAATGACCTGAGCCCCGGGCAGATGTTGCTGATGGGCTTCGACGGCCTGTTCACTCGACTGGACAGCGAGTTCAGTCAGCTGCTGTCCTGCGTCTCCAACTTGCACATCCCTGACGCCTGGGGCAAGGTGGACGCTGTGCGCGAAGCTCGTGCTTTACAGGTAACACCTGCTGCCAAATTCAGCGTAGGTGCTTTCAGCTGAAATGCAGGTTCTGCTGCCTATACACTTTCTGTTTCTTTGATACGAAAACCTTTTTAGAGTTTTGTGGAAAGGGAAATGTAAAAGTAGATGGGGAATGAAAATGAAATGGATCAAAATCATCAAAAAGATAATCGTTCATAATTTCATAGCTGCAGCATCATACATAAACTTTAATGTTGAATTCAGATTTTGTAGATAACATGGTAACTGAATTGGCTAGGAGAGCAGGTACTCTTTTCAGATCTGTTTGGACAGGTATTACAGTCATGATAGAGTGGTTGTGATTTTTAAAACATTTTTTTTTTTAACTCATTTCCAGCTATCGCCGTGGTCATCAGACACACGCAGCCTGTTGTCCCTGCTGTTCTTCTTGAAGCGCCTGCAGGCCATGCAGGAGTTCTTCCACATGGTGACCCAGCTGGCCGCCGCCTTACAAGGTCAGTCGCCCTGAAGGTGTCGGTCATCTTCACCCTTTGATATACTTGCTTGAGAATGCTTTCTGTCGAGTATCAATGAAATCAACCCAGACAGTATCAGTGTTGATTCTAGAGCGCGCCCTTGCGGGATTCCCGCAATATTTTTCTGAAGGCCGCAAAAAATCGCGAAAGATGCGGCCCAAAAGCCGCAAAAAAAAAGAGAACGAACGCGTTTTTGCACAACCAGCGCGGCTTCGCCGCTGCCGTGTGTATAGCCTCCTGAGCAATTCCTTTAGCCGAACGCGCGTTCTACCAAATTTTTTCATTGGCCGAGAAGCAGCAGTTGAGCCAATCAGCGGTACTGGCAGTTCAACAGTCCTCATGTCGGCTTCAACGATGAAGCGCGCGAAGCCAAACACTCTGTTTTCTTTCGCCTTCACGAAGAAAAAACGCACTGATATATCTAAAGATCATCAGCTGGAAGCCGATAATGAGTCTACAGCCACCGTTACGGCTACTCAGTCAAGCGATAGCGTGTCTCAGCCGATCGACGCCGGAGGCGAAACGGTTGAAAGTGCCAGTGAACCCGAAGATCAGCAAGATAATGAAGATGGTGAAAACGAAGCCGATCCCTCCAGTTCGAACACGGAGGAGCAGAAGAAACTCTACAAGGCGTTTCAAGAATCATGGTTGAAAGACAGACCCTGGTTAAAGAAGGAGAAACAGGCTGAAAGAAGACAGCCTCAATGTGCTGATGACCATCAAATGTGAAGGTCCTCCCATCAATGACCATGACTTCACAGCTGCTGCAGCAGAGTGGAAGCAACAGAAGGATAGGAGGATCTACAAGAAATGAATGGAGTTCTGTGGGCTGTACATATGTATAAAGCTTTTCAGTTGTGTATGGTGAAGGTGTACACAGTGACTTTTCACAGTTAAAGGGTTTTCTTAAGGTGATACTGATGGTATATAAATCTTGACAATAGTGATGGTCACTTCATATAAAGAGACTGAATTAATTGTGGGGTAGGCTTAGAGTTGCTGGATTCTATGATGAGGTGACAACAGACTTGCTCACTTGCTGTATGACTGCCAAGAAGGGAGCTCAGCTGAGTACATGCACCACCAGAAAAAGACAAGTCTTCTAAGGTATGCCAGAATGTGTGTGTACTCTGTGTGTGTGTGTGTGTGTGTGTGTGTGTGTGTGTGTGCATTTCTGTAATAAAATGTAACTCGTTTCTTGTTTCTTTTTGTTGTTTTAGTTTACTTTGGCCATAATGTAATCATTGTGATTAAGCTTTAAAATCTGAATTTTCATGCGTTTTGAGGGCCTCCCATTTTCACCCTATGGGCCCCCTTTTTTTATGTGAGGGGGCCCTTGGGCCCCCTTTTTTGAAATCCTAGAATCAACACTGAGTATGCTGAAAGTACTGTTAAACTGACTAAAAGAATGGTGTCGAGTGGTTGCTGGAGAATGGCTAGATGAAAATGGTTGTAGTGCAGGGAGGGTTTTCCGGTGGTCCAGCATGTATCATCATCATAGTATTGCTGCAGCCCGAAGCCTTGGGACTCTGCACATGACAGCAGTGGGAAGGGAGGGGAGGGGGGAGGGGACGGGGGAGGGGAGGGGGGAGGAGAGAGGAGAGGGAAAGCAAGAAAGAATTATGTATAAATGATTTTGAAGAACTGATGTAAGGGCATGAGAAAGTTCCATATTCGTTGCTATGTCATTGTGTTTGAAATGGTTCAGGTTCTAGTTTTGTGATTGGTAAAGTATGTTGGTGAACAATACAGTGACAAGAACAAACACAAAGGATGTTATTATTTCATGTAACCAGATGATCAAGACATCATCTTCACAGCTTTAGTTTTTTTGGGTTTTTTTTAGAAGCATAAGTGGCAAGATGCTAGTGGCAACACTAATGTTCAGCTTGGAAAGTAAATTGTTGCATAAAATCTGACAAACAAAGAGAGATGATAGTATAAGAAAGAGGAAGAAATAAAAGAATAGAAAAAATTGTGAGAGGAAAAGGATGGAAGTTTAGGTAAATCATGTTTATATTGTTCTGCAGGGCTGAATGGAGGGGCTGTGTATGATGATGAGCAGATGGCCAAACCTATCAAGAAATTCATAGCTGAATTTGTCCGCAAACAGGTGAGTGTCCCTATCATTGTGAATTTGTCTGCAAACAGGTGAGTGTCCCTATCATTGTGAATTTGTCCACAAACAGGTGAATGTCCCTATCATCATCAGAGGAAATGATGGTTTGGTTTTGAATGTTATGAAACAGGAATATTGTGTGCTTCCCATTCACTGTCAGTACTCTGTTAAAAATGTCCACAACTGCCCAAGTAGATAACTATTCTTCATCTTCATGCAAATATGAACGTGCTGATTGTACAATAATCAAGTGATTTACCCAAGGATGGAAAAGAAGCAGGGAGGAATAACATGTTTTGTCACCAAAGTCCACCTCTTCAGATGTGCCTTGCCAGACTGCAAGAAGGAAACCAAGCTGGCACGCTTGTTGTGTTGACCATTACCTGCATGTCAGCTGTCCACTTCAGATGTGCCTTGCCAGACTGCAAGAAGGAAACCAAGCTGGCACGCTGGTTGTGTTGACCATTACCTGCATGTCAGCTGTCCACTTCAGATGTGCCTTGCCAGACTGCAAGAAGGAAACCAAGCTGGCACGCTTGTGTTGACCATTAGCTGCATGTCAGCTGTCCACTTTAGATGTGCCTTGCCAGACTGCAAGAAGGAAACCAAGCTGGCACGCTTGTTGTGTTGACCATTAACTGCATGTCAGCTGTCCACTGAAGTGTTCTTCCTTGGTCTCCATTGCACTGCACCCTGACAGAGCTGGTCAAACAGCAGTGCTGTCATTATGAGAGTGCATGTAGAGAAACAGTTTCTTCTGTGCAGGCCAGAAGACTTTATATCGCTCATCTGGAATGCCCACATTCCTGCTAGGATGTTTAGGACTTCCCTTAACTTGCACTGGCCAAACATGATCGAAGCACTCCTTTGCATGTGTGATTTCATGTAGCGGGATTTCTTTTACCATGTACAACCCCATGAACTATGTAAACAAGCCCAAGTGGATTGAAAGATTTCATGTTGATTTTGTTGGCCATATATCTGATGATAACACTGTTACAGATGATTGGATTCCCTTCTCAACTTCTGGGATGCATGGTGTGCGTCCTGGTTGAGACGCTGGGCCTCAGTGTGGAGTGTGAAGTGGCTCTGAAGGACGTTGGGGCGCTGGCTAAGGTGCCGCTGGAAGACATGTGCAAGAAGGCCGTGGAGAACAATCTGCGGGCAGGCCATTTCCTGCACCCCCACCTGACGCAAGCCACCACCCTCACCTCTGCCCAGGACCTGGCCTGGAGGAAACTGGACCTGGCCAAGTAAGGCTGGCTCACAGCTTGCGTACCACACCTCTTGATTAACTCCTCTTACAACCTGGGACAGGGAATAAGGAAGATGATATATAAAGTGTAATGTTTATATGGTGCTTGTCTTACAGATTGCTTTTGTCCAAGATTTCATTCACCGTTTTTACTCTGGGGGACAAATATGAATTATCATGCTGGCTCATCAAAATGTTTTCTGTAAAAAAAAAATTTGTGAAAAGAGTTGCTATTTTAGATGGAATTTGAAATGAGGTAAAGTGGATAGATTTTTCATGATGTATTGGCAAATAATTCCATGTAAAGCAACAAAAAAGATTCAGTGCTTGGAAGATCATTTCAAATGCATTTCATGATTGTAAATGATATTCTTTTCCTGTTTTGTTATGTTTTACCTTTTTTTCTTCTTTTTTTTTCTTTTTTTTTTTTTAGCTTATTTTAGAAGTTGATGCGTATTTTGTGTTGTATATGATAAAAATTTTCAAATAAAGTTTTGATATTGTTTCTTTTAGTTTAGCACCATACTGCTATACCCTGTTGAACAGTACGGGCTATGACTGGTGGCCTTGAACTAAGCAGGGTTCGTACGCTCCTTGAAACTCCTTGAATTCTGACAGGGAATTTCAAGACCTTGAAAACCCTTGAAAATAAGTAAAATGTGGTTCTGTTGACCAAACCTCCTTGAAAACCTTAGAAAATCAAGCCATTAGCTCCAAAATCTTTAATGTCGCAAAAAGAAATGGCATTTGATTTTTTTGCGTTCAGGTTAATGAAAAACTATTTGAAAACAAATGTTTACAAACATCGTCTCGATCCCGGATCGTCTGCGATTGTATCAAGGGAGATATTTTGTAACTTCATCAAACTGATGAAGTTACAAATTATCTCCCTTGGTTGAATCGCCAACGGCAATCCAGGATCGTGACTATGGTTGTAAAAATGTTTTAAAATGATTTTTTCATCAACCTGAACGCAGAAAAATCAAACTGCCATTTCTTTTTTCAATTTTTATGCAAGTAGTTTAGAGAGGTGGCATGAAAATTTGACCATTTTCTTTCAAAAATTGTGTTTGGGTTTTATGTGTTTTTGTGCTCAAGAAAGTCTGTTGAAACCATATGTGGTGTTCATTTTGTCTATTTTCACATTTTTCTTAGATAAGAAAATGACTTTATTTGAAGGAGGTGTGTGTGAAAATTGCTAAACTTTTTTACTTTCAAGCGCCATTTTCTCAAAATCACTTTTTTCAACAATAGTTGATGTGCAAGGAGTACAATATCTCTGGATCCAGACTAGCTAGCTTGGTCATTTTTTCTCTCTTTTGATCAGAAATGATTTCTGCATGCAATTATATTTTATTTATAAGTCAAAACAGCACGTATCGTTTGCCGTTTCTATTGGAATAATTCGAAAGCAATGAAACGCAAAGCCTGATGGCCCCCATATGGAAAAAAATTGAAAAAAAAAAAAAAAGCAGTTTAGTAATTGCATTACTTTAGCTCAGCAAAACAGTATATAAAAATCCTTTTGTCATTGCATTGCTATAGCTCAGCAAAACAAAAGTCATGTTTCAAGTGCCTTACGTCTGCTATGATACAAATACAGTTCTTGTCATGAACCATTTTTTTCAGTTTTCATAATTTTGCCACCATTTGTGGTCCCCAAATCGCACAAGAGCTTTGAAATCGCCCAAATATGTTTTTTCCATGTTTTTTTTTTTAACAAGCAATAGAAAAAATGAACTTTTAAAAGAACAATGGTTTAATTTTCGTGCCACCTCTTGCGTTGAAATAAAAAAAAAAAAAAAACGCTCCTTGAAAACTTGAATTTTGTTCTTGGGAGTCTATAGGAACCCTGCTAAGTGGATTAAAAGTTGATTGGCTGAGCTGATGTTTCTGCAGACGCATGGATGTTGGGGTGTCATTGCTGAAAAGCAGCTGCCAGCGTTGGCAGGGCCTGCTGACCTGTTTCCAGTGGTTGCATGAAGACATTGTGACCAGCGGGGGACGCAACAACTCCACCATGTCCCTGCAGTCTCGCCCTGCCCTCATGGCCCACATCAAGAAGGTCAGCCACACTTGCTGTCGAAATTTGTCTGTCTTTGGTGGCTTTTATGGTCCCTACTTTTAATTATATATTGTATTAAAAGTCTTTGTTGACTTTTTAAATGTGAAGAATCTGATGCAGTCCAACATTACGTATTCGTGTACTTGTTAATGCAAGGACTTGTGAAACGTTCATTGATGTGCTCACATGCGCTAGTTCAGCCTTCAGCTTGCAGCCTAAGAAGAGGTGTTGTCAACAGTACAAAATTACGGTTTTAATTGTCATATATTTAAAATCCCTACAGTTGAATTTTATTTACCTGTACATCAAGTGTGATTTTTATTGTAACCTTATCAGATATAGACTGAACTGTCACATTCATTTCCTTGATAAAGTTACAGTAGAATAGTTAATGAGGTTGGAGAAAAAAAAAAGATTTTCTGTGTGTTGTAAAAGTATTCAAAGATTTCCGTACAGCGTTTTCTTTTTTCTAATTCCATGCAAATGTTCGTAGATATTTAGAAGTTGATATAGAATTAGTTGTGTCTGCATAGCTTCTGCAGGGATTTTCTGTGTGAAAACCCCTGTGTGTGGATGAGAGACAGAATCAGAGTATACCTTTTCACATTATTTGACAGTGAAAATTTTGGTCTAATTATTATGATACGTAGCTGAATTATTTTATTGCAATGAATAATTGCGCTAGTTCTGACGCCAATCTTTCATTAATGCATCAAGATGATCAAGACAACTGTAGTTTATACAATAAATCACGCTGAGAAAGAAAGGAAAAAAAAAAATTTCTCATCATCAACCACATTGCAGGTGCTGTCATCACTGTCGGCGCAGGACGGGCAGATTACAGGCTGTCAAGAGCGTTACGTGAACCTGGAGAGTCATGTGACTCAGCGACTGCGTTGGGCGGCGGGTGCCAATCCCTCGCTGAACACCACGCTGCAAAATTTCCAGGATGCCAGTGCTGCTAGAACTCGTCACTTGGAGGTCAGCATTGTGACATGATAAAAAAAGAGTCCTTGTGGTACTGTTCAGTCTGGTTATTTACAGATATTGTGGAATTATCACTGTGATCTTCTGTCTAGAGTTTTATGCCTGTGTTTTCTGAAAGTCGAGAAAGTAAATCCTGAGAGAATCAGGTTTAAATATAGTCATGATGTATTTAAAAGTGAATAATCCCCTTCCTTTGCACTCTACGCCAATACAGCCAGTGACACTGTTCAAAATCCCATGAAGATCCCTAAAATCCTCCAGTTAGGCCCCAGGAACTCCATCAATTAACCACCTGCAAACAGCTGATTATTCAGCATTGAACATGAAATTCTTTAATTTTTTCTAAGGAATTTTTTTTTAAAGAGCAGAGAAAGGGTTGAAGCCCTTGATTGATATCAGCATTTCTGTTTATGTATAACAGTCATGTTTTTGTTTATTGTTGGGTCACTTGAATGAAGTGGAGCTGTAATTGTGAGTCACCACTGGTCCCTACAGGAGGAGAGTCACCTGGTGTCGGAAGTGGTGAACATTTGCCAGGGCATTCTTCACTTTGAGGCCTGGAGGACCCACACTCAGGAGGCTGTCACCGTGGATACGGCTTTCATGGCGCTCATCAACAAGTATGTGGCGGCAGTAGCCATGATCTGAACTCGGACAACAAACATGGGGGAGGGGAGCGGGATGACAGTAGGTTAAACAGGGGACGAATTGTCAGTAGAGATCTAGTTCTCTGAACACAAGTATGATATTGCCGCCACTTTGTACTGGATGACAGTAGGTTAAACAGGAGACGAATTGTCAGTAGAGATCTAGTTCTCTGAACACAAGTATGATATTGCCACTTTGTACTGGACTATATCGTCATTGTTGTCATGCTGATGTTGTATGGGCAGCTGGGAAAGGGGGATGCAGGTAGGCAAGGCGTGAAAAGAGGATTCGTTAAATGTGACATTATTTGCTATGCACAAATCTATTTTCTACTGTATTTGCAAGACAGAAGACTGCTGGCTCATGGCAATGACGACAGAAACGATCCTTGATGAGTGTGTGGCATTCTGTGGTGATGGTAACCTGGAGGTGTGCTGGCCTTTTTTCCAGGTGTTACGAATCGTGTTTGATGCTGGAGTCCACCAGCACGTCTGTCACCCCACAGGAACTGCAGCTGCTCAGCATCAAGGTTTGTGGCTGTTCCACTGTTAGGATTCCATTTACAACACTGCCCTGTGCATCAAGGTTTGTGGCTGTTCCACTGTTAGGATTCCATTTACAACACTGCCCTGTGCATCAAGGTTTGTGGCTGTTCCACTGTTAGGATTCCATTTACAACACTGCCCTGTGCATCAAGGTTTGTGGCTGTTCCACTGTTAGGATTCCATTTACAACACTGCCCTGTGCATCAAGGTTTGTGGCTGTTCCACTGTTAGGATTCCATTTACAACACTGCCCTGTGCATCAAGGTTTGTGGCTGTTCCACTGTTAGGATTCCATTTACAACACTGCCCTGTGCATCAAGGTTTGTGGCTGTTCCACTGTTAGGATTCCATGTACAACACTGCCCTGTGCATCAAGGTTTGTGGCTGTTCCACTGTTAGGATTCCATTTACAACACTGCCCTGTGCATCAAGGTTTGTGGCTGTTCCACTGTTAGGATTCCATTTACAACACTGCCCTGTGCATCAAGGTTTGTGGCTGTTCCACTGTTAGGATTCCATTTACAACACTGCCCTGTGCATCAAGGTTTGTGGCTGTTCCACTGTTAGGATTCCATTTACAACACTGCCCTGTGCATCAAGGTTTGTGGCTGTTCCACTGTTAGGATTCCATTTACAACACTTCCCCGTGACATGTTCATTAACCTCGTGTTCCTGTATAAGTTACCTGTGTGGGCAGTTTTACAGTAGCTTCCTGCGGCACTAATATGCATAGGTTTGCCATTGTTTCCTTCTTTAACAGAAAGAACAGCCTTTGTACTGACTATGGTTAAAATGTTTACTTTGTTCACAGTGAATCCAACACTGTTGTGTGCCTCAAGTCATTTGCAGACCAATGATGGGAAAGTGAACACGTTTAGTCGTTTTTCCGATGGTTGTTTGGATTTATCATTTGATCAAGATTTTATCAATATATCTTTATCTAAAGAAAAGCAGAATGAATGTTGATGTTAAAAGAAAACAAAAAGAAAGGAAAAAAAGAAGGTTGGAGAAAAAAGTACTTTTGAAAAAAAAAAACATCCAGTGAACATTCATAGTCAACAAGTAACATTGTATTACCTACCAACCGCCGTGGCGAAGTGGTTAGCGTCGCGGACTCCCGGCTGGGAGGTCATGGGTTCGAATCCCATCAGAGTCATGGGGTTTTTCTGCCCCGACCGGCTCCTACCCAGAGTTGAGTTTGCTGCGGACTGAATTGGAAAGACTGGGACCATACAGTCAAGTTTCATCCACTTAATGGATGCGTTTCTGAGAGTGATGCTCAAATTTCCTGACCAACACTGCAGGTGTCTGTATCTCTCGGGCCTGGTTGATGCCGGGATATATTATGAAAGGAAGCGTAGAGTACAGCCCTGTCATGTAGTCTCAGACCGAAATGGAAATCTGTAGCATCATCTTAATCATCCTCATTCTCATTGATCAGCATGAAAACACAAAAAAAGTCTCAAGTTCTGTGGCCCTTGATGCCCTGCTCTCATGGTGACCTCAGTTTCGATGTCCTCTCCGCGTCTGTGGCCTTGGTTTGGTTCTGTCGGGGTCACCAGTATCGGCGAGTCCATGGAGGCTGTCGATGGACGGACGTGGTGGCGCCCACTGGTGGGAGAGCTCACTCACGCCGGCTCCGCGACTAAGCAGTTATTGTTGTCAGTAGGGGGCTCAGTAGGTGGTGTCCTGCGTATGTTAGATCAGAAATGGCGCCACTGAACACCACCGAAGTGACTCGGCAGCAGTGCAGTGTCCCCTCCGGTGGGTTGCCTCTTGACGACTTGACATTGATTGCTCCCTGTGGATTGCCGGTGCCGGGGCTGCGGCGGCACCGACTGGGCTGTGGCTGTGGACGGGGTGTCGGAATGAGCGGCGTGAGTACACTGCCTCTGAGATGGCGCAGAGGTTGGGACAGCAAAAAGCAAAACAAAACAAAAAAAAACCATTGTATTACCTAATAATTCAAAGTTTTCATTGGGAGACTGGTAGAATAGCGGAAAACAGATGCTAAGTACTCGGGGCAGGGAAAGTGGCTGCTGTGCTGTGGCAGGTGCACTATGGAGTGTCTTCATTCCGGATTGACCACAGCCTTGGTCCAAACTCTGAAGTATTCAGAGATACCAGCCAGAACATGCGGGGGACATGATTGTGTGTACAGATAGCGTGTTCCAAAACCCTGTTATGTGTGATGCAGCCACTGCAGCCAGGAGAGACGGTGGATGGTGGCTGGGTGCAGGCGGTGAGGGAACAGATCACCATGTCATTGCCAGAGGCAGAGAACACCATCCACTCCCAGCATGTGGACATCACCTCGTGCAAGGTCAGTGCCTCCCTGGGTTCACCTGTTGGTAACGTCAGCACACTTACCAACCAGTACACGTTTTTCTCTCATTTCAAACTTCAAGACACTTGTCTTTTATATGTTTTACTCTTTTTGTTGGGGAGTGGTGAGTGTGTGCGTGTGCATGTGGTGTGTTGGGGGGGGGAGGGGGGGGGGGGGGTAGGAAAAATGCATCAGTTTGTTTCTGGTCCCCACGTTCTGTCTATGTATGTTTGCCAGCCTGGTTTCACTTCATGAAAAGATGCTTTGCATACTGACAGAGAATATGATGATTACACAAGGGAGATTCACTTCCCCTGGAGCCTGTAACATGATCACTAATGTTGCTTCCTTTGCAGGTTTACAAATTTTGTTTGCTTTGCTGGATTATGGTGTTATTGGACTTTTACTAATCTTGCGCCCTCTGCAAGAGTACATTTACTTTGCAAAGGTTGGTACAGTCTGTGTCAATCTTGTGAGCTAGCTATATAATGGGTCAGTAGGATTTGCACTGCTAATTGTCAAATCAATGAAAATTAAATACAGGCACCTACCTGGGCTTCTTTTTTCAACATTTCTTGTAGTTACTTCCCTTCCATAGTGTGTACCAGGGATAGTAACAAGAAATGGAGCTTGTTTTGTCCAGAACTGTGACCACTTAGAACATCAGACTTTTCACTGTTTTCCTTACAGTCCATGTATGTAGATGGTATTCTATGGCCATGCTGTGTATTGTTTTTGTGTCATTGCAGAACAAGATTCTCGATGAAGTGGCAGAGTTACGAAGCCTGCTGTCCACACATCACAAACTGATGTCGGACATCCGCTCAATCCTCAAAACCATGGCCAAGGTAAAGTACCTGCCTGCCTTCCTTAACGGAAAGCGTGCTTTGTCCTCATGGACAAGAAAATGGCTCAGACAATCACTTTGTCAGTTGTCTGTAAGTAAAATCAATCAATTCATGACATGCACACACACACACACACTGAGCAACTGTGCCATCAATGAATACAAGCTGGCTAGGATTCTAAGCTTGTTTAGATACCTGTGTCTTATTTGGGAAGTTTTTGTTTGAGCCTTTAAGATGGATCGTGGCATTTTGTTGTGAACGTTAGAAGAAAACCTGTTGCCCAGATGGTGTTTTATCACATGTGCATAGTGCCTGCTTTTATCAGGGTTCGTACAGAGTCCTGGAAGTCTGGAAAAAGTATGGAAAAATGAAAAAAACCATTTCCAGGGCTGGAAAAGTCTTGGAATTTTGTAATTTGTGGCCATGGGTCTGGAAAAGTCCTGGAATTTTGTAAAAGATGTGCAAACTTTTTCATGATGTCAAATTTTGCTTTGAAGTTTCTTTACAAAAACATTGAAATAGGAATAAAAACAGAAATTAAATCACGCACAATGATCGCGGTTTTCAGATTTCCTCTGGCCGGAGGTTTAGCAGACGATAACCAAGGGAGGTAATTTGTAACTTCATCAATTTTGATCAAATTACCTCCCTTGGTATTAACGCTGGCGACGACGTTTGTAAACTTTTTTTTTTAACTTTTTTTTTTAAAATACTTTTTTTTCCTCCAACCAGTCTCTTACACACCATGCATAGTCTGTATGTTCTCTTACAAATGGACATATTTTTGCTGATTTTAGTGTTTTGGCATTTAATACAAAGAATCTTGAGTTTGTTAATGTGTGGTGTACTGGCACACTCACTCTGATAAAAACTGGAAAAAAAAGAAATGGCAGTTTGACTTTTCTCTGTTTAGGTTGATGAACAAATTATTTTAAAACAAAGTTTTTTTGTTTTCTTTGTACAAAAAAAAATTGTAAGTAATTTTTTTTTCATCAACCTTAACACAGAAAAATCAAACTGCCGTTTCTGTTTTCAATTTTTACGCAAGTATTGTAGCCTTGAAATAGAAATGGCACTCCTTGAAAACTCCTTGAATTTTGTTCTTGGAAGTCTGTAGGAACCCTGTTTTATTGTTTGACTGGAGTAGTGTGGATTTGTCTGTCCGCTCCATTCATAGACAGTGAACTAGCTGGGGTCCGCTCCATTCATAGACAGTGAACTAGCTGGGGTCCGCTCCATTCATAGACAGTAAACTAGCTGGGGTCCGCTCCATTCATAGACAGTGAACTAGCTGGGGTCCGCTCCATTCATAGACAGTGAACTAGCTGGGGTCCGCTCCATTCATAGACAGTGAACTAGCTGGGGTCCGCTCCATTCGTAGACAGTGAACTAGCTGGGGTCCGCTCCATTCATAGACAGTGAACTAGCTGGGGTCCGCTCCATTCATAGACAGTGAACTAGCTGGGGTCCGCTCCATTCATAGACAGTGAACTAGCTGGGGTCCGCTCCATTCATAGACAGTGAACTAGCTGGGGTCCGCTCCATTCATAGACAGTGAACTAGCTGGGGTCCGCTCCATTCCTAGACAGTGAACTAGCTGGGGTCCGCTCCATTCATAGACAGTGAACTAGCTGGGGTCCGCTCCATTCATAGACAGTGAACTAGCTGGGGTCCGCTCCATTCATAGACAGTGCACAGCTTTATTTTTCCGTCCATTCGAGACACTTAGTTAAAGGGCCGAACAAACAAGGCTTACACATTTCTAATCCAACAGTTTTGTTGTTGTAGTTCAAGCAGAGGCATATATCAAACTTGTGTACTAGTTAATTAGGGAAAATTAAGTTCCCAGAAAGTGATGACGTCATTTTTGCACAATTGTGTGTGTGTGTTGTCATTGTTTGAATATCGCCTGACCACTTGTGTACAAGCTTTCATGCCGTATCTACATTATCTACAGGAAAATTAACCTAGTCGAGTTTGGTATTAAAAGAATTGTCGGGATTTTGCCTATTCAGTCATCTCAAAAGCACAGATATATTACATTTTTCATGACAACTACTGATTATCAAACTAACAGCCCACTTGTAATGGCCACTCAGCAATGCCGAACAGATTGTTGCCAGACCGGCTTTACACAGATGACATTCAGTTCGCCGAGTACAGCACAGTTAGCTGGCTAGTGGGGAGCAGCCTGCAGAAAACACCCCTTTCCCTGACCTGCATTCACGGCTTGGCCTCTGCAGCTGTGGGCGAGCTATAAACTCCCCTTACTCTCAAAACTAAGTGGCTTGCTCTGAACAGCCGTGAGTGAACTAGCTGGGGTCCGCTCCATTCATAGACAGTGAACTAGCTGGGGTCCGCTCCATTCATAGACAGTAAACTAGCTGGGGTCCGCTCAATTCATAGACAGTGAACTAGCTGGGGTCCGCTCCATTCATAGACAGTGAACTAGCTGGGGTCCGCTCCATTCATAGACAGTGAACTAGCTGGGGTCCGCTCCATTCGTAGACAGTGAACTAGCTGGGGTCCGCTCCATTCCTAGACAGTGAACTAGCTGGGGTCCGCTCCATTCATAGACAGTGAACTAGCTGGGGTCCGCTCCATTCATAGACAGTGAACTAGCTGGGGTCCGCTCCATTCATAGACAGTGAACTAGCTGGGGTCCGCTCCATTCATAGACAGTGAACTAGCTGGGGTCCGCTCCATTCATAGACAGTGAACTAGCTGGGGTCCGCTCCATTCATAGACAGCGAACTAGCTGGGGTCCGCTCCATTCATAGACAGTGAACTAGCTGGGGTCCGCTCCATTCATAGACAGTGAACTAGCTGGGGTCCGTCCATTCATAGACAGTGAACTAGCTGGGGTCCGCTCCATTCCTAGACAGTGAACTAGCTGGGGTCCGCTCCATTCGTAGACAGTGAACTAGCTGGGGTCCGCTCCATTCGTAGACAGTGAACTAGCTGGGGTCCGCTCCATTCGTAGACAGTGAACTAGCTGGGGTCCGCTCCATTCGTAGACAGTGAACTAGCTGGGGTCCGCTCCATTCGTAGACAGTGAACTAGCTGGGGTCCGCTCCATTCCTAGACAGTGAACTAGCTTGGGTCCGCACCATTCATAGACAGTGAACTAGCTGGGGTCCGCTCCATTCGTAGACAGTGAACTAGCTGGGGTCCGCTCCATTCATAGACAGTGAACTAGCTGGGGTCCGCTCCATTCATAGACAGTGAACTAGCTGGGGTCCGCTCCATTCATAGACAGTGAACTAGCTGGGGTCCGCTCCATTCATAGACAGTGAACTAGCTGGGGTCCGCTCCATTCATAGACAGTGAACTAGCTGGGGTCCGCTCCATTCATAGACAGTGAACTAGCTGGGGTCCGCTCCATTCATAGACAGTGAACTAGCTGGGGTCCGCTCCATTCATAGACAGTGAACTAGCTGGGGTCCGCTCCATTCATAGACAGTGAACTAGCTGGGGTCCGCTCCATTCATAGACAGTGAACTAGCTGGGGTCCGCTCCATTCATAGACAGTAAACTAGCTGGGGTCCGCTCCATTCATAGACAGTGAACTAGCTGGGGTCCGCTCCATTCATAGACAGTGAACTAGCTGGGGTCCGCTCCATTCATAGACAGTGAACTAGCTGGGGTCCGCTCCATTCATGGACAGTGAACTAGCTGGGGTCCGCTCCATTCATAGACAGTGAACTAGCTGGGGTCCGCTCCATTCATAGACAGTGAACTAGCTCGGGGAGAAGAGTCACCTTCTCACCTTTGTCTACATTGTTTGCCATTCCTCATTTGTTATTTTATTCATTTCTTCTTCTTTTTTTTTTCTTTACTCACTCTGTCATTCATTCCTGCATTCATTTCTTCATTCATTGTTTCATTTGGAACCAATTTTATGTAACTTTGGTCTTATCAGCTTATAGTTTGATGAAAATATCGTGAAGACAAGATTGGTATCATATGCTGTTGTGTCAAACTCGGGCTGCGTTTTTGATCTGTGTGTATTATTGCTATCATGAATGTCATCAGTGTTATCATTATCAGTGAATATCGTAATGATTGTAATGATTAGTTTTGTTTCGTAATCTATATGTAGTGGTAACATTAATGTCATGGATGTGTCGGTGTCGGTGTCGTTATCATGATTATCAGCTGCAGTGTGTTTGTCTTTCCCTGGTGCATATGTGGTGTGTGTGTGTGTGTGTGTGTGTGTGTGTGTGCGCGCGCGTGCGTGTGTGGTGTGTGTGTATGTGTGTGTGTGCGCGTGTGTGTGTGAGCGCATGCGTGTGTGGTGTGTGTGTGTGTGTGTGTGTGTGTGTGTGTATGGTGTGTGTGTATGTATGTGTGTGGTGTGTGTATGTGTGTGTGTGTGTGTATGTGTGTGTGGTGTGTGTGTGGTGTGTGTGTGTGTATGTATGTGTGTGTGTGTGCGTGTGTGGTGTGTGTGTATGTGTGTGTGTGTGTGTGTGCGTGTGTGTGGTGTGTGTGTGTGTGTGTGTGTGTGTGTGTGTGTGTGGTGTGTGTGTGTGTGTATGTGTGTGTGTGTGTGTGTGTGTGTGGTGTGTGTGTGTGTATGTGTGTTGTGTGTGTGTGTGTGTGTGTGTGTGTGTGTGTGTGTGTGTATGTGTGTGTGGTGTGTGTGTGGTGTGTGTGTGTGTATGTGTGTGTGTGTGTGTGTGCACATCTCAGCTGGAAGAGCAGGACTATGGGGAGGACATCAACCCAGATGGTATCCGTCACTACCTGTCCTCTTACAAAACTTTCTCTGAGAACATCACCACAGCCCTCAAGTCGGTGGTCAGTGAGGATGCCATCAGAGCCACCATGCTGGCCACAGAGACTGTGCTACAGGACCTTGTCATTCAAATCCCTAGGTGTGTATTTTCGTCGGGGTTAAACTGGCATATGTATGTGTTTTAGATGATCACATCTTACGATTTTTCATTCCCCAGGGATGTTGAAGTGGAAATGTGAATGCATCTCACACACACATGTGCGGGCACACACAGACACATACACACACAATTGCGCACACACACGCGCACACACACACTGACTTACAATGCTTTTGTGGAGAACAAATATCAAATATGTATATACTTCTCAAATTTAAGCAGTGGAAGCATTTTTTTGCCTACTTTTCTCTGAATCTTCACTGTATGAAATTTTAAATGATTCCTCCCTATCATGTGACATTGGATTAGCGTTAACTCAAGTGTCCGATTTTTACCTACCTGTAAGGAGGTGTAGTGTATTGTATCTTTATATTTGATGTTACTTAGATGTTTTTGAAATGTTACTGTGTTAATTTTTTTTCTTTTTCTTATGATTAGAAGTTGCTTTTCTTTTGTCTAACATCATATAACATGAACAGACATTAAATGGAAAAACACATGCTCACATTTATGTGTACATATGCAGAGGGAAACAACCACTTCTGCTTTGCAGTGACATTAACTGTGGCCATTGAATATGAGGGGATTGAAGTTCATGCACTGTGCCTTCTCCTGGTTTGATATTGCAAGTTTCGTTCTGGTTGGCTAGCTTTGATCAATCCAGTGTACTATGTTTTATTTTATGCAAAACTTGTGCACCACCATGGTCAGGAACAGCAGACATAGTAAACCCCTCCCCCAGGCCTTTTTAACATTCTTACGTTCCTCACTGGTAGCATTAAACCTGTGCCACACAAGCTGATAGGCCTTAGTACAGTGTAAGTGTGTTACACATGCATTCAGGGAGTCCCAGGTCTTTTTAACATTAGATATAAAATCCTCAAATAGTTTCTCGGTTGCAGATTTGGTGTCCCATCGATTTGTGTTGTGATCCTAGCGATATTGTCTGAGCATCAGAGTGACAGCGTATTGATTTGTGTTGCCGTTTCTTTTATTTGAGAATAGCAATATCTCTGGATTTGATTAGTATAGTTGATCTGGTGATCTTGAAATCACAGTGATTGGTGTGTGTTGCTGATACTGGTAGCTTTTCTGTTCTTGACAGTTACAGTACACTGATTACTGTAGCTGATGTGCTTGCTTCAGAGTCACAGTAGAGCACCTCTCCACACAGGCAACAATGAGACTCATCACCACCATGGTAATGTCCCGACTAGACTACTGTAACTCTGTGTTAGCAGGACTTCCTTCAGAACAGCTTGCACGATTACAAAGAGTGCAAAACAGTGCAGCTCGGCTTGTTCTCAAAAAGCGTAAAAACGAGCATATTACACCTTTGTTATGTGAACTCCACTGGCTTCCCATCAAATATCGATGGCAGTTCAAAATCTCAGTTTTTGCCTATCGTTACTTTGATGGGACACTCCCACTGTATCGTTCTGTTTCTCTGTCCACCTATCAAACTTCTCAGTCTCTTCGCTCATCTTCTCAAAAACTTCAGAAAATTCCTAGGCGCTCGTTAATCGTCTTTAGTATGCACTTACCTGAGCTTAGTTACGCCGAAAACCCATCGGCAAGGTAAGTAACTCCGTAATTTGAACAAGGTTACCCAATTTAAAAATTAATTTAAAAGAGAGGAAAGGAAATAGTGAAATGAAAATAATTTAAAAAATTCCTACGAATATATATGTTGCTATATCATAAGTTTGAAGAATATCATATGAGCCATTTACTCGGGGAAAAAAAAAATCTTCTTCAGAACGTTCTTCCGAATCATACCTGGAACATCATCCCAGTCGAAATCTAGGTCACTCTAAGCTTCATTACCCAGCACTTTCACTAAGTCTTATGCCGTAAATCCTACAAATCACAGTATCTTCATCACTAAATCTCGTTATAGAACGGCAGAAATCAAGGTTAGCGATGGCGAAAATCAGCATTTCGACCACAAAACTTTAAAAATTCGTAACTCGAGAACTACGGCACGTATCGACTCGCGGTTTTTTGCAAACGGAAGTAAATGGCCACAGGAAGAAGGAAGTCACGTTCTCGCGAGACTTCCTTTTCTACGAGAAATATGGCGGCGCCCATTGTTGCCACGTGTTTTACCGGGCGCTGGCAGTTGCTCAGCGTTTTGGCCGTGTGATTTCCGGTTGGGCGCTAGCGGGTTCTCACCTGTCAAGAGGGTTAAAGACAGTCGGTGAGAGAGCATTTAGCTTTAGTGCGCCCACTCTTTGGAATTCTCTTCCTGACAGCTTACATGACCTGCCCACAGTATCTAAATTCAAGTCAGAGTTAAACACATACTTCTTTAGGAAAGCCTTCTTCAACCATAATATCTAAATGCTGTGTCTATTATTCTGACCTGACTTTTTATGTACTGCATGCAAAACTGTATTGTTTACACTTGAACCGATGAACTTGATAAGTGCGCCTGTGTTGGTAGGTTGTGTGTGTGTGTGTGTGTGTGTGTGTGTGTGTGTGTGTGTGTGTGTGTGTGTGTGTGTGTGTATGGGAACACATGTCAGTGCGAGTGTTTGAGTGTGTGTTGAGCGCAGTGAGTTGATCCCAAGAATTGCGCCATATAAAATCCATACATTATTATTATTATTATTAAATCGTGTTTCAGCATTTACGATCGGCTGATGCAGTTTGCTCCACCTCTGCTTCAGCAAGAGCAGGAAGAGGACTCACCTCGACATGAGGTGACAAGAGGTAGGTACACGGTGTATGATGAGATTATGACAGAGGGAGGGATGGTTCTGAGTCTTTCAGTATTTCACCCAGTCCAGTGGAAGAGTGGAAGATGTTGAGCTTTGCAGGTAGGAAAACAATTATGGCATGATATTTGTTTTCCTACAATTATGGCATGATATATGGTCGTAAAGAGGAAACAGTTCTGTGCCGGCTGCAGACCGGCCATTCGTATTTTACCATTCTTACCTTTTAAAGAGTGAAGAAGCTCCGTGGTGCATTCCATGTCATGCGCCACTCACAATGAAACATGTTCTTTTAGAGTGTTGGGACTTGCACGATGTGAGACACAAACATTTTACAGCGGAGTCCATGAAGATCCTGTTCAGGGATGTCCCGCCTGACGTGATCCTTGAGTTTTGAGAGAGATTAACATTTTTCATCTGATTTAAGATTTTACGGCAGTAAGATTTTTAACAAAGTTTCTGGTGCGTTTGTAGACCATGTCATTTAACGAGATATGTGAAAGTTGGTTTTTTTTTTTTTTTAAATTTTTTTTAAAAAAATGACTGGTGAGTTGATTTTAACGTGGTGACAGCCCTGATGTGGCCCTTTGCGGTCGGCTGGGCTATAAGCAACATTATCTTATCTTATCTTATGGCATGATATACTATACTGTGTCAGACTGAACACAATCTACTGAATGCAGTTTGAATACAGTCTACTGAATGCAGTTTGCTTCCTCTGTTTGGCCATATTTTGTGTGCATGACAGAGAGGGATATATATTGAAATGTATTCTGTGTGCTAAAGAGAGAGAGAGGGTAGGGCATACTGCTGAACATACGCTGTGTGTGTGTGTGTGTGTGAGAGAGACGTGTATAGAATGAAACATGTACTGTGTGTGTGAGAGAGAGAGGGGTACACTGTGACGCATGCAGTGTGTGTGTGTTTGAAAGACAGGGGTATATTGTGAAACATGCACTTCATTCGTTTGAGAGACAGTAGTGTACTGTAAAGCATGTATTATCTGTGTTTGGAAGAGAGGAGTCTACCATGAAAGGTGCTGTATGTGAGAGAGTTGTATGCTGTGAAACGTGCAGTCTGTGTGTTTCAGAGACAGGGGTATGTAGTGAAAGATGCACAGTGTGTTTGAGAGAGGGTGGTGTAGGGTGAATGGTGCACTGTTCTTGAAAGAGAGGATATGAATAGTACACTTTTTGTGGTATGCATATGATGTTCAGTGACGTACAGGTTTGATCGTATGCATTGTGTAGTTTAGTAATGGAGGATGACTGTGCATCATTGACATGCATATATTGTTCTGTGATGAAGGAAATGGTGTATGATTCATGTGATTATGTTGTTCAGTGATAGAGGGCTGTGTGTATGATTCATTTAGTCATGTTGTTCAGTGATAGACTCGCTTCTATGATCCGTGTGGTCACGTTGTTCAGTGATGGACTTGGTGTATGAATAGTTTGGTCATGTTGTTCAGTGATGAACTAGGCGTATGAATAGTTTGGTCATGTTGTTCAGTGATGAACTAGGCGTATGATTCGTGTGGTCATGTTGTTTGGCGTCATATACTTTACCATGTCAGACCATAGCATTCAACGGCAGTTAGTCAGCTCTGCCAGGCCGAATCTTTTGTGGCTAATGCAGTAATAAGACCATCACGTGACGTTAGATCAGGGGTACCATTGCTGCGGGAGGCTTATGGCTGGCGTTTTGACCTCCGGTGGGGGGTGGAACCAGGGTTCTACTCCAACCTTATACTCCCATCTCACAGACGATACCTATGGTTCGTCTCGCAAGATCGGGGTTCCAGTTCAGGCCGCTCACCTTCGGCCTCTCCCTGGCACCCTCCCCTTCACGATGGTGGTCAAGGAGAGGGCCTCCCGGGCTGGACAGGAGGACTTTCGCCCCCTGGTGCACCTGGACGACTGGCTCGTCCTGAGTCCCTCCCGGGCTTGGTGTCAATCCCACACCAGCCATCCTCTACGCCCCTGTTCCAACTGTGTTGTCACCAACCCCAACAAGTGTGAACTCACCCGTAGAGAGAGGTTCATCCGGCAGGGGGGTCCTCTTCTCCCGCCCAGAACTCTTGCCTCCCTCCTGGGGATGATGAGTTCCTCTCGTCCCTCAGCTCCTAGGCCGGTCCCCAAGCTCCAACTCCAAGGGAGTTCCGTCGTCGACGGTCTCTGACCCCGGCCACTGGCCTCAGTCCATCCCCTGGGTCCTTGGTTCCCACGGGCCACAGAAGAGTGGCGCGACCCCGCCACCTGGTCACCTAGGTCCCATTTCCGTCCCTACCCAACCCTGGACCTGCACACAGACCCCTCCAGCTCGGGCTGGTCGCCCACTTGGAGAACCCTCATACCTCGGGAGTGTGAGACGCCCAGTGGGGAGGCTCACTCCTCCCGTCTCCACATCAATGTCCGGGAACTGGAAGCGGTCAGGCTTGCCCCCACCCGCTTCCAACCCTGGTCTCGCACCGACTTGTTCCCCTGGCCACGGACAACACTTTGGTGCCTTCATATATTTATCGGGGGGGGGGGGGGGGGGGGGGGGGGGGGGGGGAATCACCCTCTGCGCGAGACACATAGCGGGGACCCTCCTCCACACGGAAGGGACCCACAGCAGGCTAGCCCTCAGCTCGGCGGGGAACAGTGCTCAGGCCCAGGGTCGCTCCCGCTTCCCTGGTCTGGACTCATGACATACGCCTTCCCCCCCCTTCCCAATCCTCCACAGGGTGAGCAGGAAGGTGAGACTGGGAGGACCCAGGCTCAGCCTCATCACCCCGTGGTGGCTGAACCAGTCCTGGCTCCGGACCTCTAGTCCCCCCTCGATGTTCCCCCTCTCCGGTGAGCACTGTGAGGATATGCTCTGTGCTCCGCCGGCCCTCAGGGCCGCTATGCCAGCCTAATTGCGAGCAGCTGCCCTCCGCTCGGACGGACAGTCACAGTCCGTCCTAGACATTCCCACTGGGGCTGGGGCCTAGCTTGATCTTCGGATTAGCGACTTTGCACAGAGCCAGCACCGAGCCTTGGCCAAGGGGGAGATGGCCTCCTGGTGCTCAACTCTGTTCCCCCATCTGGCCTTCCAATTTCCAGATAGGCACTTTCTATCTCCAATCTTCCTCATTTAGGTTCTCGACTGGCTCCATTCGGGGCTACTGGGAACCCTCACGCCCCAGGCGCTCCTCCCAGCCCTATCTCAAGAGGCTTCCTAGACGGTCAGATCGGCCTACGCCCAGGCGTATAAGGATCTCCCCGTCTTATCTCCCGGGTCCATGAAGGCAGGGCACTGGTCACTTCCACAGCGATCCAGCGCTCTGTCCTCTTGCTCCACCTCCTGGAGGCAGCCTACTGGCATCCGGAAAATCCCTTCATAAATGTTTATTTAAGGGAGGTCCGCATGCCCCGGGCTGATGGTTCTAGGGACTTCTTTTGCGGCTAACGCAGCCATATCTATTCCTCTGCTAACCCCAAGAACCATTAGGGCACTCAGCCCTCCTCCAATTCCTTTGAATTCTGCTATGGTCTGACATGGTAAAGTATATGACGCCAAAATGGGGAGTTTGTATTATACTCCCTGTTTGGTGGCTAGTATACTTACCATGTCAGACTCTAATGCCCGCCCTACCTTCCCCTCTAGCGCTATGGTTCTCGGGGTTACCTTGCGCATAGGCCTCGTTGAATGAGGAGCAGGAAGTTCACACCGGTTTCTTCCCTGCCGGAAGTAGGGTGGGTGTCGCGTGATGGTCTTATTACTGCATTAGCCAAAAAAAATTCGGCCTGGCAGAGCTGACTTACTGCCGTTGAATGCTATGGTCTGACATGGTAAGTATACTAGCCAAACAGGGAGTATAATACAAACTCCCCATTTCAGTGATGAACGAGGCGTATGATTCGTGTGGTCATGTTGTTCAGTGATGAACGAGGCGTATGATTCGTGTGGTCATGTGATGAACTAGGCGTATGATTCGTGTGGTCATGTTGTTCAGTGATGAACTAGGTGTATGATTCATGTGGTCATGTTGTTCAGTGATGAACTAGGTGTATGATTCATGTGGTCATGTTGTTCAGTGATGAACTAGGTGTATGATTCATGTGGTCATGTTGTTCAGTGATGAACTAGGTGTATGATTGGTGTGGTCATGTTGTTCAGTGATGAACTAGGTGTATGATTCATGTGGTCATGTTGTTCAGTGATGAACTAGGTGTATGATTGGTGTGGTCATGTTGTTCAGTGATGAACTAGGTGTATGATTCATGTGGTCATGTTGTTCAGTGATGAACTAGGTGTATGATTCATGTGGTCATGTTGTTCAGTGATGAACTAGGTGTATGATTCATGTGGTCATGTTGTTCAGTGATGAACTAGGTGTATGATTCATGTGGTCATGTTGTTCAGTGATGAACTAGGTGTATGATTGGTGTGGTCATGTTGTTCAGTGATGAACTAGGTGTATGATTCATGTGGTCATGTTGTTCAGTGATGAACTAGGTGTATGATTCATGTGGTCATGTTGTTCAGTGATGAACTAGATGTATGATTCGTGTTGTCATGTTGTTCAGTGATGAACTAGGTGTATGATTGGTGTGGTCATGTTGTTCAGTGATGAACTAGGTGTATGATTCATGTGGTCATGTTGTTCAGTGATGAACTAGGTGTATGATTCATGTGGTCGTGTTGTCCAGTGATGAACTAGGTGTATGATTCGTGTGGTCGTGTTGTCCAGTGATGAAGAGGGGGGAGGAGGTGGGAGGCAGCCCAGCTCACCGACTGCTGATGCTGAAGGAGGGGAGCTCTTCAGTAGCAGGTAGTCCCCAGCACCGTGACAGAGCTGCCACCAAGAGAGACAAGGTGTCCAGGGATCCCCGCACTGGCAAAGGTGTGTGGCTGGCTCTGTGTGTGTGTGTGTGTGTGTGTGTGGTATGTGTGTGTGTGGTATGTGTGTGTGTGTGTGTATGTGTGTGTGTGTGTGATGAATGGGTGGGTGGTAGGGAAAGGTGTCAGAAAACCATATGTTTTTTTTTTTCAGAGACTTGCACCTTTGCGGTCCACGCATGGTTTGCATGGGTGTGTTTCCACCTGCCTACGTGTCATCACATTGTATATATGTATCATTGTAGGTTTTGTGGGGTAAAAAATAAAAGTTTTGAACAGTATCGGGGAGAAGTGCTACCATGAAAGGAAACATGTTTCATGTGTGTTTAACTGCAAGGGTTGCGTTGTTTGTGAACAGCTACTCAGGAGAGAAACAATTGTGTTTAACTGCAAGGGTTGCGTTGTTTGTGAACAGCTATTCAGGAGAGAAACAGCTATGCTGTTGGGGTGTGGCGCAGGGTCAAGATGAAACTGGATGGAAGAGATCCCGACTCTGCCAAACGTCTGTCTGTTCCTGAACAGGTTAGTGAACAGGCTGTAAGATCAGAAACTGGTTATTGAATATTTCTGTTCTGCGCCTTGTATTATTGCAATGATCCTCATGGATCACACAGAATAAAGGGGACAAAGTCTCCGATTGTGAAAAGGTGTCCTGTTGTATGCTGTTGTGATGACTCCGACTGTGAAAAGGTGTCCTGTTGTATGCTGTTGTGATGACTCCGACTGTGAAAAGGTGTCCTGTTGTATGCTGTTGTGATGACTCCGATTGTGAAAAGGTGTCCTGTTGTATGCTGTTGTGATGACTCTGACTGTGAAAAGGTGTTCTGTTGTATGCTGTTGTGATGACTCTGATTGTGAAAAGGTGTCCTGTTGTATGCTGTTGTGATGACTCTGATTGTGAAAAGGTGTCCTGTTGTATGCTGTTGTGATGACTCCGATTGTGAAAAGGTGTCCTGTTGTATGCTGTTGTGATGACTCCGACTGTGAAATGGTGTCCTGTTGTATGCTGTTGTGATGACTCCGACTGTGAAAAGGTGTCCTGTTGTATGCTGTTGTGATGACTCCGATTGTGAAAAGGTGTCCTGTTGTATGCTGTTGTGATGACTCCGATTGTGAAAAGGTGTCCTGTTGTATGCTGTTGTGATGACTCCGACTGTGAAAAGGTGTCCTGTTGTATGCTGTTGTGATGACTCCGATTGTGAAAAGGTGTCCTGTTGTATGCTGTTGTGATGACTCGATTGTGAAAAGGTGTCCTGTTGTATGCTGTTGTGATGACTCCGATTGTGAAAAGGTGTCCTGTTGTATGCTGTTGTGATGACTCCGATTGTGAAAAGGTGTCCTGTTGTGTGCTGTTGTGATGACTCCGACTGTGAAAAGGTGTCCTGTTGTATGCTGTTGTGAGGACTCCAGCTTCTCGCATTGTTGGTCGATCCATACTTACGGTGAGGTGATGGCCATTCTTTTGGGATTTCATTCTGTGAAGATCTCCCATTTGAAGGACACTGCTCACTGAATTTGGCTTTGTTAGTAGGCGTTTATACTTGCTGATGAAAGGGAGCTTTTGCTGGGTGTGGGGACAGACCTGTCTGTGTGGGATGGTCGGAATGATCAATGTCAGTCGAGGAAGATTCCAGTGAGAGAGCAGGAAGAAGAAGAAAAGGATTTTCAAGAATTGTCTGTGTTCTGTTTTGTTTGCTCATGTATTTTGGGGCTGCATAGACGGTGAGGTATGACTGGACTGAAAATTGTAAGACAGTCATGTTTTCAATCTGAATAGTGTTTGCAGCATTTATATCTGCCAGGAGTTAGCAGCAGAATCCAGCTGTGCATTGAGAAAAGTGAGATAGATATAAACATTAGAAAGCTTTTGATGTGCACATTCACTTGTTCAGAGCTGCCCAGTGCAATGCTTCGGTTAATCATGCTATCATTTTATTGACAGTGCAAAGCTGCTGCACTGTTTGATGAAATGCTGTGCAAAAAACAAATGAAAAAATACATGAAGCGTGACTGTGGGCGTTGTTCAGTGGGCCATATATAGCCTGACTGTGGGTGTCATGCAGGTTGACTGTACATGGTGTAACTGGGTGTGTTGTGCAGGTGGCCTATGTGATAAAGGTATATAACTGGGTGTGTTGTGCAGGTGGACTATGTGATAAAGGTATATAACTGGGTGTGTTGTGCAGGTGGACTATGTGATAAAGGTATATAACTGGGTGTGTTGTGCAGGTGGGCCTATGTGATAAAGGTATATAACTGGGTGTGTTGTGCAGGTGGACTATGTGATAAAGGTATATAACTGGGTGTGTTGTGCAGGTGGACTATGTGATAAAGGTATATAACTGGGTGTGTTGTGCAGGTGGACTATGTGATAAAGGTATATAACTGGGTGTGTTGTGCAGGTGGACTATGTGATAAAGGTATATAACTGGGGTGTGTTGTGCAGGTGGACTATGTGATAAAGGTATATAACTGGGTGTGTTGTGCAGGTGGACTATGTGATAAAGGTATATAACTGGGTGTGTTGTGCAGGTGGCCTATGTGATAAAAGTATATAACTGGGTGTGTTGTGCAGGTGGACTATGTGATAAAGGTATATAACTGGGTGTGTTGTGCAGGTGGACTATGTGATAAAGGTATATAACTGGGTGTGTTGTGCAGGTGGACTATGTGATAAAGGTATATAACTGGGTGTGTTGTGCAGGTGGACTATGTGATAAAGGTAGCTGGGTGTGTTGTGCAGGTGGACTATGTGATAAAGGTATATAACTGGGTGTGTTGTGCAGGTGGACTATGTGATAAAGGTATATAACTGGGTGTGTTGTGCAGGTGGACTATGTGATAAAGGTATATAACTGGGTGTGTTGTGCAGGTGGCCTATGTGATAAAGGTATATAATGGGTGTGTTGTGCAGGTGGACTATGTGATAAAGGTATATAACTGGGTGTGTTGTGCAGGTGGACTATGTGATAAAGGTAGCTGGGTGTGTTGTGCAGGTGGACTATGTGATAAAGGAGGCCCGTGACATGGACAACCTGGCAGTGCTGTATGAAGGGTGGACACCGTGGGTGTGAAGACGAGCACATTGCGGGGGCACCCGCCGCCTACCTTCCTCCACACCCCATGCTGATTGACGGGCCTCATGCACCGCCAGCGCTTCTTCCTTCCTTCCCTGCCATGGCTGTTACCTCCGCCCCCACCAGGGGACTGCCGGGGATAGCCAGGGAACGGAATGGACACACACAACGCATCGTATGGAGAATGTATCTTTAACTGACCCCCCTCCCACCTTTGACTACGCAACAGAACAAGTCATCGGCATCATCACTTGGGATTCGGGGCTGTCTGGTGACCAGGGCAGCCTGACCTTGTGATGGGGGAGGGAGTGGCAACGTGACGACATCAGAATCTTACTTTACAGCGGAGGAACTGGATAGCAGAGTCAGGGGGCTGGCCTGATGAGGGCCAGCGTGGATGAGAGAGACTGTCGGGTGTCCTCCAGGAGCTTTGTCCATGGTGAACAGTGCATGGACAAAGGGTCAGGGATGCAGTCTTCAAGGATTGGACTGAATGTGGCCGCGATCACTAGGATATCTGAATGTGCGCCATGGTTGGAACTGTAGTGTATTGGGAGTCAATCATGAAGACGGTGGATAAACCCACTTCCTTCCTTTGGAGGTCAGACTTGGAAAATTGTTTTTAAGAGCAGCATGACACCTGCGCTCACCACAGCATATTACTTTGATTAAGCTGAATGAAAGATTCCCCTCTGTAAACCAGGAAAGAGCTGAATCCTTACAGAATGGGACTCAAGACAAAGAGGGAAGACTGCACTATGACTGGAAGTGGAAAAGGATAGAGAAGATCAATGGAGATTAATGGTTCTTGACGAGGGAGGGATGTGACGCTACGTATCCCATAGAGGTGGGCTTGCTTATTTCCAAACTGATTTCTTGCTTCTCACTGTGTACATTAGCCTACAGCTGTTTGATGTGATACTGGGTAAAATGTTGGGAATGTTCATGACTGGCTGAAATTTTTACTTCCAATGGAATTCTAGCAATGATGATCGAAAAATGTCAAGCCACTTTCAAGGGATACTGCTGCAAGTTAATTTGCTCAGGGGCTTTAGATGAGCTATTATGTTGTTGCTTTCTTTTAATTAAACTGCAGGGTTTTATTTATTTACTTCTTTCTTGTCAACATTGTTTTAGAAGTTTTACAGCGCTTTTAAGAGGTGAATAATTTTGACCAAAAAAACACAAAAATTACGAACGAAGAACATGCTACGCAGTATAAGCACGAAAAAGATGAAGCCCAAAAGTTGATCACATCTGGCAAATGTGAACAGCTCTTAACAGCCAGAACCTGCGTACTCCTCTCCTTGGCATCTTTGGCACAGTAGCATTTAGAACTTATACGAAGTCTTTGTGTGGTGTATGGGTTTCACCAGCAACATTCCAAGGTTTCATCCTGTTTCACAGCAGGCAGAGAAGAGAGCAACTGTAGGTGTATGTGAGGTGATGTGGTGGAGGGCTGTTTGTACATACATGGTAACCGTCGACTGACGTCAGTGTTTTCTGTTCAGACCCATTGTCTCTGCTCCTTCCATTTCCATCCTGCCCCTCAGCCCGTCTCAATGTGTGTCCCTTTTTTCTTCTTTTGTTCTGCTTTATCTTCAGTTAACAAGCTCATTTTGCCAGTGATGTCTTTGTCGCTGAAATTCACCTTGTGCTTCAAATGGACGACAAACTTGAGAAGATAAATTAGGTACCTTGGTGTGTTTCGTTGCTGTTGACAGGCATGAAGTTTGATTAAAAGAAAGAGAAACACATGCACACACACAAACACAGAGCAATCTTCTAGTTTTTCTTCCCAATTTTGTTTATATATATTAACTCCATTTATATACATATATAACTTCTATTCTGTGAAATGTACATTTAAATAAATAAAGTCTACCCTGATATCCCCTTGTCCTTTTTCCTTAAGCATACGTACATGTGTATGTCATCACCCCACCCTACCCCTTCTTATTTTTACGTTGTGTGGCGTAGATATCTTCTATATCTCTGCTTTTCATTGCATCACTACATGTTGATTTTCTGATTGTGTGTCTGTGTGGTTTATAGTATTAGATCACCATCCATTCTTTGGTCACGTTTATAGCAGTAGAAAGTTTGGTACAGGTGATGGTGTTGTGCACTAGCCGTTTAGTCTGCGCAAATTATTTTCCAACCTTTGAGTTCTGAGACTGTCACAAAACTTATTCATTTCATACATGTTATTGTCCTTTTGTTTTCCTTGCTGATTTGGCATACAGTATGCCTCTGTCCAGATGATTGTGAGAACAGTTCAGCAAACTAGTGGAGAAGAACTGACAGTATCGTCTTTTGACATCTGTAGAATGTATGACATTGACAAGAATTATCAATTTGATTTCAGCATGTGTCAGTAGTTTTAACTGCATGTTTTGTCTAATATTTCATTTCTTACCCAAGCTCTCCTTGCTGTATCAGATTTCCTGTGGACTTGGTTTTTCTTTATACAGTAGTCTGAGACTGGATTTTTTTTTTTCCTCCCTTTTTGCTACTTTGTTTATTCAGGACCATTTCAATAGAAGGAAAAAACATCAGCGGTTTGAGGAGGTCATCTGTTTGTTTCTGTTCATTTTATTGCAATTAATGTGTTTATCTTTCCTTTTTTTGAAAAGTGATGAATAAGTTCTGAACCCCCAGTTGGAAAACCAGCTGGACAGCAGTTTTCTTCAGTGTTTAATTTCCCAACATGAAACTTGAAAATCGGAGGTTATGTATGTGGGGGAAAATAGCATTTATGGTAACGATCTTTTGCAAGTTTTTGAAGAAAAAAACCCCAAGAAAGTACATTGCACTATGCCCTTTCTGACTTGCTTATAATGTCTTTGTGTTAGTTGGTGAAACTGTCCCCATTTGTGTGTGTGTGTGTTTTTTCTTAAATGGCAGTGTACCAGGGTTTTGTGTATTTAGTTTTCATGGTCAGTGGAGAAAAAAAGAGAATAAATGGCTGATGCTGTTTGCACTTAGTGTGTTTGGAAAATAAATGGATAGAGTGTGTGTGTTTGTGTGTACATCAGGGATGAAAACTCCTCTGCCGTCTCCGCCGTTATTTTTTCGCATCTCCGCCGAAAGAAAAAGTCTATGCCGAAAAATTATTGGAAGAGTGAAGCTCAGAAACAATCTCAACTTGTCTGCACAGCGAATTTCTTCTCTGTCGGTAATGTTCTCAAACGGCGTAGTTCTCATTCTGCTTCCTTCCAGTATCATTTCTCATCATGGTGTCGATTCACAGCGAGAGTTTTCCGCCAGTGAGTGCAAACAAAACTAAAAAAATAAAGAAAGAAGTATGTGAACCACTAGAAGACCGAGTGGCAGCAGAAGGACGTGTGTGACCGCAGAGTCGCGGATGTAATAAGAAAACATGACAAAGACGGTGAATTTGAAGTGTTTTGCGAGCCTTGCCAAAAACGTGTCCACTTTGGTAGTCGTGGCTTTGTGGCAATCAGAGATCACATCGAGCGTCCCAGTCACCAACAGAAAATGTGTGTGTTTCCCACACCATTACAGCATGTTTTCAGATCATTGGGTGTGCAACAATCTACGTTTAATTTCCAAAGATAGTTTGACTCCTGCTCTGATTTTTCTACAGTTCCATTTCCATGATAGTTTGATTCTAACTGATTTACTTAATAGTACTTTGAAGTCTTTTTTTACAAAAAAAATGATAAACACTCAAGCTTTCGGGTCTTAGACCCTTCATCAGGAAACACTAAACAGTAAACACAAGGGAAAAACAGGATAACAAAACAACGGAGGAAAAAAAAACTTCGAACCCACTGGAGAGATGAGGAATTGAGTACTTCCACTTGTAGAGTCTTCAAAGCAAGGGAAAAACGTACTTCCACTCGTAGAGTCTTCAAAGCAAGGGAAAAACGTCAAAGTGACAAAAAGAATATAAAAGAACAAATGACATCAAAATAAACTGATGTCACAACAGTATTGTGTAACACTTTTCCCCTGGTATAATGCTGTTGACAGCCCTGATGTGGCCCTGATGTGGCTGGGCTATAAGCAACATTATCTTATCTTATCGTGGTATAATGCAAACGTTTGCTACATTTGTTAGGTGTCTGCTGACAGCCCCCCTATGAAATCCTTTTCCACCAGCCCACTCCCTCCATTACCTGTACTTCCTCTACTCCTCCTCCGTCTCCCCCAACCCCCACCCTCACCCCACAACGCACATACCCCACACACTTCGCCCCCTCCACCCCACCCCCATCCCCACTCACACACACACACAAACCCCCCCCCCACACACACACACACAAGCACCCCCCCCCCCCCCCCACACACGCAAACTTGTCAATGGGGGGGGGGGGGGATATGATTAGTTGTAAGGGGGAAGTGTGTGTGTGTGGGGGGGGGGGGAGGGGGGTTGTGTGTGGTGTACTGTTGTGACATCAGTTTGTTTTGATGTCATTTGTTCTTTTATGTTCTTTTTTGTGTTAAGTGTTTCCTGATGAAGGGTCTAAGGCCCAAAAGCTTGAGTGTGTGTGTTTTTTTTTTAAAGGACTTCAAAGTAATCATTTTTCATATTGTGTTTATTGAAGTCCAGCAGTCGTTTTCATACATCTGATTTACTTAGTTTGACTTCCCACTATGATTTACTTATCTACAGGCCTTATTCTTTATGTCCTGAAATTTTAACGTGGTGACAGCCCTGATGTGGCCCTTTGCGGTCGGCTGGGCTATAAGCAACATTATCTTATCTTATCTTATGTCCTGAAAGCACTGTTTGTCAAATTTTCTTTAGCTACAGTTCTGAGGATTCATCATACTAAATGTTTGCTTTGTCTCAATTGACATAGTTTCTTTCCACATCAGTCTCAGTCTTCATGGTGTTGAAAGCTGTTCTATAGAAATTAGAATGAGTTGTTTAGAATAAGAAAGTGATTTCTAAAGATTTTTATGCCTTATTTAATACAAAATATGCTTCAGCTTCAGGGGGCGGTGCCCCCTGACCCCCGCCAGGCTCTTGCCCATGGACCCCGCTGGGGGCCCGTGGTGAACCCCCAGATCCCCGCCAATCTCTTTTTTTCTTTTAAACTGTTTTCATCCCTGTACATGCAGTATGTGTTTGCATGCATGCATTTGTGAGTGTGCTTCGAATGTGAACTTATTATTGAAGGAAAATTAGTATTATAATCCAGCTTTTACTGCAAGCACCACTTCAGAATGAAACTATACTGTTCATATCCTGTTTATTGATTTCTCATCAGCTTTTGATACTATTCAACCGCACATGATGGCAAAGAAACTCCAAACTTTACAAGTGAACCCAAAATTGTGAACTTTTTAGTCAACAGGTTACAGTGCGTACGCTTTGAGGGAAAATATTTATCAGGAAGAACCACATTTACTGGTGCACCTCTAGGCACAGTTCTCTCCCTGTACTCTTTACACAAATGATTGTACTGGTTCTTCTGTCATAAAGTGCTCAGATGATTCTGCTTTAAAAGACCTGTCAAATTCAGATACCATTTATTTTCAAGAGGTGGAACGTTTTTGTTTTGTACATGGTGCAAAGAGAACTGCCTAGATTTGAAGGTTAGCAAGACGGAAGGAGATGGTAATTGATTTTCAAAGAACTCCAGCTCCTGTCACTTGTATACTGAAACACCACAGTGGAACGTGTAAGTGAATACAAGTATCTGGGTACTATTTTAGATAATAAGCTGAATTTTAATGCAAATACTCAATTCATCTACAAAAAAATGCCAATCTAGAATATACTGTCTTCAGAAACTTAGGTCTTGCACTGTTAAAAAGGACATCTTAAATATGTTTTAGTGCTGTTTTGTAGAAATAATGTTGTCCTTTGGCTTTTTTGCTGGTTTAGAAATCTTAGCATGAAAAACAAAAACATTTTAAACAGAGTGGTGAATACATGTGGAAAGATTATTGGTAAAAAAAACACACACCAAGAACAGCTAGATAAATTATCTGAATGTTGAGTCACACAAAAAGCTTTGAACATTGCTGCCGACAGTTCTCATGTTCTTTCAGAAAACTACAGTGTTTACCATCTGGACGAAGATTCCAAATTCCAAAACAAATAGAACTAAAAACAGTTCCGTTCCCAATTCCATCAAACTCCTGAATCAAAACTGGACTTTCAATAAGATCCGGTTCAGAAAGCTTGTTTGTATACATGTGTGTGAGTATTTTATTCTGTGTGTGTGAGTGGGTGGATGGGTGGGCGTGATTCATGATTTGTTGTTTTTATGGCCACTTTGGAGATAATAATAAAGTGTTCTTGACTTGGCTTGGTTTTCAGATAAAGTTAGGTCGGTCTAACATACTGTTTCCAGAGTTCATGATTAGGCATAGTTTTGGTCTAACATACTGCTTCCAGAGTTCATGGTCAGGCATAGTTTTGGTCTAACACACTGTTTCCAGAGTTCATGATTAGGCATAGTTTTGGTCTAACACACTGTTTCCAGAGTTCATGGTCAGGCATAGTTTTGGTCTAACACACTGTTTCCAGAGTTCATGGTCAGGCATAGTTTTGGTCTAACACACTGTTTCCAGAGTTCATGGTCAGGCATAGTTTTGGTCTAACACACTGTTTCCAGAGTTCATGGTCAGGCATAGTTTTGGTCTAACACACTGTTTCCAGAGTTCATGGTCAGGCATAGTTTTGGTCTAACACACTGTTTCCAGAGTTCATGGTCAGGCATAGTTTTGGTCTAACACACTGTTTCCAGAGTTCATGGTCAGGCATAGTTTTGGCACAAAGCACCAGTGCTTCTGTGTGTGTCATAGATGAAACATGTTAGCAATGGCTGAGCATATGTATGTTAGATCTGAACAAGCATTTTCAGTTTGCATACTGTTAGAAATGATTCCAGAGTAACATGAACAGAGGTGTTTTTCAGATGTTACTTCATCCAAACAGATTTCGCTGTGTGAAATTCTGGCCACCCTCTCCAGGGAGAGCATGTTGCCATTAATTTATTTAGCACTGACAGGACTTTCCTTCTTCCTGAGTGCATTTTTGTTGATGTGTCAAAGTGCATTTTATTTATGGAATTTGAGCAGAGACAAGTTTGTAGTTGCTGTGGGTTCTTTCACATACGCTAAAATGCATGCTGCATATAGATACGATATGGTAGGTGTGACAGAACTTTTTTTTGCCAGTGTGTGTGTGTGTGTGTGTGTGTGCGTGTGTGTGTATTCTCTCCCTGCCTCCAGACCTTTGAGCTATTATTACTCTTGCGGAGGGTAACCATGGTAGAGGGGTGGGGGAGGGGGGAAGATTTGACCAAAGAGCGACAACTCTTGCTAACTTCCATATTGAAATCGCAGAACAGCTTCTTCGACAGCATGCCTCAGAACACAGAAATAGCCAGCAAGAGAGCATACATTTGTTCCAAAATCTGCCGATGAATCAGGCTTGAAAGTAATTGTGTGTTGTGGAGAACCTGTGTTGACCATACTTGATGCAGTGATGACAGGTGGTTAGCGCCCAGGAGAAGCCTTTGCTGTGTGGTGGCAGATGAAAATTGAAATGAATGCTCCGCTCTTCCCCAATCCCACTTTTACCCAAATTTGGAATTTACTACACACTCTTTGTAGGAAACATGCTGTTATGTATGCCAAAAGTTTTACAGTGAACAAGTCCGGTTCCTCCATCATCTCCCTTCAGTGGCGTGACTACTGGCCATTCACTACAGCTTTCCATACACACCCCCACCCAAGTTTGTCCTATCACATCATCACTTCCAGTAATTCACAGGACACAGTAAGTCATGAGGCAACCCACCCACGGAGATTCGGTACTATTGTCGAATCGCTTCAATGATATTCAGTGTCACCCCTTCTAAACCAGCATATGCAGCACATCACTAAGCTGCCCTCTGACATCAAATCCTTGCTTAGTCGCAGAGCCAGTGTGAGTGATGCCCCCTCCTCCAGAGAGTCTTGTCATGTCCTTCCAACAACAGTCCCCACAGACTTGCTGGTACCGACACCTTTGACATGAATTCACCAGGACAGCAGGCATGTACTGACACCTTTGACATGAATTCACCTGGGGCCATACTTACATGTCGTAGGTAAACTTACTTCTATAACAAGATTAACTCCTGGGTACAAACCCTGTGGGTTCAGCGCATCCTACTTTCGTACCTATATCCTCTGGGTTTTGTCTCGGGTTTCTACCTACGAAGTGTCCAGGAAGTAAAGGGTGAAGGTCAGATAAAAAGAGGGATTCTCTCCTTCTGCGCATGTCTTGAATAACCCCAACTTTCTGCGCATGCCCACAAACACGTTGACACAGACACACACAAAGACAGAAAAAGCAGCTTAACTAAAACAAGTTTGATAAAACTTTTAAAAGGCCATAAACATGATGAAGTCACGCTCACACGCACGCACGCACACACACACACACACCAAGAGCTAAGCCAGACGAACTTGGGAGCTACAGACAAACTTGTAGAGCAGGGGGCCGAGTTCCGTGTCTCAGTCCGTGCAAATCAAATTCAAAGTCTTCTCGGAGAGTGTCTGTCAGCTGGAAGATGTTGTGACAACGAAATCTTAACTTTGCGTGAAGTTCGTGACATTGAACGTGTCCAATGGCTCTGTTTTGATCTAACCCACGGCGAACTCATGCCCTATCCTCGTTGTACGTTACCCACCCCTCACCCACTGCAAACCACGAGGTTAAAGGTTACTCTCGACATATGGATCTGCAAGTAACGGACCTTTGAGCTTACAACGAGGTAGTAGGTAACTTCCCTGTTACCCACGACATGCAAGTACGGCCCCAGGACAGCAGGCATGTATCGATACCTTTGACATAAATTCACCATGACAGCAGACATGTACCAACACCTTTGACATAAATTCACCAGAACAGCAGACATGTACCGACACCTTTGACATAAATTCACCAGAACAGCAGACACGTACCGACACCTTTGACATGAATTCACCAGAACAGCAGACACGTACCGACACCTTTGACATAAATTCACCAGAACAGCAGACATGAAGGACCACAGAATTGGACTTTTTTTTTTTAACATAATGACCAATGGCTGAGGATTATGAAGATGCTACTACAGAGTTCTATTCTGGCCAGATGATGTGACAGGGCTGAACTCTGCACTTTCTTTCTTCATATGCCCCAGTGTCAACCAGGCACAGGAGATGCAGCCACCTGCTGAGTTGGTTGGGAAAGTCAAGCAACATTCTCGGAGATGCATTTATCAACAAAATGAAGCTTGACCATAAGGTTCCAGTCTTCCAATCAAAACCAAAAGCAACTTACAAAAAAAAAAAAACGAAACAAAAAAACCGGTAGAAGCCAGCTGGGACCCAAATCCCACCAAACAGGAATAGAACTCACATCCTTGCAGTGATGTTCCTATCCACTGCACCACTGTGACTAGTGTACACTAAAAAAAAAAAAGAAATTGTATTGTGCTTGCAGTTTCTGATACTGGACTTTCTTCTACATATCTTTAGTCTTTGATAATACAACTCACATACTTTGTCCCAATTAAAATTACTAAAGAGAATTTCATTCTCTGGCACCTGACGCGACAATAATGACATGTTCTTTTCCTTGTAGTTTATTCTGATAGACACCAATCTAATCAACAAAGAAGGGGTAAAAAGTATTGATATCAACATAACTATTGCTGTGCTACTTAATCACCGTAAAGGACTCTTAACAAGTATGTACGTAACGATGAGAGAGTAAGCTTGCATTCATGTACTTGTAAGACCAGTGTTACGTTTACGGCAACATTGAAGTGTGGGAAAGTCCATGCAGTTTGCTGAAGCAAGTTCTTTCCAATTTTGTTTATCAGACATTATCCGTACTGATGACTTCGTTGGTAATGACTGTAATAATGTGATAAATAGTCCAAGAATTGCATACTTAGAACGCACATGTTAACGTGGACACACACACACACACACACACACCGCATACGCACATGAATGCACATGTTCACACACACAAAGTTCAAGCCATATGTATTATCTGGGAGATGATTTTATTCACAATATAATTCCCTTTTATAGCAAGTGCGTTAAACAACAAAGTGAAAAAAATAGCAGTTTTTACATCTTTTGACACGTTCTGATGCAGGTAATTGTGAAGGAAGGGATGGAATCATTGTATTCAACTTTATGTGAGGCAACAAAAACTGGTACCGAGCAGTGCTGTGCAGCTATTCGTCCATATCCACAACCACAGCTTGGAACTGCATACATAAGTCAAACTGCCTGTATCAAAATACCTTGAACTTACTCATCATGGTTGAATCAGTTTTTCTCAAAAGCAGAGCTGACTGATTGTTGTGATAGAGTGATAATCAATACATTCCAATGGACTTATCAAATGCTGTTGCTTCTTTTACTTGTATCAAAATGCAAACAAGAAGACATTTACAATATTCGTTGTAAGTTACATCTTGGCACAACATTAAAGGAGATGCAGATATACAAAGGAATCAGACTTGTAATTCTTTGTACATAACTGCTAGCTGCAGTGATAAACGATGTGTACAGACTTTTCTTTAAGCAAACATACTAACGTTCAGATCCACAGATTTGGATTTTTCTCTTTGAAAGCTTAAAGTAAGTTTACATACGTACAATATTTTTCAATAATTATCCTTTTTCTAGTTAAAATATGAAAGTAACAGCAAAATCCTTATGACAAATAGAATGATGAGTCACAAAAAAATCAACAATATTCCTTGTGAAATCTGGACTAATCTGTTCTGGATTTTCTTTCATAATCTTAAAACAATTTTAATTTTTTACATGTTCAACAACAACAAAATACAACACACACACACACACACACACCACACACACACACACACACACACACACACTCGCACACTACCCAAACACATGGACATGTGCATTGATATGTGAAAGCATCTTCATAGGCTTGTAAATCTAAAACAGTCGATTGTATCAACCAGTATTACACTGTTATGTTTTGACTTCAACATCAGATTCACACACCTTCTCATCATGACATCTATGTTCATTTTCATTAGTCAATATCACAGCTGGCACAACAAAGAAGCCGGTAACGAGGACAAAGGGGGAAACCAGTTCACATCAGATTGCACAGAAAGTGACATGCCCTGTCGTGGAATGGGAGGCGAGGAGAGTCACTGTATGGTGGATGAGGGCATGGCACTGCGGATGCCGTGCAGCACTCGGTTCCCCGAGATCCGGTGGTTCTCTTCCTTCCAGGCAAGGCGGTCACCTCGCCTGCCCAACACACACACACTTCCTGCTCTCACTTTCTTCATACTTCTCCTAATACTTCTTGCTGCTGTGTGTTTGTGTGTGTGTGAAGGGAAATGCAGCTGTAACGAAGGGGGAGTACTGAATATACATACACTCATTTGACAAAATATTGGTCAGACAACATGCCCTCCACCAAGTTGGGATGCGGCTACCTTCATAATGGGATTGAACATGATGGCATACCTAGACATCTCAGCAACTGGCATCCTCAAGAGTTCTACCTGAGAAACGAAGTGGGACATTATAGAAGATACACACCACCACCAGAGACATTCGCACCTGTTCTCATGATGATTATTACTTTTGTCATTTGATACCATTGTAAGCGTTAGACTGTCCTCATATAAATCCAGTCATCCATACCTGTGATGGTGTTGTACTGTTCAGGGATGGGGTAGCCCCGCTCCACCCCAGGCCCTCGCAGCATACCCAGTCATCCATACCTGTGATGGTGTTGTACTGTTCACGGATGGGGTAGCCCCGCTCCACCCCAGGCCCTCCCAGCATACCCAGTCATCCATACCTGTGATGGTGTTGTACTGTTCACGGATGGGGTAGCCCCGCTCCACCCCAGGCCCTCGCAGCATACCCAGGTTGTCGTGGACTCTCTTGTACTGGGTGAAGTAGTTCATGGGCTGGTGGTGACTCGGCTTCACCACCTCCTTCATCTTGCTCCCCTCAGTCTGGTTGATACGGTTGACTAGCGATGTCAGGTGGAGGCGGTTTGCCTGGG
>CM031596.1:6769990-6779990 GCA_018398815.1 Conus ventricosus | reverse complement strand
GATTGTAAACATAAATGATGCCTTGTTGAATTCCAATTGCCTATTCAGAGGAAGTATGTTCAGCGCTTTTAGTTTTTCGTCTGTTGTTAGAGATACAGCTGGATGGAGTAGCTTTGCTGCACGTCTATGGAGAGAATTCAGCCTGTTTTTGTGGAGAGAGAGAGAGAGAGAGAACGAACAAAACGAACGAAGGGAATTTTATTTTAAGAGGGTAGTGGATTAAGCATGAATACTTTTTTACATCCAGCCCTCTGGGCAAGAAAAAAAAAAATCGATATATAGTAAAAAAGCAAATCAAACAAATACATGAAAAAATGGAACAATTCCTTGCATGGGAACCTTTGACAAAAAAGAAGAAAAAGAAACCAGTGAACACCACCACCACCAACAACAACCACAACAACGAGAAAAAATGATCAAGGCAAGAGGTGAAGAGGAGAGAGAGAGAGAGAGGAGAGAGAAGAAAAGAGTGGAGAGGAGAGAGAGTGAGAGAGAGAGAGAGAAGAGAGAGAGAGAGAGAGGAGAGAGAGGAGAGAGAGAGAGAGAGAGAAACGACCGACTGACCGACCGACTGACCGACTGGCGGAAGAAAGGCAGAGATAAAGGGAGAGAGGAGAGAGAGGGGAGAGAGAGAGAGAGAGAGAGAGAGAGAGAGAGAGGCGAGGCGAGCGAGAGAGGAGAGAGAGAGAGAGAGAGAGAGAGTTCAAAGGGCAACAATATAAGCAAGTATCTTTATGCACCTTTCTTTCATACCACTTCTTTCTTACTATATCATATTCCCTGCCCAAACTCCCATCCCTGTCCTTGTGGCATCATGACCATGCCAGCCATTCCAGCTCTTCATGTGGTAGATGCAACTTCCTGGCTGCCCTGCGACCTTCATGCGGCAGATACCAACTTCCTGGCTGCCTGCGACCCCAGTACCGCAGTGTCACAGGGAGAAATCAACATCAGGTCATCATGAGGAAATGCACCAGAGCAGGCGCTGCACTATGTTACTTCATGTGTTCAGTGATTCCTGTTCTGATCCAACATACACACAACACAACCTTCCAATCCCTTCACTGATCACTATACATGATTAGCCGTGGAACGGGCGTGAATGAGAGTTCCTCTCCAGAAGGTGCCCTTCATCCATCCAACAGCAATCCCCATGAGCTTGCCAAAACTGACCACTTTGACATGAATCCTCTCGGGTATGGATCTGGCAGGAAAATCAGAGCTGAGGTCACCCCAAGATGCATGGCATGAACAGCCACGGAATTGGAGACATTTATTGGTTATGATGATCATTTAAAGGAGGATGAAGAACGTGATCCCATTGGAGACATTTATTGGTTATGATGATCATTTAAAGGAGGATGAAGAACGTGATCCAATTGGAGACATTTATTTGTTATGATGAATCATTTAACGGAGGATGAAGAACGTGATCCAATTGGAGACATTTATTTGTTATGATGATCATTTAAAGGAGGATGAAAAACGTGATCCAATTGGAGACATTTATTTGTTATGATGATCATTTAAAGGAGGATGAAAAACGTGATCCAATTGGAGACATTTATTTGTTATGATGATCATTTAAAGGAGGATGAAAAACGTGATCCAATTGGAGACATTTATTTGTTATGATGATCATTTAAAGGAGGATGAAAAACGTGATCCCATTGGAGACATTTATTTGTTATGATGATCATTTAAAGGAGGATGAAGAACGTGATCAATTGGAGACATTTATTTGTTATGATGATCATTTAAAGGAGGATGAAAAACGTGATCCAATTGGAGACATTTATTTGTTATGATGATCATTTAAAGGAGGATGAAAAACGTGATCCCATTGGAGACATTTATTTGTTATGATGATCATTTAAAGGAGGATGAAGAACGTGATCCCATTGGAGACATTTATTTGTTATGATGATCATTTAAAGGAGGATGAAAAACGTGATCCAATTGGAGACATTTATTTGTTATGATGATCATTTAAAGGAGGATGAAGAACGTGATCCAATTGGAGACATTTATTTGTTATGATGATCATTTAAAGGAGGATGAAGAACGCGATCCCATTGGAGACATTTATTTGTTATGATGATCATTTAAAGGAGGATGAAGAACGTGATCCAATTGGAGACATTTATTTGTTATGATGATCATTTAACGGAGGATGAAGAACGTGATCCAATTGGAGACATTTATTTGTTATGATGATCATTTAACGGAGGATGAAGAACGTGATCCCATTGGAGACATTTATTTGTTATGATGATCATTTAACGGAGGATGAAGAACGTGATTCCATTGGAGACATTTATTTGTTATGATGATCATTTAACGGAGGATGAAGAACGTGATCCAATTGGAGACATTTATTTGTTATGATGATCATTTAAAGGAGGATGAAGAACGTGATCCAATTGGAGACATTTATTTGTTATGATGATCATTTAAAGGAGGATGAAGAACGTGATCCAATTGGAGACATTTATTTGTTATGATGATCATTTAACGGAGGATGAAGAACGTGATCCCATTGGAGACATTTATTTGTTATGATGATCATTTAACGGAGGATGAAGAACGTGATCCAATTGGGAGACATTTATTTGTTATGATGATCATTTAACGGAGGATGAAGAACGTGATCCAATTGGAGACATTTATTTGTTATGATGATCATTTAAAGGAGGATGAAGAACGTGATCCAATTGGAGACATTTATTTGTTATGATGATCATTTAAAGGAGGATGAAGAACGTGATCCCAAGCAATTGCATTCTGGTCCATGGCTACATCAGAAATCTTTTTCTAGCATCACTCAAGTCTGAGAAAAAAACATCTCTGGTAAAATCTGAGCAACACTCTAGATATGCATCTACTAAGAGAATGAGAACATTCTACATGATGCAGGTTTCCCTTCTGACCTTTATCACACCCACCTTCAGAGAGGATCCATTCAGAGCTGAAAAACTGAACAACTAAATACCTCTGGCTGGCATTAAAACCCACCACTCATGACCTCCAAGTCCACGACACAAACAAGTGTGCAAAGGGAGCTGGCTTCCTTCCTAACACTTGCTATAACTTTGTCTTGTGATCGTTGCTGCCAAGCCGTTACAGTTGAGAGTTGTCTTGTGATCATTGTTGCCATGCCGTTACAGTTGAGAGTTGTCTTGTGATCATTGTTGCCATGCCGTTACAGTTGAGAGTTGTCTTGTGATCATTGTTGCCATGCCGTTACAGTTGAGAGTTGTCTTGTGATCATTGTTGCCATGCCGTTACAGTTGAGAGTTGTCTTGTGATCAGTGTTGCCATGCCGTTACAGTTGAGAGTTGTCTTGTGATCATTGTTGCCATGCCGTTACAGTTGAGAGTTGTCCTGTGATAATTGTTGCCAAGCTGTTACAGTTGAGAGTTGTCTTGTGCTTATTTGTTGCCATGCTGTTACAGTTGACAGAAGTACACAGTCACATTAAAGGGCCAACTTGGAAAAAAGAAACCTGTGTTCAATATTTTATGCCTGCCTGTGTTGTTGACCCCACTGATCAATGTCAGTCGTTCCACATCATATGCCCTTTAACCTTCAGTATAAACAAACTGGAAAAAAAATTGATGATAGTGGAGAAGAGAAAGTGAGGGAAGGGGAGGAGGAGGAGAAGGGTTCAGGAGGGGTCAGGCATGAGGTTGATTAATGTCCAACAGGAAAATTATGACTGAGGTTAGTGCGTGTGGGAGGGGAGGGGGGGGGGGGGGGGGGGTTGGGGGGGGGGGGGTGAGCTTGCATGTGTGCACTACTACCAACAAAAAATCCAAACCACTCTTAATCCAACTGGCTGTGAACATCATAATCACCCTTTTTTTCCCATCAGCCTTCTGAAAAACCTATACCCCCCCCCCCCCCCCCCCCCCTTCATCTCCATCTCTGTATACACACACAAATTCAAACATAAACATACAGACGCACATGTGAAAACACACCAGTCATGCCAACAATTTGACCTTTCTGACGAACATTTGAAAACATACCAGTCATGCCAACAATTTGACTTTTCTGACGCACATGTGAAAACATACCAGTCATGCCAACAATTTGACCTTTCTGACGCACATGTGAAAACACACCAGTCATGCCAACAATTTGACCTTTCTGACGCACATGTGAAAACATACCAGTCATGCCAACAATTTGACCTTTCTGACGCACATGTGAAAACACACCAGTCATGCCAACAATTTGACCTTTCTGACGCACATGTGAAAACACACCAGTCATGCCAACAATTTGACCTTTCTGACGCACATGTGAAAACACACCAGTCATGCCAACAATTTGACCTTTCTGACGCACATGTGAAAACACACCAGTCATGCCAACAATTTGACCTTTCTGACGCACATGTGAAAACACACCAGTCATGCCAACAATTTGACCTTTCTGACGCACATGTGAAAACACACCAGTCATGCCAACAATTTGACCTTTCTGACGCACATGTGAAAACACACCAGTCATGCCAACAATTTGACCTTTCGACACACATGTGAAAACCACACCATCGCCAACAATTTGACCTTTCTGACGCACATGTGAAAACATACCAGTCATGCCAACAATTTGACCTTTCTGACGCACATGTGAAAACACACCAGTCATGCCAACAATTTGACCTTTCTGACGCACATGTGAAAACATACCAGTCATGCCAACAATTTGACCTTTCTGACGCACATGTGAAAACATACCAGTCATGCCAACAATTTGACCTTTGACCTTTCTGCACACAGCCTGTTTGCGGGCAGCCATGCACAAACATTTTTTTTTTTTACATTTTAGTATCACATACTGAAAGAACAAACTGTTGACACACACACACACACACACACACACACACACACACACACACACACACACACACACACACACACACACACATGCATGTGCACACACAAACACAAATACACACACATATACTGTATTGACAAACAATCCCTGAGGGGAGCAGCAACTTTGTGATTTTGCACTGAAATATTCACTGCGATAAACAAAAAAGTAAACAATACATGTAACGCAGTAAAGGCAGTAGTATTTATACATTCATGTCTTCAGATGCACACAATAATTTGCATATACTCTCAGGTGTATATATTTGTGGTACACTGGGATGATTCTGATCAGTAAGGATGGAATGATTGGATAAATAAGCGCAAACACAACAAAAATTCCTTGATTTCATATACGGAAGCTTAATCCAGACAACTGTCACAGGGACTGATCACTTCATACTGACCCCCCATGATATCGACAAGACTCAGATTTCTTTTCTAATGTCTACAGCACCCAAAAAATCTGAAAGATACGGGATGGGTAAAGGTGTATGAGACACCAGCCGCTGTGGCAAAGTGGTTAGCGTCACGGATTCCCGGCTGGGAGGTCGTGGGTTCAAATCCCATCAGAGTCATGTGGGTTTTTCTGCCCCGACTGGCTCCTACCAGAGTTGAGTTTGCTGTGAACTCAGTTGGGGAGACTGGGACCACACAGTCGAGTTTCATCCACTTAATGGATGTGTTTCTGAGAGTGTTGCTCGAATTTCCTGACCAACACTGCAGGTGCCTGTATCTCTCAGGCCTGGTTGACGCCGGGATATATTTTGAAAAGAAGCGTAGAGTACAGCCCTGTCATGTTAGTCTCAGACCAAAATGGAAATCCGTAGCATCTTCTTAATCATCCTCATTCTCATCAATTAGCATTAAAAAAAAAAAAAGTCTTAAAAATTCTGTGGCCCTTCATGCCCCCCTTTTTGTTCTGGTCCCCTAAATTTTCGTTTGTCCTCTCCTATCAAAGGGCCTTTTTGGTTTTGGGTTCCCGGTCAGGGTCACCAGTATCTGCGAGGGTCTATGGGGGCTGTAGTTGGACGGCATGGGGGGCCCCCCCTCTGGAGGGGGGGAAGGTCACTCACGCCAGCTCCGCGACTAAAGCAATTATTCTCGGCAGTAGGGGGTTTTAGTGGGTTTTGGTGTCCTGGGAGGTTAGTTTCAAAACGACCCCATGAACACCACTGATGTGGGGTGGGCAGCAGTGCAGTGTCTCCCCCGGGGTTGGGTTTGCCTCTTGAGAGTTGCATTGACTCCCTTCCTGTGGGTTGCCCGGGGCCGGGGGCCCGCGGGGGGGCCGGGCCGGGCTGTGGCTGTGGACGGGGCGGTGCGGAAAAGAAACGGTGGGTTTTGGGTGCACTGCCTTGAGGTGGCGCAGGGTTGGGGGCAGCAAAAAAAAAAAAAAAGGGGTATGAGACTACCCAAAAAAATTATCTCTTTTCAAAAAAGGGCCCAAACTTGGGTTTAGAGTAGGGAAGAAAAGGGGAGGGGGGGGGGGGGGGGGGGGGGGGGGGGGGGGGGGGGGGGGGGTGAAGGGGGAAATTTGGGGGGGGGAACTGCAAATGGGGGGAGAGGGAAAAAGGAAAAAAATTTTTCTTTAAAAAAGTGTTACAAAGGAGGTGTGTGTGTGTGTTGTGTGTGTTTTGTGTGTGTGTGTTAGTGTGTGTGTGTTGTTTTGTTTCCCCGTGCAGGGGTGTGTGTGTGGGGTTGTGTGTTTTTGTGGGGTGTTTTGGGGGTGTGTGTGTGTGTGTGTGTTCCAAGTATGCTTGTGTGTGGGTGTGGGTTTTGTTCTTTTGTTTTAAAGTTTTGGTTCACCCCCAAAATGATTTAGACGGGGGGGTGGGGGGGGGGGGGGGGGGGGGGGGGGGGGGGAGTACAAGGGGGGGGGGAGAAGGTGGGAATGAGGGAGAGGTGGAGGGAAAAACAGGGATGAGAAGATAAATTTAAAAAAGGAGGGATGGATTGAAAGTAGTGACTGATTGTGCATGTGAAATGCTTCAATTTTTTTTGTTTAAAAAAAAAAAAAAAAAAAAAAAAATTTTGTGCGTACCCAGGGGGGGTGGGTGTGTGTTGTGGGGGTGGGGGTGGGGTGGGGGGTGTGGGGTTGTGTGTGTTTTGTGTAGAATGTATGTAGAAAAAAAAAACCAAAAAATTTTGTTTTTGGGGGAGGGGGGGGGGGGAAGGGGGGGGGTTTTGAACTTTTTCAAGTAATCAAAAATAACCCAAAAAGAAGGGGAAAATTTTCAAAAAAAACTGAAACCAAAAAATACCGGTTTTCTCAAAGAAGAAAACCAAGGGGGGTTAAATGCAATTTTTTAGAAAAGTTCGCAAAAGATGAAAATTTATTCACAATTCTTTTAATGTTAACGGGCTTTTTACGGGGAAGCTACCCGCAGTTTTTCCCCCCCCCCAAATTTGGGTTTTTTGATTTTAGGACCGTTTCAAAAAGCAGGTGGGTTCACTGAAATAATTTTGGTTCCCCCAACACATTTGCCCTCTTTACAGTTTTTTTTTTGAAAACTTTTAAAAGAATCTTAAAATCAAAGGGTGGGAATTGGTCGGGCCCCGCATCAGAATTGCCCCTTTGCATTTAAAATTTTAATTCAGTGTCTCGGGAAACCTTTAATGGAAAGGGGAGAGTTTTTTGGCTCTCTGATGCCTTTTAAAATGTTGACAAAAAATTCCCCCCGGGTTTCTTTTTCAAAGAGTCTTTAAATTCATGCAAATTAATTTTAATGTTTTGTTTAATTGGCCCCCTTTAGTATTTTGTGCTTTCACTTCTAGCTGCTCTGTAACCGTTTATTAGGCCCTACTCCGAGTGGGCGGAACCCCAAAAAAAAGTTTTCACTAAAGTCCTTTTTTTGACCCCAATTTTTTGGGAATTTTAAATGTTTGATTTCGAGGATCATTCCAACACGCTTTTTGATATTATGACCTTTGATAGCTTGTAATGCCGATTTTGAGTCAACACAAATCAATATTTTACCAGCATTTACGGGTAGTTCTTCAATGTGGCGCAATGACATTAAAATGGCAATCAACTCTGCAGTAAAAATAGAATAATGCTGACCTATATGATAACGTTTGACTGCTTTCAATGTAGGAATTACAAATGCTGCACCTGTGCTACCATTATCAAGTACAGACCCATCTGTATATACTTTAATGTAGTCAGCATAATAGTTCTCTAGGTGTTCATTAACTAGATTTCTTAAAACATTTGGAGGGTGATTTTTGTTCAAACCTGTATGATCAATATCAAAGATAGGTTTAATTTGTTCCCAAGATGGTACAGGTGAAAAAGATGGTTTCGGTGCTATTGCTTTGCCTTTTAATTCTGTGGAATTTATCACATCAGAGACAAACAAATGTATTGGTTGTAGTGAGTGGATTGTTTTAGCTCTTTTAACAAAATCTTTTTCGGAATCTAGCCTAGTTTCTTCCTTACAAAACGCGTCATTCGCGAACGAATTTATTACAAATTTCGCTGAATAGCTTTTCCTGTGTTCGTCAAGAGGAAGAACACCTGCCTCTTTATAAACCCCTAGATTGGAAGCATGAGTTGGAACTCCAAGAGCGAGTTTGAAAGCTTTGCAATCTATGCTTTGTAATTTGTTTAATAAGTATTTTGGAGCACTAAAAAATATTTCCTGGGCGTAAATTAAACGAGATCGAACTAAGGAGTTAGCAAGGCATAAAAGTGCCTTTGTATCTTGACCCCAGCGTTGTTTATTTATGATTTTGAGGAAATTTAAAGCCTTTCTCCCTTTTTCCAATATGTACTGTATATGTTGATTCCAGGTAAGTTTAGATGACAGGTAGACACCCAAGAACTTAACACTTTGTGCATAATTAATTACATTGCCATTGATAGTAAAAATAGGCAGATTTTCAGGGTTATACCCTGAGTTAAACAGAACAATATTTGTTTTTTCTAATGATAACGATAATCCATGTTCCTTCATGAACCTGGTAATTTTATCTAATTCATTTTGGTATACTTTTTTGGTGTGTGTGTGTGTGTGCGTGTGCATGTGCATGTGTGTGTGTGTGTGTGTGTGTGTGTGTGCGTGCGTGTGTGTGTGCGCATTTACATTGTGTATGTGTGCATGCGTGTGTGCGTGCATGTGTGCGTGCGTGCGTGTGAGTGTGAATGTGTGTGTGTGTAGTTTCCAGACTACTAGCCTAGATACTGTCTACAATGTGGGCAAGAATTCACAATTACATGATTCTGTGATATTCATTATCTTATTTCATTCCCCCCTTTTTTACATGAACTTTTTAAGGATCTTTCAGATTCTGTTTTAGAAAACAAAAAGGGCAGCAGACGAAGATGGGGTGCGGTGGGGAAGGGGGTGGGGTGGGTCGGTGGGGGGGATGTAGTGAGGAAGAAGTCTGCAACCTATATATATCCCCCTCCTTTCCCCCTCCTCCTATACCCTCCCCCAGGTCAGAGACCCATATACCCCCAAACCCCGTCACCTAGTAGGCCTAATCTGCACCTGTAAGGCAAGATGTGCATGTACCCCCCCCCCCCCCCCCCCCCCCCCTCAACCCCGCCACTTAATACTCTGCACCAGTAAAGCGAGATGTACACGTGCACTTACGTGTTGATTGGAGGTGGAGTAGTCTGCCTCCCATGGCGGCTTGGCCAGGGTCAGGGTGCTCTTGTGCATGGGCCTCTCCCCTCGCTGGATACGCGCGTGCTGCGGAGCGGAGCTGTGACGTACCCGGTCTGTCTTGGCGTCGTGATCAATGATAGGATACACACACCCATCTTGAGTCAGTAACGTCGTCGCCCGCTTGCCCTGGCCGTACAGGATTCGGGGTTCAAACATCTGTTTAGCCACCACGGTATTGGCCGCCATAGTCTTTGTGCGCCTGTGTTCGAGTTGCCCTATCAAGTTCGTTTTGGGTTCTGCTGCGCCAATAGCGGGTCACATTCTTGATTTGTTGGTGTGTGTCCTGTCCCTACACATTCCCCTGACACAGAAATCAAAGGTGAAGTGCCGATCACGTTTGGCAGGTTGTGTTGATGTCCTGTGGTCTTTCGGTCCCAGGTAACGGGGCTTACTCGCCCGTAAAATGTACTGTAATCTACTCGGGCATGACAGAGTAAACGC
>CM031596.1:6759990-6762490 GCA_018398815.1 Conus ventricosus | reverse complement strand
CTGGGTCGTACCTTTGACCTCTACAGGGCGCAGGTGGGGGTCGACATCTTCTCCCAAGACGTCATCAGCAAGCCCATCCGGATTCACCGCAGCTACGTCACTTCCGACTTCCGGTTAATACGGAACGATTCCGAGGCCAGAAGGTAGGAGGATAGCGTGTTGTCAGGAGTGTGGGCTTACAATAAAGTGTCCATGTTGTATCGGTTCGTGGTGTTGTATTGTATTGTATTGTATTGTATTGTATTGTATTGTATTGTATTGTATTGTATTGCCCTGTGTTGCATTGCATTGCATTCTATATAAATTCTATTTTATGGTTATGCAATTTTATGTCATCTTTCGTTATGCTTTGTTGCACTGTGCTTGTCTTGCTTTTATGCATTATATTATATTATATTATATTATATTATATTATATTATATTATATTATATCACGTTATGTTATGTTATAGTATGTTATATTACGTTGCGTTATGTTATGTTATATTGTATTATACTATATCATGTTATGTTATATTATATTGTAGTATATTATATCATGTTATATTATATCATATTATGTTATATTGTATTGTAGTATATTGTATTATGTTACACTACATTATATCATATTATTCTACATAACTGTCTTGTTTGCTACAATATTCAATATTATCTAATTTATTCCTGGAATAACATGTTACTATATTACAGCATTGTAATATTCTGTATATATTCTATTCTATTCATTTCTATTATATTCTATTCTGCTGTATTGTGTTGCCCACTTATGTCTCCTTTCAAGAAAGGAAAAGAAGAGAGAGAAAGATAATCAAACGCCTTTGTCAAAGTTCTTCAAGATAGATCAAACGCCTTTGTCAAAGTTCTTCAAGATAGACCAAACGCCTTTGTCAAAGTTCTTCAAGATAGACCAAACGCCTTTGTCAAAGTTCTTCAAGATAGACCAAACGCCTTTGTCAAAGTTCTTCAAGATAGACCAAACGCCTTTGTCAAAGTTCTTCAAGATAGACCAAACGCCTTTGTCAAAGTTCTTCAAGATAGACCAAACGCCTTTGTCAAAGTTCTTCAAGATAGACCAAACGCCTTTGTCAAAGTTCTTCAAGATAGACCAAACGCCTTTGTCAAAGTTCTTCAAGATAGACCAAACGCCTTTGTCAAAGTTCTTCAAGATAGACCAAACGCCTTTGTCAAAGTTCTTCAAGATAGACCAAACGCCTTTGTCAAAGTTCTTCAAGATAGACCAAACGCCTTTGTCAAAGTTCTTCAAGATAGACCAAACGCCTTTGTCAAAGTTCTTCAAGCAAACATTGAATTACCTCTTCGTTACTTGTTTGTATGCATCATTCTGATAGATTCATTTCATTGTTAATTGGTGTCATCATTCTGATAGATTCATTTCATTGTTAATTGGTGTCATATGTTTCCTTCTAAGCCACCAAAGAGGTGAAAGGATTATGTTGTGTGTGTTCGAGTATGCATTTACGTGTGCGCGCGCGCGCGCGCGTGTGTGTGCATTTATTTGTGTCACTGCTAGCCTTATTACCCATAAACTCAAACTGCCGGAGCATGAATAATAATCAGTCAAGTGATGAATATCTTTTAGTAGTGTGGCTGTTCACGGCATTTTAAATGCTTGATCGTGACAATAATCTCTCTCTCTCATGATGTGGTTCTCTCTCTCTCTCTGTCTCTCTCTGTCTCTGTCTGTCTGTCTGTCTCTCTTGATGTGTTAAAATGTTTGCTGTGTTGGAAGGGTTGAAAGAAGAAGTGCACAGAATGCATGATGAGGTTGACAGGTCGGAGGAGTTCTCACGCTGTGGTAGAAGGTTGAAAGAAGAAGTGAACAGAATGCATGATGAGGTTGACAGGTCGGAGGAGTTCTGACGCTGTGGTAGAAGGGTTGAAAGAAGAAGTGAACAGAATGCATGATGAGGTTGACAGGTCGGAGGAGTTCTCACGCTGTGGTAGAAGGGTTGAAAGAAGAGTGAACAGAATGCATGATGAGGTTGACAGGTCGGAGGAATTCTCACGCCAAGATAACCTCCATACGTTCAGTGTTGCCCCTGTTGTCAGTGACGAAGAAGAGGACTATGATGCACGTGCTACGGCAGTGTGTGAGGCATTGAACAGGGCTAGATGGGGTCAGAGAGTGGACGCAAGAGGACGTAGTTCGGCGTAGAGAGTGGGAAGAGTGAAGGCAGCGAACCAAAAACAAGGATCGTTAAGTTTAAAACAGTGGAAAGATAAAATGATGTTGAACAAAGACAGAGACTTAAGAGGAAAGTTAGACAGGAAGGGGATTTGTGAACAAATGATCTGATTCGCATACAAATGAACGCAATAGCCAGAGCATATAGAGATCGCAAAATAGTTTAAAACATCTTTTTTAAATTTTTTATTTTTTTGGGAAAATTACCGTTGGGCCTGGCAGGTAAGAGAACCCCAAGTGATGCTGAGGTGACTGCAGGAAGGAGTGACAGCGGCAGAAAGAATAAAACCT
>CM031596.1:6729990-6752490 GCA_018398815.1 Conus ventricosus | reverse complement strand
TCCCAACACACAGCCGTTTGTTTGTTTTCTTCTGTCCGTTTGTCTGTCTGTCCGTTTGAATGTACGTAAGTTTGTCTGCCTGTCTGTCTGTCAGTCTCTCTGTCTTGTCTGTCCGTCCGTCTGTCTGTTTGTCTGTCAATCTGTCCGACAATCTGTCTGTCTGTCTGTATAACTCCAGTAAAATGTCGGAGAATCTAGCTGACACGCTATACTCTATCATACATGTTTATAGTCTTTGACTGTGATTCATATTCTCGCGGATATTAACAGAGGAACTTTTTCATCGAAGAAAGAAAGAAAAAGGAGACAAAGAAGAAGAGGAGGAGGAGGAGGAAGAAGAAAAAGAAGAAGAAAAGAAGAAGAAGAAGAAGAAGGGAGGAGGAGGAAGCTGAAGAAGAAAAAAACACCGAAGGAAAAGACGATGGCGAAGACGATGATGACGTCGACGACAATGACGACGACGATGATAAAGAAGAAGAAGAAGAAGAAGAAGAAAATGAAGGAAAAAATAACGAAGAAAAAGAAGAGAAGAAGACGAAAAGAAGAAGAAGAAGAAGGAGGAGGAGGAGAGGAAGAAAAAGAAGAAGAAGAAGAAGAAGAAGAAGAAAGACATTTCCAAGGAGATGAAGTTCGAGAAAGAGGAAAGAAGAAAAGACAAGAGAAGGAGAACTATAAGAAGGGAGAGAACTCCCAACAACCACACCAGTTACACACGTTTTCAATCAGGCAGCAGGACATACTCAGAACTCCACACAGAACCCGGCACAGTCTCCGCCTGCCCCTTCCACATTTTGTCCTCTCTCTTCACTCTTCCCTCCAAGAGCCGCTTCCTCCTCTCCGAATGTGCCATCTTCCCATCTTTCTTGGACACGAAACACAGTCATGATAGAAGTGTTAGGCCTAAGTATCGAAAACTGTGAAGTGCGCCTTTCACATTCAAGCATTTGGAAAGTTTGAATCTTCTTTCTTTCTTTCTTCCTTCCTTCCCTCCTTCCTTCTTTCTGTCTTTCTTTCTTTCCTTCTTTCTGTCTTTCTTTCTTTCTTTCTGTCTTCTTTCTTTCTTTCTCTTCTTTCTCTCTTTCTTTCTTTCTTTCTTCCTTCCTTCCTTCTTATCTTTGTTTTATAGCTGAAATTGAATCTGCGACTCTGGGCTAGTACCTTTTTGATAACTGATTTTTGATTCAGAATAAACGCTGAAATGTCAACCAACCATACATGATGTGACACACCACCACCACCGCCACCACCACCACCACCACCACCACACCATAGCCGTGAACTGCTACTACAATACCTGTTTGACATCACCATCAAATATTCACAATTTTGTGCTAGAAATGACCTCAGCCATAACCGCGACATCAATCTGAAAAAAAAAAGAGAACAAAACAGAGAAAGGAGAAAGGTAGGAAGGAGGTATTTACTCAGGATAAATAATTCACCGCCCATCTGGCGTCGAATATGCGAAGATAAGTGATCGCTCGTTCTTCGTCTTCATTGTCCTGAATGTTGTTTATCCTGCCTGAAGAAGACCTGAGAGGTCGAAAACGCGCGTGTTTCGTCTTGTTATTTGTCCTTGTTATGGCGGGGACTCATTAACAATTAGTTTTAAGATTTAAATAAGTAAAGTGAAATAAAAGCTAAGTGACATTCCACTGATTTTAAGCAGACACCTACGTATCTGATGCCTGTCCATCCCCTTTCCGTTCCAGCTCCGCGACCTGGGCATGGAGGTCCACGACAAGATGGACGTCTTCCGGCAGGTCATCAACCACCTCAAACACAGCCTCCCCCGACGCCCTGGGCGAGAGCGAAAGAGCCATCCAAGCCTACCAGAAACCCAGCCCGGACTCTTACTTCACCCGCTTCAAACTCCTGGAGAAGGAGATGAAGCACCCCAGAACCCCGACGATCGAGGCATCAGTCCGCACGGCGTGGGAAGACCTTGGAGTCCGAGCAGCTGGTCCGGCAGTTCGGGGACCTGGCTGAACTGGCCATGGCCAACGGTCTGTGCTCGTCCATGAACAAGCTGAGCGGGTCGTTCATCACCATGCGGAGGAACTGCTCCAGCGCCGACACCACGCCCCGCACGTGCCGCCACGTGTGCGCTCAGCTGCAGATCGGAAGTGACTACCGCTCCAGGGCGGAGTGTGCCGGTGTGGTGGCCGCCCAGCTCCACACCCCCGTCAGCCTGGGGACGGATGGGGTGGGGTGGAGGGGGGAGCGGGGTGGGGCAGGCGGTGGGGGCCCAGACGGCTCACCTGGGTAGGTCGGCCTGTGACCGTGCCGCCTGCTACAGGAGTACTGCTGCTGCAGGCTGGCTAGGTTCTCCAACCCTTTGCTGTAGTCACACGGACAGACACGACAGACTGACAGACGGACTGACAGACTAAGGGACAGACAGACGTACACACAGATAGACACATAGCAGACCGACAAATGCTGGACGACCGGACAGAGACATGCTGTAACTGACGGGGGGTATGGGTTTGGTTATGCATGGTTCTTATTCCCCCCCCTCCCCATCACCTTGCCCTTCTCTCCCTCTATCCACCGTCTCATCTCCACTTTGCAATTCCCCGAACACACACACACACACACACACACACACACTCTCTCCCTCTCTCTCACATCGTCTTTTTCGTTTTACCGTCAATTTGTCTTATTTGGTAGGTGGGCAGAACAGACTTTGGATTAGATAAAAAAAAAAAAAGAAAACCCATAAAATCCGAATTTTCAAGAGATCATAAATGGTCATCAGGCATGAAAGAGAACTATCCATAAATTCTCTAAAGAAAGTATACCCAGGATCTATGCCCTATGTAGTTTCATTGCTAGTGCGACAAAACTAAAGTGATAGGGAAGGGGACGGGGGCGGATTATGTGGTCGCTAGCGCGAAAAGAGACCTAAAAGGAAAAGGAGGGGGTTGGTGGGGTGGGGTGTATGTTTTGTTTGTGTTTTGACATTCTTCGAAAGTCACCAGAGATTTTCTATGTCTTCAGCCCAAGAGGAGTTGGCCTGCACAACATTTTTTCCATGAAACACTCGCCTGTATGATTTGGTTGGTATGGTGTATTCATTCGTTTATTTGTTTGTATATTTGTTTTTAACGATTAAAAAAAGTTTGCTCATTTCTTTGTGACTGAAGACAGGTGGTTTGAGGAGCAATTCCCATTAGTGTGAGTTATGAATAATCATGATGAAAAATGTTAAGTTCTGAATAATCCATAATGTGGAAAATCACAACATGCAGTTTCCTGTGACGAAAGTATTATATATATTTTTTTTTTTTTTTTTTTAGTCTTTCTTTTCATTTTTCTTTTGTTTTTGTTTTGATGGGCAAGCTGAAAAAACAAACACACCCGATTTATGTGTAGCTCTCAAATCTGACACAAAACACCAATTCTTAGACATAGAGGGGAGAACCCCCACTCCCCACCCTCTGCGTTTATGAACTTCTAAACTGTGTCGTGCCGCATAGTGTCACTTCGCTCTATGTTGCCTTGTTTACTATTGCATTGCACTGTATGTAATGTACTGTACTGAACGCTACAGCCATGTCTTGCAGTGTATTGTCTCTCTCTCTTTGTACTATATTTCACTGCCAATTTTTTTTCAGTCCGTTTCCACATCAAAGTGGACTTTTCTGCAGAACTGTGTCAAGGACGTAACCCTTCTTACCCTGGGTTCTTTGAGTACGTCAAGAGCACACTGTACACGGGCCTCGATTTATCGTCTCATCCAAAAGACCCTAGTGGAAAATATGTTAAAAACGCTCTCATTAAGCCCGATGAAGTGGTTGATCAACCTGCCGAGAATGCCACGAATAAAGAATTGTGCACTCTCTACCCTCCCCCCCTCCCTCCCACCTGGATCTGAATCCAAAGTTCAGAGTTATGTATGTTAAAGACCCTTGGCAAGGGAACTGGAACACGCAGATGGACAACAAACACTTTTACATGCTTCTAGTCCTCAAAGAGTTTTTACCAGCCGCCACTGGTGGTCATTAAGAAGAAATGGTTTAGTGCCGATACACATGCAGGCGTCTTTTTACAACCAACCACTCTTGTTTTTGAAAAGGTGAAGAAGCTCCCTGTTGCATTTCATGTGATGTGCAGCTCACCACAAAACATGTTCGTGCGTGCGTGCGTGCGTGCGTGCGCGCGTTCCAATCATAGAAGATTGATGTGTGTGTGTGTGTGTGGTGTGTGTGTGTGTGTGTGTGTGTGTGTGTGTGTGTGTGTGTGTGAATGTGTGTGTGTGTGTGAATGTGTGTGTGTGTGTGTGTGTGTGTATTGCTGGTACAATCGTTGTTGTGTCTACCCTTTTTTTTCCTGTCTAACAGCGCTTAATGTTGACATTAGATTAAAAAAAAACCCAACAACAATGGCAACAACAACATTTACAAAAACGACAAACAGCAATAACTCACATATTTAGGCAACAGAGGAAATTCAACAACCCATTACTAAGCACCACTGTCAATACTGCCTTATTCAACAATGTAGGGAGTATGTTCTAGCATTTTTCGAATAGATTTGTGTCCATGTGTGCTTCTGTCTGATCATACCGATGTCCCATTTCCTGTTTCATCACAACAAGATAATGAATGTGCACTAGCATTTCTCAAGTGCGCACTTGAATATATTTGTGTCCATGTGTGCTTCTGTGTGATCATCCTGCTGTCTTCTTTCCCGTTTCATCAAGCCACTTGAACAGAATCGAAAAGCACACATAACAAAGCAACACCGGCAGTAACGACTGTAACCAAAGCAACAGGTGCGGTAACCCTAGCCAGAACAGTAGCAGTCATTCAGTAGCAGCAGTAGGACCTGCAGGGATATCTTTAATAACAAGTAAACATAGCAGCAGAAACATCAACAACAGGTAACAACAGGTACAGTGGCATCAGTAACACTACAATGCCCAGAGAAGTTGCATGGGCAGCAGTAACAGTACCAGGAGCATTAGCAGGAACGGTGTCATAACAGTAACACAGCAACAGGAGCTGCAGCAGAAACAACAGCAGCATTACGTTAACAACAAGAACCACAAGAACACCAGCAGTGGTAACGGTGACGACGTCAGGAGCAGTGGCAGGAGTAGTAGCGCAACAGCAACAACAATAATAACGGTAGGAGCAGTAGCAGGAACAGTACAGAGGCCTGTATGTAAAAAAAAAATGTCTAGCTAAACCACAGCACGAGTTGTCCATTTCCTTTCTTCCTCTCACCACCACGCGTCTCTGCTCATCAAGGCTGTTGCCAAACTCTCATTGGCTGCATGGCTGTGCATCAAACGGCCTGGAGGTCGACTGAACTGTAAAGAACATGTCTTCATGTGGCATCGTCACTTCTTTCCCTGTTAACAGCCATTACATACCGTATTTGAAGACAGCCTTCTTCGGAGGCAAAACCTCTAGCAAGGGAGCTAACCTTTCAAATGAAAGCATTCAATTTTCAGTGTTTATGTCCCTTTATTTGCCCGGTTGTCAATCTGTCTTCCAAGTATTTTGCCCACACCAACATTCACACATCCTTGCCATTTCTTTTCCTTGTTATGTCTTTCAGTGTCAACGCGGCAGCGATGTGATATCAGCTAGCGTTGAATTGACATTGAGTTCAGAATGGAACTGTACGTTCGCTGCAAGCAAATGCAATCACAGGCGAAGACAGCTGATATGACATATTTGGCGACCGTTGATTAGTACGAATACGTGAGAGGGTTTAAAAAAAAAAAAAAAAAAAAAAAAAAAAAAAGCAAGCCAAGCAACCAAACAAACACACAAAAACACACCATGAGACGTACAACTCGTTGACATTGGATACTTACTGTTAGACGGGAAAAACAAACAAACACACACACAAAAACACACCACGAGACGTACAACTCGTTGACATTGGATACTTACTGTTTAGACGGGAAAACAAACACACACACAAAAACACACCATGAGACGTACAACTCGTGACATTGGATACTTACTGTTTAGACGGGAAAACAAACAAACAAACCACCCCACCGGAAGCGTCTTCGCCGCAACGCTTCCAGTGCGTGCGTGTTTGTGATATTTGGGCCTTATATCGCTGGTGTCTTTACGATTTCAAAACACAGCTCCCAAGATTTAGGTGATGGCGTATATCGTTCTTAAGTTATTGCATTTTTGAACAAAAAAAGGCCACGAGGCGGTTTCGACCGCGATGTTTTCTCAACTCTAGCCATTTGATGGTACATACTAGCCTCAGGGTAGTTATGTTTTCTCAACTCTAGCCATTTGATGGTATATACTAGCCTCGGGGTAGTTATGTTTTCTCAACTCTAGCCATTTGCTGGTACATACTAGCCTCAGGGTAGGCTATCTTGTAAAATGATCAGCCGGTGGAATATATGGGTTTCCTATTTTACTTGTAACAGAAATTCGCCATGTTTATGTGGCGCTTCTCCGATTGGGTTCCGTAGGCCCAGCGATCGGACCAATTGCAAATGGCACTGTAGAAACATTCTCTTCGTTTTCTCGTGAAGTCTACGGCGGTGGAAAAACGTAATGGACTATTAACGGTACTGAGACATAATTAACATTATCCTACGTCATGGCGTCCTGAGAAGCGTCACTAGACCCATACGTAACTAGATAATGTCACACAGCCTGGCTCAGGAATCGGGAATAAATCATCGCTGAATTTTGTAGTGGAAAGGCCTTGTCTTGGCGATGTCGAACGTGTAAAATTTAAAATCAAGGAGACGAACACGAGCATTTGATGTCCGTGCCGTCGGCGTTTTCATATCGATTTCACCCACGTCCAGACGTCACGGGGTAAGGTCATCAGATCCCAGTCTGGCTCCACTGATTACAGGCTAGTCACTGACAGTAACAGCGGAGGTGGTTGACCAGTCTGCTAATTTGGGTAGAGAAGAAGGCTTGTTTCTTTGTGATTCTACATGCGTATAGTATAACATTACCGCAAATTAGACAAGGCATTTGATGTCCGTGTGTCAAGGGTAAAAGACCCTTTCAGGGGAATGAGGCAGGAACAGACAAAGAGTTAAAGCGGCACAACACTCAACCACTCACTACCTCCAGACCACTCCAGGAATTACGGAACAAATAACATTTATTAAATTATAAATACACAAATTTACTCAAACATAATAATAAACACCTCAATCATTCGCACATACACTCCATTTATGAGATGGGGGGTCACACTATCAAAGAAGAGGGGGGAAAGACAGGAAAACGAATAACTAAAAAAAACAACCCAAAGTATAGAGACCCTATCAGGAGCTAACTATCACTAAGGGACAAAATAACCCAATAAATGGGAACTTCGACAAAAAAAACCAAAAAAACACCACCACCCGGATTCACTGCCACCCGACTATAACCAACTAAGCTACCGCCCCCCAACAAAGAGGAAGAAGAGGAGAAACAAATTAATACAACCAACAGGACATACCTAGATACATTAAATCACACTAGCGTACGCACACAAATCCACAGCCCATACACCACACACACTTGCCACATAACTTTCTGTTGAAGACTGTCCGAGTGTTCCTCGTTTAAATTCCTTAAGCACGACTGGATGTGCTCCTCACTGTCGTCGAGAAGACGACCTCCTGTGCCGGACTCCCGACCCCTCAGGTTCGGCTCCGGAATCCTTCCCTCCGGGAACATCCTCCAGGTCGCCCAACGTCAACCACCGTGGCCTATCTCCACTCAAGAGAAGAAACGAAAAACACAAGAAAAACGCCCTGCGGCGGATGTCAGTCCCTCGCCGCATAAATCTGATGATTGTGGATTATGTGTGTGAATGCACGGCATGTGTGGACTGTGTACGTACAATTAAAAGAATTTAGAGAAGAATAAACTTTTACAACCACTATTTTTGTTTTCATCTGTTCCCGAATCATTGCCGTTTTCCTCTTTTCCTTATTTTCTTTTACTATAATTCTCATTATTCTCATATTTCACATTAATATTCTCATTCATATTACAAACATGCAATGCAATAAACACTTGGAAGTTCACATTACATTTAAATTCATACAGATGAATTCCATAACACTCACACATTCTTCCATTTTATCTATAAAATACTTTCATTAAAAGAAACCAAATAAAAAAAAAAACCAGAGACAAACAAACAAGACAAGGAGCGGAAACCAATGGCGGAGCGCACATCGGAAATTTCGCTAGTCGACTGAATGTTAGTCGGCGGCAACTCGTTCCGTTCCGGACCCGACTTGATGTTAAAAAAATACAAAAAAAAATAAAATTTGCTTCAATCTTGAAGTATTGCGTCTGGAATATCCTGACTCCAACATTATCCAAATATGAACGACTCACTGTAAAACTAGATATACATGTCAAGCATACAAGTAGCTCCCAAACACAGCCATTGCTTAACATCCAACTTAAAATAAATGACCTCAATGTCACTTAAATTACGAATGACCAAATAAATGCCCATCCCATCTTGGCGTGCAAATTCTCAAACCCAACGAAATTATAACACACCATACCTATACATATATATTTACCAGAACGGCGGGTGAAGACAGAAGAAAAATACTGGCAAGCCTCCCTCAACGAAGAGCCAAAAGCCCACCAGTAAATACGCTACCCCAACGAAGAAGGCAAGAGTCTGGAATGACTGAAGAATGGTGTTGGTGCCCAAGGATTGAGATCCTTCCCAAGATGAGTGGACTGCCTTCCGCCCAGCGAAGGGTTCCGGCCCGTTCCGCTGCCCTCCACGCGAAGTGGAAAAAAGAATATGGCTACCAACCGAGGACGTGGCCTTACCAGCAATGCAAAAACCAGAAAGAAAGCTCCGAACCCTGGCATAGCACAGAAGGTTCCCCTTCCGCCTCACACAAACACCTACTCACATTCACCCCACGCTAAGCATAAACAGCATGCTTTATGCACAGAACACGTGCAAGACGCTTCCCTGCGCCGTTATTAAAATGACAGCACACACACACAACCTTCATCCAGGTCTCCCGCTTCCCTCTCACACTACTCCTATGCGATGGTTTTACTGAGGGGATGCATGATCCACACGGGCGGTGCACAACCTGAATGTGACAGAGGAGCTACCCCCCTCTCCTCTACACCCACATACTCGTATACGCTGCTGTCAACTTCTGTAACGAACAGCCCATCAAAACTCAATGAATACATTCAAATAGTAGTCCGCCCGTGACACTACCCCCAACAAAAAAAGCTTGTGCCAATGAGGCACAGCTTGATGCAGCCCCGAATGGCATGGTCTAAATATATAATCATGCATAATACAACCCACTATCAACCTTCACACTTTAGAAAGTTCCTTGAATGGTGCACACAAGCGGCTACTCTTATCACACGCCTCCGCACATCCTTAAAAAAAAAGATATACAGGCACTCTCCTTTTCCACAACACTGGTTGTACTCCATGGGAATTAAGACATTCGACTCAGGTAGTCAGCTTCCACATTGCAGCGTCCAGGGATAGGCTGAAAAGAGAAAGCAAGACTCTGCAACTCAAGTGCCCATCCCATAAGGCGTCGGCTGACAGGCCGAATGCGATGTAGATACGCAAGGGGATGGTGATCCGTCTGGAGAACAAATTCTCGCCCGTACAGGTAAGGTAGAATCGGCGTGTGGCCCACACCACTGCAAGACATTCCTGCTCGATAGTGTGGTAATTCTTTTCGCTCCCACTAGTTTCTTACTTGCGAACACGACGGCAACAATCCTTTCCCTTGATCCTGCAAGAGCACTGCCCCCAACCCAGTGCTGGACGCGTCTGTTCTGAGTACGAAGGCTTCTCAGGTTGGCCAACTGTAGGACGGGTTGTTGGAGAATCGCTCCCTTGAGTTTTCTCGAATGCAACCAGTCCGTATCTTCCCACATCAGCGTTTCCGGCTTTCGAGCTCCAGTTTTGTCTGTCAAGGGTTTGGCCACTTCAGCAAAATGGGGAATGAATTTACGGTAGTAGCTACGAGACCCAGAAACGAGCGCAATTCCTTCTTTGTCTTCGGCGGTTTGGCTTCTTCAATCCTTTGAACTTTGTCGCTTTCAGGAGCCATGAATCTTGTCCCACGACGTGTCCCAAAAAGGAAATTTCATTCTCCCCTATTCCGACACTTGTAGGACGGGCCGCCAGCTGTACCTGTCGCAGACGCTCAAAAATCATCCTGAGCGCTTCCATGTGTCTCCCCCAGCTTTCGGTGGCCAATAATATGTCATCAATAAAATTGCTGACATCTCTCATCTGCAGTGGTTCAAGCACGAGTCTCATTATCCTGCTGAAGACGGCTCCTGCAGTCTTGAGCCCCAAAGGGCATAACTTTGAACCTGAATTGGCCTCAGGAGTAGTAAAGGCAGTCTTGCTTCTGTCGGCAGGTGCCATCGGATTTGCCAATATCCCTTTGCCAAATCAAGCTTGAGAAATACTGCGCCTTAGCCAACTGGGCGAAGATCCTGTCAACGTCTGGAATAGGTTCAGCGTCGAATTTCAACACCTTATTTAGTCGACGAAAGTCGACACAGAACCTCATCTTTCCATCTGGTTTCTTGACTAACAGAATGGGTGAGGAGAAAGGCGAACTACAACGCTCAATACACCCCAGGCGCAGCATATCCTGTATTTCAGTCTTGATGGTTTCTGTTTGAGAATGGGGCAAGGGATTTGTCGCACCCTTACTGGTTGTTCTTGGGTGAGCACTAGAGAACAGGTACCCAAGCTGCCCTTAAGGGTACATCTGAGAGAACATCTTGGTATTCTCTACAAAGGGCTCGCACGTTTTCCCTTGCTCCACATGACAGTCCTTCAGCGACCTTTACGTCTTCCCAGGATTCCTTGGATCGTGTAGTCACACATGAGATGTCAAACGTAAAAGGAGGCATCTCCTTTGTCTCTTCGATGACTACTGGTGCATACCCTGCGCTGCAGGTTTCTCTCTCATACCGTTTCAACAAGTTGGCATGTAGGAGCTTCTCCTTCCCCTTTATGCGCACAACATAGTCCCAATCGCCGACACGCTTTACGATCTTGAATGGTCCTTGCCACGAAAGTTGCAACTTGTTGTGATGTAGGGGAAGCAACAACAAGACTTATCCTCTGGCTTTTGAACCATCTCTGGCGGGTTTTCTTGTCATAGAAAAACTTGTACCGCTTCTGAGCATATGCAAGGTTCCTGTGGGCCAACTCGCAGGTGGAAGCAATCTTTTCCTTGAGCTCCAACACATACTCAACTTGAGTCCTGGGTTCATCTGTTGTTTCCTCACGGGTCCACTGGTCCCTCAATATCGCCATGGGTCCTTTGACTGTGCGGCCATAGAGCAACTCAAAGGGAGAAAATCCAGGCTCTCCTGTGGAACTTCTCTATACGCAAACAATACAGCCGGAATGAAGCGATCCCAATTCCTGGGTTGTTCTTGCGCCAATTTCCGTAGCATTTGCTTGAGAGTTCCGTTGAATCTCTCCACAAGCCCATTGCCTTGAGCATGATATGGCGTTGTGGTTCCCGCTGAATCTGAAGGAGTTTATATACCTCAGACATGGTTTCTGAAAGAAATTGGGCTCCCTGATCTGACATTACCTTATCTGGAATGCCCGTCCTCGACCACATTCCACAAGTGCTTCAGCCACTGTCACTGCATCTATCCTCTTGAGTGGCACTGCCTCTGGATAGCGAGGATTGCATAGTCCACCATTACGAGCACGTATCGATGCCCTCGATCTGAAGCAGGAATTATAGGTCCAACAAGTCCACTCCGACCTTGCTGAAGGGCGTTCCAATCAGGGGAACTCTTCCCAGGGGAACCTTGGTAACTCGCCCCCTGGGAGTAGTCCTTTGACAAGCATCACAAGTTCGACAGTACTTCCTGACATCTTGGGATATTCCAGGCCAGTAGAAGTCGTGTTTGGATTCTTTCCAGTGTACGCCTTGTGCCTAGATGTCCTGCCATAGGAGTGTCGTGTCCAAGGCGTAGAACTGTGTTTCGTACGCTTTAGGCACCACACAGCTGGGTTACTGTCATGTCTCGCGATGTAAACTGTCCGTGTATCAATCCTTGTCGCTTGATGAACGACATGATCCATTCCTCTTGTCCTTGGGAGGTTTCCCTACCATACTACGAATGGTGTTGATCGTAGAATCCTTACCCTGAAGATTTCTCACGGTAGCTGGATCCAACGTTACCATGTCATGCTGGGACAATGGTTTCAGTAGAGGCTTCAAAGCCTCTTTTTCTCTTGCGTTTGTGAACGCGTAGTGGCAGCCACAAATACTTCCTGTGGCAACTCGACTGAAATGTCACTGGTGCGGCCATCCTCAAAAACATACAGAGTTCCCAATCAGAAGGGAATATGCTGGCTGCCGTAATGCCACGGCCCATACCTTTCCTTGAAAGTATGGTGTGGAAATATCCACCAGGACAGTACACCTGTTCACCTTGAAGGAAGATTCGATCCCCGATACCTGACATTCTTTTCCACGTGGCGCCTCAGGGGGTACCAACTTCTCGTCGACGAATATTGTCGTGGCTCCAGTGTCACGAATGGCTTCAATGGCTTTGCCACACACCACCGAGGGAAACGTCGGGCAGGATGGTGTAGTGATCTCACTTTCTCCAAATGCCACCTTTGTGTGGGTAAATGTCTTGGCCAAAGGAGTCGCTTAGGGCAGTTCCTTCACGATGTGGTTGAGGTCACGCACAAGTAGCATTTCCTAATACGTTCTTTCACATTTTCCTTTGGAGAAGTTAGCACTACTCTCAGGCTGAGAGGCTTGTCCAGTGTTGGTTTCCTTTGCTTGTTTCCTTGCTTGTCCCTGGTACGCTGGTCTAAAATAACGTCGGGCATCGCGAAAGCTTCCGCAATTCCGATGGCCTGCTTGAATGACTCTGGTTGGGCCTCTCTAACTTGCACTGTAAGTCAGGTGAAACAGAGTTCATGAGTTGTTCCAGCAGGAAACAATCTTTTATATCCATCTTCGAAGTTTCCAACCAATAACTAACACTCTTGACAGTCTGTCTCCGAACTGTTGGAAAGTTTCATCGGCCATCTTCTTCATGGAGCGGAACTGCCGCCTAATGATTCTGTAGTCATGTGCATCCTCCGGCGCAAAGCAGCCTTTAATTCTTCGTAATTGGTTCTTTGTGGAATGTTGATGAAGGCTTCTTTGGCTTTTCCTGTCAAGTTTTCCAACAAGATATAATGCCTTCTGTTCATTACTCAAGTGGAAACTCTCTGCACTGATTCGAAGTGTTCAAGGAAGGTGTCAATGGCATCTCCCTCCCTGTAGATAGGCATGTGTAGCTTGGGTGGTGCTAAGCGCAGGTCCACGTTAATTCTGGTTCTCTCGGCACTTTGTGATGATTCTTGATCAGGTGATGAAGTAGTTTCTCCCCGGAAGTAATACCCATTTGCTCTAGCACTTCTGTCCTTAGATGACTCCTTTCCTCTTCCATCTTTGCTTGGAACTCCTGTTCCCTTGTCTCTCTCGCATCTCTTTCTGCTCTTTCTTGATCCGCCGCCCGCTGCTCTCGCTCTTGTCGCTTTTCTTCATCTCTTGTTGCCATCGCCTGTCCCTCTCTTCTCTTTCCAACCGTCTCTCTTCCATCTCCATTTCCATCTATTTTCTTCTTTCTTCTCCTCCCGTCTTCCTTGGCTTCTCTCTTCCTTTTCCCGTCTTTCCTTGGCTTCTCTCTCTTCCCTCCTTTCTTCCCGCTCTCTTCTCTCCCTTGCTTCTCTTTCTTCCCTCTCAAGTTTCATCATCATGAAAGGATCCATGGTTGGGTATCCAGAAGTATAAGGAGGAGGTGTAAACCTCGGTAAGTAGTTACCCTGAGAGGGCACTATTGGAGGTCGATGTCTCAAGGTAGAAGGCGGTGGCGTACCACCATAAGGAGGCCTAACTCCCTGGGGAGTAGATGGCAAACACACTGAAGGGGAAGTAACGATGGCTGGCTGAACCTCGCCTGACGAAAAGACAACTGTGTAGTTGTTCCAATTGTCACCTGCGTAGTAGTAGGGGTACTTAGTCCCGGCACAATTCCAGTCCCTTTTACCTGGGATCTGGTGAGGTAACGACTTTCCCCTGTAGCCATATTGAACTCTTATGCTCTGTACTAACCCGATTCAAAACCAAGTGTCCTAAGTATATACCTTCTCACCTCTAACAAATTAAGTTCCACTCTCTTTTGTCAAGAGTATTTGAATATATCCCAGTCACCTCAATGTGACCAAATAGGCTAAGTGTAACCTGCTGAAATGGATCTCAACACAAATCAAACACTAAATCTCTTGACCTTGCCAGTGAGAATTTCCAAACAGAAGGGAATGTATGTCTACTCACAAACCCAAATGTCCGGCCAAATTGGAAAACAATTCAGTCCATTCCCCGTGACTGATCACTGCCTGTAACCTTAGGCTCCACGCAATCAATGTTTCCCCGCACCAATTTCAGCTCCAGAAATGTCTAGTCTCCAAGCGAAAAGTTTCACTTCAGGTGACCAGTCTCAACAACGGAACACTGAATGACCCCGATTGACATCCAATTAGCGGCTGACACCTCAATGTGTCACAAGCCAATGTCGATACGATTTCCTTCTCTCGACAAATAGTATGCAATGAAGGCCTATCTCTGAAGCTCGCTACACTAGTCAAATCTGAATCTGTTAACCCGGTGACGATACGGTAAACAACGGACCTCACAGTAAACAAATAAACGACGGAGCATGAAGTAAACAAATATCACGTGGTAAATAACTAACGGATAACGCAACAAACGACGAACGCACGCAAAACTGAAACGGCAAACACGCACGACACGTGTACACACCGGCCGCGCAACTATTTTTTTTTTTTTAAATATGAAGCAAGCGTCAACGTCTACCACTTGCGCTGCACTACTAGACTCCGGAAGAAAAAGTCGGCAACACGCACGCACAACACGGTTTTCCCCCCGGAACGTGCCCACAAGTCTGCAAACTTTGCTACTATGTAATTACTCATAGAAAGTTATCAGTAAAATTTAATGATCTAGGTTTAAATTTCTTCAATAAAAAAAAATCACTTTCGCTCAGCGCAGGGTTGTCACACCACTCACAACTTTATTGTTCACGCCACCTTTCACTCACCTTAATATTAGGTAATTAGGCTAGGTAAACAACAGACTGCTTAAGCGAAAGATAATAGAAGATAGCAGAAAAACCAAAATCGTTATACTGTGCAAAATATCACTTAACGCAAAGAACAACAATTCAACAATTTGGCAACAGAAAAGAAAGCAAGAGGATTATTCACTCCCTAGCATACTGATTTTGCAACAAAATGGAATTCCGCAAGCCTACCTACCTCACCTTGCTAAATCAGTCGCAGGCTTGGGTACTGGCAAATGTGACCTACTTCCTAAGTCAGAACAAACACTGACCTTGAAGACTCTGCACAAGCAAAACCTAGCCCCAAAATAACCTCCCCCCTTACTTTGCCCAGCAATATTAAATAAAATATAAAAACTATGGCAATACAGCTAACCGCGACTAACCGATGGTACATACGAACAAACACCGGCTCGGATCCGGAACTGAACGCCGACGACGTTGCCTAGTAGCGCAAATCTCCGCTGCGGCAAATCCCGATCCGGTAACCGCTCCCGGTTGAGGGTTCCTACACTCTAGAACCCTCTCCCCAACCAACCTCCCACTACCACTAATATAAACACAAACACGCACCCCCGGGTGTGCGGAAGGTAAGGGTCAAGCGTTGCTCAAATTAATACTCCTGTCTGTACTACCTGACCTCAATCCCGGACGAGCCCCCATAAATGTCAAGGGTAAAAGACCCTGTCAGGGGAATGAGGCAGGAACAGACAAAGAGTAAAGCGGCACAACACTCAACCACTCACTACCTCCGACCACTCCAGGAATTACGGAACAAATAACATTTATTAAATTATAAATACACAAATTTACTCAAACATAATAATAAACACCTCAATCATTCGCACATACACTCCATTTATGAAATGGGTCACCTATCAAAGAAGAGGGGGGAAAGACAGGAAAACGAATAACTAAAAAAACAACCCAAAGTATAGAGACCCTATCAGGAGCTAACTATCATAAGGGACAAAATAACCCAATAAATGGGAACTTCGAAACAAACAAAAAAACACCACCACCGGATCTCACTGCCACCCGACTATAACAACTAAAGCTACCGCCCCCAACAAAGAGGAAGAAGAGGAGAAACAAATTAATACAACCAACAGGACATACCTAGATACATTAAATCACACGAGCGTACGCACACAAATCCACAGCCATACACCACACACACTTGCCACATAACTTTCTGTTGAAGACTGTCCGAGTGTTCCTCGTATTAAATTCCTGAAGCACGACTGGATGTGCTCTCACTGTCGTCGAGAAGACGACCTCCTGTGCCGGACTCCCGCACCCTCAGGGAACATCCTCCAGGTCGCCCAACGTCAACCACCGTGGCCTATCTCCACTCAAGGAGAAGAAACGAAAAACACAAGAAAAACGCCCTGCGGCGGATGTCAGTCCCTCGCCGATAATCTGATGATTGTGGATTATGTGTGTGAATGCACGGCATGTGTGGACTGTGTACATACAATTAAAAGAATTTAGAGAAGAATAAACTTTTACATACCACTATTTTTTGTTTTCATCTGTTCCCGAATCATTGCCGTTTTCCTCTTTTCCTTATTTTCTTTTACTATAATTCTCATTATTCTCATATTTCACATTATATTCTCATTCATATTACAAACTGCAATGCAATAAACACTTGGAAGTTCACATTACATTTAAATTCATACCAGATGAATTCCATAACACTCACACATTCTTCCATTTTATCTATAAAATACTTTCATTAAAAAGAAACCAAATAAAAAAAAAACCACAGAGACAAACAAACAAGACAAGGAGCGGAACCAATGGCGGGAGCGCCACATCGGAAATTTCCGCTAGTCGACTGAATGTTAGTCGGCGGCAACTCGTTCCGTTCCGGACCCGACTTGATGTTAAAAAAATACAATAAATTTGCTTCAATCTTTGAAGTATTGCGTCTGGAATATCCTGACTCCAACATTTATCCAAATATGAACGACTCCACTGTAAAACTAGATATACATGTCAAGCATACAAGTAGCTCCCAAACACAGCCATTGCTTAACATCCAACTTAAAATAAATGCCTCAATGTCACTTAAATTACGAACTGACCAAATAAATGCCAATCCCATCTTGGCGTGCAAATTCTCAAACCCAACGAAATTATAACACACCATACCTATACATAATATTACCAGAACGGCGGGTGAAGACAGAAGAAAAATACTGGCAAGCCTCCCTCAACGAAGAGCCAAAAGCCCCACCAGTAAATACGCTACCCCCAACGAAGAAGGCAAGAGTCTGGAATGACTGAAGATGGTGTTGGTGCCCAAGATTGAGATCCTTCCCAAGATGAGTGGACTGCCTTCCGCCCAGCGAAGGGTTCCGGCCCCGGTTCCGCTGCCCTCCACGACAAGTGGAAAAAAGAAATATGGCTACCAACCGAGGACGTGGCCTCTTACCAGCAATGCAAAAACCAGAAAGAAAGCTCCGAACCCTGGCATAGCACAGAAGGTTCCCCCTTCCGCCTCACACAAACACCTACTCACATTCACCCCACGCTAAGCATAAACAGCATGCTTTATGCACAGAACACGTGCAAGACGCTTCCCTGCGCCGTTATTAAAATGACAGCACACACACAACCTTCATCCAGGTCTCCCGCTTCCCTCTCACACTACTCCTATGTGATGGTTTACTGAGGGGATGCATGATCCACACGGGCGGTGCACAACCTGAATGTGACAGAGGAGCTACCCCCTCTCCTCTACACCCCACATACTACGTATACGCTGCTGTCAACTTCTGTAACGAACAGCCCATCAAAACTCAATGAATACATTCAAATAGTAGTCGCCCGTGACACCGTGCAATTCATGTCGTTTATTTTGTTAGGACTTTTCGACATGCTTGCCGGTTTGTCATTATAAAGGATCACACAGCTCCCCCTCCTCCTCCTCCCCCCAAAGGAAAAAACAACAACAACAACACACAACTAAAACGAAGCATGCAGCTGTGCTCCACTGATTTGAATGAGAATTCACACTATTCCTGTAGTCTTGTGTTCCTGTAGTCTTGTATTCCTGTAGTCTTGTGTTCCTGTAGACGATGGGCTGCGTGTTATATTTACCATCTGAGAATACAGACCCAGCAAAATGTGTGCGTGCGTGCGTGTGTGCGCGTGTGTGGTGTGTGTGTGTGTGTGTGTGCGCGCGCGCTCGCGAGCGCGTGCGTGTGTGTGCGTGTGAACCAATGGAAGACGGTTTTCATGTCATGCGTCGAGTCCCAAACACACTCTTCGTGCATTTTACGTGGAACTGCAAATTGTTGCGCACTTTGATTATTTGATCTATGTAAACCAGGAAACTGATAGGAACAAAAATCGTGCAAAAAATCGTGCAAATAAACGGGAAACATTTATCCCTGTGAACATTTGAAGAGAACAGTCAACTGAATGGGATCGATTTGAACGGGTCTGAATTTAAACAAGACCAATTGCACACTCAGGCACACAGACACACACAGACACACATACAGACACACAGATGCAGACACAGACACAGGCGCACACACAAACACGCTCGCTCGCGCGCGCGCGTGGGCGCGCGCGCGCGCACACACACACACACACACACACACACACACACACACACACACACACACAGATTCTCGCTCTCTCTTTTCTCTCTCTCTCACACACACACACACACACACAACACACACACACACACACACACACACACACGCACGCACGCACGCACGCACGCACGCACGCACGCACCTCCCCTCCCCCCCCCACACACACACGCACAACCATTTTCCCTATCAGCCAAAGGATTGTTTAATTTTCCAGTCTTTTAGTCCCTGAGCTCCCTTCGTGTTGTCTGACTGTCTCTGCCTGAGCTCCAAACTCCTGATAACCACTGGGCATAAATGCCTCAGGATTTGCATCCATCGCTGTTATCAGTATCCACAGGCGCCAGTGCTGTAAAACATTAATGCCAGTATAACTCTCGCTGCCCCTCTCTTATTCCCCACCACCCCTCTCTCTTTCACCTTTCTTCCCTGTCCCTTCCTCTGTGAGTGAATGTATACTGACTCCATGAAAAACGCGAAAATTTGAAAGGCTATTTTTCGGGTGAAAAGGGGTGAATATACAATATTGAACCATTGTGGCAAGTTGTTTGGGTCCAAGACTCACGTGCAGTGAAAACATGTGTGAGCAACACATCATTTCCGGCATTGGAGGGTCAACAAAAATGCAACCTGGTTGCTGCATGTGAGGCACGTGCACACCATGCAGAGCAAAGTTAACCAGCGACAAGTACGCAGGCATGCAGCCTTTATAAAGCCGCGCTACAAGGTTCAGGTAACGACTTGCCGTCTGAGCGCTACAGAGATGCCAAGACTACGAGCAGAGGAACGCAATCGTGCCCTAGGCCATCTGGAGGCTGGTGTGGATGCCAGCAGGTCGCCAACATCTTTAACGTCCACATCTCAACCATCTATCGTCTGCAGCACCGCATGCGAGTCACTGGTACCACTGATGATCGTCCCCGGCCAGGCCGTCCTTTGGTCACCACACAAAGAGAAGATCGCCATCTTGTTCGAACCCATCTGCAGGACAGGCGGCAAACAGCCGCTAACACTGCTCGACAGGTGCCTGGTAATCTCCAGCAACGAATCAGCCTCAACACTATGCGGGGGCATCTTCAGGAGAACGGGTTGGCATGTAGGCGTCCTCGCAGAGGTCCGGTACTGACACCAAGACACCGGCAGGACAGGCTGCAGTGGGCACAAGCCCGAATCAACTGGCGCAGGCAGCAGTGGGGACGCATACTGTTCTCAGATGAGAGCCGATTTTGTATTGACATGGCTGACGGTCATGTCAGAATATGGCGTCGACATGGTGAACGCTATGCTGACTCCTGTGTGGTAGAGCGGAACCCCTGGGGAGGCCCGAACGTTATGATATGGGGTGCAATTGGCATTAACCACGCCATAGGACCAGTCATCTTTCAGAACATTGGTCCTGGTCGCGGACAGGGTGTCAATGCACAGCGCTACATCAACCAGGTGCTCAGACCCCATGTCGATCCTTTTTTGCGCAACACCCAAACTGGACATTCCAACAGGACAATGCAAGACCACACACCGCCAGGGCCACCCAGCAATTTCTTCAGCATAACGACGTCAATGTGCTGCCCTGGCCAGCCGTCAGTCCCGATTTAAACCCAATAGAACATTTTTGGGATGAACTTGGCAGACGGTTGGACCTCCTGCGTCCACGACCAGCAACAGCGGCTCAACTTCACCAGGCCATCGTCCATGTGTGGGCTGGTGTGCCAAGGGACGCATCAACCACCTGGTCCACTCAATGAGCCGCAGGTGTCAAGCAGTTGTCCATGCAAATGGTGGCCACACACGGTATTAGGACTTCAAGCTGGTTTGTCACGTGACCTTGGATTTTCCACACAAAGACATATTGCTGATGACATTTTCACACATTACCGGTGTAATGAATCAAATCACGTTGAATTCTCGCTTCCACTCTGTACAATTGTGACCAATAAAATTCACCCCCAACCTTCAGCTTGTTTTGTTTTCGCGTTTTTTATGGAAGTCAGTATACGTCTGGATTCATCTTCCCCCCTCCCCCATGTCTCTGTTTCAACGAACATGTGTGTGTGTGTGTGTGTGTGTGTGTGTGTGTGTGTGTGTGTGTTTTGTGTGGTGTGTGTGTGTGTGTGTGTTTGTGTGTTTGTGTGTGTGCGTGCGTGCGCGTGCGCGCGCCTGTGTGTGTGTGTGTGTGTGTGTTGTGTGTGTGTGAGGGTGTGTGTGTGTGTGTGGGGTTGTGTGTGTGTGTGTGTGTGCGTGCGTGCGTGCGTACGTGCGTGCGCGCTTGCGCGAGTTTGTGTGTGTTTCTGCATGTATTTTTCGGAGGGTGGAGAACGGAAAGCTGAATGTTAAAGAAAAGAAGGGGTGGGGGTGGGGGGAGAGGGGGGGGGGGGGGAGGGGGGAGGAGAAGGCGGGTACGCACTCATAAAGCCAAAATGAATCTCTGCAGCTGCTTCGTTGCTGTGAGCAGAATAAAGTTTTCACCGACATGGAACGAAATATTGAGCTGGTATCACCTTCTCGTGGTTTAAAACGACATACGTTGGATTAATGTTTAAATGTTTTCAGCTTTAATGTTTACGATCATTTAAGCTAATGTAGCAAACTAAAGGATATGATGAATGATATCACCAGAACACGTTGAGACACCTGGCGAAAATGTCTATTTTTAAGTTGCCCGCAAACAGGAATTCGAACCAGCAACACCTCTCATTTTGATACTCTACCACTGAGGTTGTCGGGGACCCACAAAATCTATGGACTGCTGTGTGTCATTCTAAGCAATATACGGCTTATTAGTTCAAACCAGTCGCCCAAAGTTAAATTCACTGCGGTGTATTGCAGAAATCGACGCAAACCTTGACAGATAAATGAGACTGATATGAAAGCAATTAGTAAAAGTTTGAATATTTCAGTCTCTGCTTTATACTCTTTCCCTTTAAAGTCCGCTTTATCTTCAACAGAAAGAGGATAAATGTGTCTAAGGACAGAGGTCAATGAAAAGATTTTTTTCCCTAATGTGCACTGCTGTACTTTTTTTTCACACAGTGCACAACGAATGAAACGAAACGTCTTTTGATTGGTTGGGTATTTTTGCTCAGTTATTCAATTATGCGTTTGTTCATTCCTCTGTTGATTGTCTTTCATCCAAAGGGACGCATGACCTCACACCTTCCCAAAACAAAAATCCTCCTCCTTTCCACACACACACACACACACACATACATGCGCGCGCGTGGATTTCTACAAGTGCGGAAATTCAATCAAGAAGTAAGAGGCTTTTGTCGCTCATTTATCGGAGACAATGAACTTTATACAGCTTCAAGCCATTTCCACAAAGGATAAGATCAAAGCCTCCTCTCTATCTCTGTTGGAGGCGCAAGTACAACCACTTGGTACTACGAACGACCTCGCGTAATACACTGCTCTCGAAAATCAGTCTCTCGTTTGACGTGTTGTGTTTTATTATTTCGAAGTTGCAAAAAGCCTAGGGTTTGTATGATTCATGACAGTCTTTCATTTTTGCCCCGATAAAAAGTCTGTTTCCATTTCTGCTTTTCTGTCGCTTGGACGTTCCGTTCCTTAATTTTCAATTCAAAATGAACCACGACCAAACGTTATGTGTTTTACATGCAAACAGCGACACCATTGCGCTGAACTGGACAGCACGTAATATTTGTCGTCTGCAAAGTGAGTCGTCTGCCGTGACTTGTGGAAATAAAATTATCTTAACGAACTGACAC
>CM031596.1:6694601-6709601 GCA_018398815.1 Conus ventricosus | reverse complement strand
CCCAGCACCCCTTCAAAGTAGAAATTGACCCTATCGAAAAAACTCACACTTCTTCATTGACAACGAAAATCATCCTCACCAAAAAACATCACACCAAAAAAAAAATCTAAAGTAAATCACATTCAAACTCCCGCCCCCCAACAAAAGCAATCCTCCCTCCCCAGACCAAAACACCCCCCTTTCTCAATGCACATGTATACAGGATCACCCCCCATTCACCCCTCCCAACACAACCACGTGAAAAAGTTCAGGACAACCATCCCCCAATGTGACAAACCCTCTACCCCATATCCCCCCACCCCCCCTTTTGTCAGGCGAAACCTATCCTTGAAAAATTATTCCCAACGTCCCCCCCCCATCCTCTTCATAGGTTTCCTTTGATAGCGGCCCTCACATACGCTGATGACTAAAACCCGAGATATATTCATTCCCTGGGGCCGCGCTCATTTGGGAGGTGCCAACGATTATCGGCCCATTGACTCAGTGGGCGCAAAGCAAACCCACCCCACCGGGTGAGAGGCTCCCTTCCTGTGGGGGGGGTGACTGCAGCAGCTCTTAGCATCACAGCCAGTGGTGCAATATCAACGAGCAGTGGCGAGAGTCTTTTAAAATCCCACCGAGTTTTTCCCCAAACCCCAACTTCGGGCCCCTCTGCAATTTTACCCGGCAAGAGGGGGGCCCCCTCTAACACCATCATTCGCCCCGCAACGACCACCTTCAGGAGGCCTGTTCAGCAATGGGGGTTAAATTCATCAGCCATTGTGCACCTTACCACTCAGAGGGGTGCCCCGGAGGGTTGTACTACAACCTACAAAACCCCAGCGGGAAAGGGGAGGGGAAACGGTGAGCCCCCCCCTCCCCCCCCTAAAGAAGGGCCTCCTCCCCACCCCAACCGCACACGTCTCATGCTCCCAACACCCCAAAAATCCCCCAGATCCCCCCTCCTCCCCCCCCCTTACCCTCGAATTCCAAAAAACCCCCCCGTCGGGTTTACGCACTTCACCATGCTCCCCCTCCCCCCCCAGGAACCCCCCCCCACCCATCACTGTGCTACCGAGTGCCCACCAGAACGTCCACCACCCTCTTCCCAACTATCCCTCCCCCAAATAACCCCAAACATTTACGCTTATTGACACACCCTTTTCCCCCCAGACCCCCCCCCCCCACAAATCCCCCAAAACCCCACGCCCACCAGATGTTTGTCCGAGCAGTGACAGATCCCTGTCCAGTCACTCGTCTCCAAAAAACCGAAGTTACCCCCCCAGGTTCCGCCGGGCGAGATGTTTCCCCCTCTCCTGGTTCAACAGGTCTGCCCCTCCCCCACCTTTACTTTTTTTCCCCCACCCTTCAGTTACTTTCCACGGACCATGTCTCCTTCACTCATCCTTTGGTACTGGCACTCTTACTACCCCCCCCGCCCCCCACCCTTCCCCCCACTTTGATTCGGTTCCAGTTTTGTTTTGGCGAGGAGCGCAATGTTTAATTTGTTTTTGCATTTATAGGGCCGCGGATTAAGTTTTTTACGAATGGAGCAGTTTCCGTTGAGTGGATTTGTAGGGGGGATTAAGTGGTGTGAACAAGAAAAGAACAAAACAAGAACTATTTTTTTTGCCATTTGAAAAAGAGGTTTTGTGGGGCACAATATAAAGTTCAACTTTAAACTAAACAAATCCTAGCGTTGTACACTTGCAAATAACACTTTAGTACAAAAAAGAAAAGCACAGTGTGTATAGAGTTTTTAAAATTTTCTGCCCGAAAGAAAAACACAAAGGAATACTGGGCAAGTACAGGTTGGAAGCACCCAATACATAAGCCCCGAGGGTTTTGTCATGTTAGTCGGGGTTGAAAATCATTTTTTGACCCTCGTCATCGGTCAAAACGTTGTTGGTCAAAAAATTTTGGCAGTCTCGAGAAAATGAGTTCGTCCCAACGACGTGGCATGTCGTGCATAATCTGTTTTTCTCTGTCAGTGTTGGTAAACGGCCTTCTCAATTTGGGGGTCAGGGCACTTATTCGTAATCTAGTTAGTGCTCGTCTGCAATCGTGTTAGTGTGTTGCCCAAATAACCCCCTGTTTGTATTCGGTAGTAACTGTGGCAAAAAAAAAAAATTTGAGCTTGGATGTGCTTTCATTTTTTTGTTTCTTCAAAATCAAAATAAAACTTTTCCAGCTTCGCTTTGATAGAAAATTCAGGCGAGTCACACAAAAATGTCCCCTGATTTTCCAAACATGCTGAAATCCATCGTTGACAAGGTTTGTCGTATAAACTTCGCCATTTGCTTTTTCGGTGCCGGGGAAGATCATTGACGTAAAATCTGTTGGGGTAAGAGTTTGGTTGACCAAAATATGTGTATCCAGAATGCGATAGTCTGGGTTACCTTTTTAAAGTAATCGGGAATCTCCCCAGTTCGCCCCAAAAGGTAATGTCATTGCTTTTCTATGAAATCTTAAAAAATTGCCGCAGAATTTAATGTGTGCAGTTTCATGGGGGAATTTGTTTGCAAGACAGGTTTTAAACAAATGCTGCATTTTTTTTTCTTGCATTTTCTCTTTGTATTGGTAGGGGAGGGAACCACACCTCTGACCCGTATGTGAAGTGGGAGGCTAACGAGTAAAATGGGGTTGTACTGTTCTCATATTTTATTTTTTGACCTAAAACTTTTTTCAAGGTATGTGGGCTTTATTCCCCGTTTTGCTAAGTGTTTTTGGGGCTTCTGTAAATGTCCTTTTTTTGGGGAAATGACTCCAAGATATTTATATTGATCTTTTTTCAATTTGTTTTCACCGCAATGAAGAACAGTGGCCCTTTGGATTGATTTGGTGAATACAACGACCTTTGTTTCTCTGTTTTGTTTTCTTTCCCATTTAAAAAAAGTATTGTGTAACGGTTTAATTTACGCTAAGTCCCGTTTGAAGTCGAGGGATAGTAAATCTTGCAACAAAAGCACGGATTTGGATTGTTTAATCGGAAATTCTTGGGGAATCATGGTTTGGAAACCGACAATGTCATTTTGAATATGTTAAAAAAGGGTTGGGCTGAGGGATTACCTTGGAGGACACCTTTTTGTATTAAATTTCCCTTTAGTGAAACCAGATTGGTTTCTTGTAAAAAACCGTCCCCGTTGTACATGCCCGATATTTGGTAGCATTTACCTTTTTTCCCCGCTTGTTCATTTTCATCAGTAGGGTTTCGGCCATATAGATCAAATGCTTTGCGAAGTAAACAAAAACAGCAGAAACCCTTTTTAGTTCTGTCTTTTGTACCTTATCAATAGTTTGACAATATGAATTTTTGATCAGGGGTCCTGATCCCTTTTAAACCCCGCTTGCCCCTTTCCCAAAAGGGGGTTTTCCCCTCAAGATTTCATTTCCTTTATTTATTATTTGCAAAACACTTTCCCAGCGAACTATTCAAAAGTTATGCTCGTAATTTTTGGGGGTTGGACGGGCCCCCTGACTTATGAGGGACGTGTTTCCCCTGTTTTCCGAGGTCGGGGTTTTTTTGTTTTTATTTTTAATTTTAAACGCTTTTTTTCAAAAGAGGAGCGATTTAGGAAAACATTGCTTTAAGCTTTCGTTTCTGATCCCTCTTTGCCTGGGGATTTTTTATTTTTCGTTTTCTCCCGGTTCCTTACCTCCGTTTCTAATATTTCATAATTAACTCTGAATTCCCAGAAAGACGATTGTTTGACCCAAAATGACTAACAGTCATCAATGTTTGTTGTTTTTATCTGCGATCTTCTTTTTTCCCATATTGTGTTTTAAGTGTTAAACCCCATTTTTCCGTGAGAAAATTTTCTTGCCATAAATTTTTGTCGTATTTTTGCAGTTCCGACGGTTTTTCCATATTAAATTTTGGGTCACTTTCTGGGGTTTCTTTTAGGGAATTAAGGGTTTGTTCCGATAATTTCTGGTTTTTTTAAAAGTCTTTTTAATTTTACATTGTGAAAAGTATTTTTGCCTTAGTGTTTTTTTTGGGGGGTTTCTGGACCGCGTTCAGAGTGTCTTATCTTTTCTTTGGGAATGACAGTCCTGTAAAACCCACTTTTTTTCTCTGTTTTTTTTTTTTTCACCGTTTTTTTCTAAGCCCCATCTTTGCCGTGGTTAAAATTTTCGTTATTGTTCAATACGTATTTTGTGATGTCACTTTCCCTTTGTCAAGTTGTGCCCAAAATGTCGGTCTTGATTTTTTGGATCATGGTGCGTATGGGGGGGCATTTGGAGGTTGTACATTTTTTTCGGCAGACTTTTTTTCCCACTAAAATACTAATAGTCTTTTTCTTGTTTTTTGAAAAATTCCTATGAATAGGTCTTTACGTAACTGTTTTTCGTGGGGTTTGAGAGAGGTTTTGTTTTTGGGGGAAAGTGTTTCTTTTCTGGGGGGGCATTTGGATCAAAAACCTGGGGGCGTGGTAAATGTCGGTCAAGTCAGTACTTATTTTTAACACATTTTAAAAAATATTGTGAGCAAAGGAAAATAATCACACGCTGGTCCCTTGGTTATGCAAGTATACACCCTGAAAGATCTCCAAGCACTTTTCCCATTAAAAACCAACATTTGATTTTCAAACACATGTTACATAAACGCGCCGTTTTTATTGTTAAGAGGCCCCCGACGTTTTTTTTATGAGTTATCAAAATGGTAGTCAGGTAAATAAAAATAATTCTTTTTCATTGTCCAGGCAAATGAAGTCGGCTTGTTTGCCTGCCCTTGCATTAAAGTCACCCACAGGAGGATATTCCCTTTTGTGTTATTTTCTTAAATTCACTTTTAATGGCCCCATATGCTTAGTGTGCCTTGCCAAAGGAAAAATTTTCCCGGTAAAATATATACAAAACCCAAAATATACACTCTTTTTTTTTCTGCGGTTTTCACTTTACATGGTTTTTTATTAACCAGCAAATCGCTGTTTTTTTTGGTAGGAATTTAAATTTATTTCTGTATGCTTTTTATGTAGACGAGTCCCCCCCGAACCCCTTGGGGTTTCCCCCCTTTTTTGGGTCGATAATAATAAACCCCCTGCTGAAAAAACCAGGAAAAGAATTTCATTTGCTTTTTCTTATCAAATGGTTTTTTGTAAAAACAATGTCATATTTAGACAGGATTGTACGAAACTTTTTTAAGGGAGTTTGTTAATTTTTTAAGCCTCATCGGCCCCCTTTTGTAACCCTAATTTTCCTGATACACACGAACGGAAAAGTTTTGTGTTTTTTGCGTACGTAAGTGCAATACTTATGGGAAAATAGTTTATACACACTCGGGAAAAAGAGTAATAGAACCCGCTGTGGTCACGGTTTGATTAAAAGGAGGGAAAGCCGACTGTGATACTCCGAGGGCCTGGTCTCGTTTTGTCATTGCCGTGGGGATTTCCCGGGGGTCGTTCGGCGATTTTTGGTAGGTTTTTGTCGGTTGTGTCGGGAGTTGGGGTTGGGGGTCTCTCGGGGTTTGCTCGGGGGCGTACCCGGGGGAATGTTCGGGGATGTGACGGCGGTCAGGGCGGTGTTTCGGTTTTCGCCTCGGGCAGATGGCTGTAGGCTTCCCGTCGGCCCCTATTCGTCCATCCCCACGGTCTTCCATGCGACGACCGGCTACGGTAAAACGTCATGACCCGGTTGTTGGATCGGGGGTTGAGACGCCGAAAAGTTGGCGTGTCGTGTCACCGTGGGATGTGGCGCCCTTTGTGCTTTTTGGTAGAAGCCCTGGGGAGGGTGGGTTGCTGTCGGCTTTTCTTCTCCTGGCAGGAGGGGGGCGTCTGCTTCGCTGTTTGGGGGTTTTTCCCCAAACAGGCCCGAGTTGTCTGCCCCGGGTTGCCTGCCAGGAGGGGCCCTTTCATGGGGTGGATAGCGTCCTTCATCAGCCCCCTTGTCCCATACTTTGAATTTTTGGGGAACGAAGCTGACTCGTTTCACCGTAAAAAGTGTGAGTTTAAGGCGTTGAAAAGGTCAGCCTTTGCTGCAGCTCTTCGCGTTCAGTGGAGTACTTTGCTGATGACCATTGAACTGATCATTGTTCCCGGGGTTGTTTTTTCACCAGGGGCTCCAAAAATTTTTATGGCAGTCGAGGGTGGACTTTAAGGTCTTGACACCCGTATGTTGGCCACCACTGTCTGTTTTGCAAGCTGTGTTTGGGCGTCCCAATGGTAGGGGGTCCCCCTGGTCCTGCGAGGCCCTGGGTTGGCCCAGGCGTTTCCGTCAATTTTTTTAAAAACAGAACATGCAGTAGACATTTGGGAAAGGCCCTCCTAGGTGCTCTCTTCTGTGTCGCCCTCCTACCCCTGTTGGGTATGAAGAAGATGAAGACGATGAGGGTGGCGACGATCCTGAAGGAGTGTGTTGCTTTCTTGTAAAGGGAAGTCTTTTTTTTTCCACACCGCCTCACCGTAGCGTTGCCCGCGTGGTCATGTCCGGTTTTTGGGTCGCCCCACGCCTGGGTCTCTTCCCGGGAAATGTGGGGTTAGCGGGGGGGAGGGGATGGTTTCCCCGTTTAGGCCATGGGGTTTTTGGGGGGGGGGAAAAGGGTTTGTAGACAAAAGGGGGGGGTGGGGGTATTTAGGGTGAGGTGGGCGCTGGGCATCGTTGCCAGAGTGGGGAAAGGGACGGTCCGGTGATGTTTCCTCCCCGCTGGCCAGGCCCCATAAGTGGCCAATTTCCTCACGCCTGGGCCCCCTCACACTGAAACGTTGTTTTGGCCGTGTGTTCACCCACCCTCCGTTTCGAAGTGTGCTATTTTCCGTTGTGTAAGGCTTCGAAAATTCTTGTTAACCCGGCCCGGGATGGTGGTGGTGTGTTTTTCTGGCACAGCGTTGTCACGCACTGGCAAAGTGCAGCAATCTTTTTCTAACTTTGTCCCGTACACAATTTGGGACCAGTTTGCTGTATTTCTTCTCGAGCTTTTTGAGTGAAAATCAGAATTTGGTATATAGGGAATTCTGTGCACCCCAGCTAATTTTTTGGCCCCACTGTCATTTTGGAACGGCCGATCATGCACACTGTCACAAAACAAGGCATTGTCATGGTGTACCCCCCGCCCCTGTTGATGATATGTTTTGGCATTGTTTGCTCTTTATCATCACCAGTCCCCTCCACTGAACACTGTAGGGTCGTGGGTCCGGCCCAAACCCATGGTCTCTGGTTGATTTAGGGCCGTACGCCTTGTGCCCGCTTTGGGGGGAACCCGGGCACTGACTTCGTGCGAGGGTTCCCGAAATGAAAATTCCCGTTTGTCGCCCCACATGACTGCATAAAACTTTTGCTTATCTTTTTTTGCACCACGAACCCGTATATTTATGAATGCAGGACACGGAAAGTACGGTCTGTGCCCGGGTTGTGTGGTAGGTCACTTTTTCCCAAGACGTATTTTCAGGAGTGCTCTTGGTCGCCATCTTTAATGTGTGTGTGTGTGGAACTTTTTCCCCTTTCGGGGGTGCTGTTCCTTTTTTGGGTGTGTGGTGTGTGTGTGGGTGGGGTGTGTTGTGTGAATTTTCCCTGTGCCGGGGTGTGTGTGTGTGTGTGTTTGTGTGGTGTGGTGTGTGTGTGTGGTGTGGCGCGCGGGTTTTGTATAGTTGCTGTTTGTAAATTTTTGTGAGAGAGAGAGAGAGAAGAGGAGAGAGAGAGCGAGGAGTGGGGAGGGGGAGAAGAGGGGGGAAAATTTCGAGCAGAGTGCAAGGAGCTCCTATTTGTATGTATGTGATGTATTGTTAATTTGGGCCGTAAATGTTAATGTTGAGTGTGTGTGTTGTGAGTGTGTGTGGCGCCGCGCGCGGTGTGTGTGTGTGATTGTCTTATATGAGTGTATTCTTGTCTCTGTGTTGTGCTTGTGTGTGTGTGTAGTGTATTTGCGTGTACAGTGCTCATGTCTGATTGTATGTATGTAGAGTCCGTTAATTTTATGTTTTTTTATTTCCCTTGGAGCGAAATGCAAATAAAACACCTCGCAACAGAAGACTGTGCTGCGAATGTAGACCCGAACTTTGGGACACAAGGCTTCACCTGGTGGTTTTTCCCCACATCCACACCGTTTTTTTTTTTTTTTTTTTTTTTTTTTTTCCCTGCAAAATTAAATTGCGTGCTTTGGTTTCCCTTTAAACCCTTTTTGTGTGTGTGTGGTGTGTGTGTGGTGTGTGTGTGGTGTGTGTTGAACTTTTCCCGTGCCGGCAGTGCGATTCCCGTTATTAAGTAACTTTTCCCCGTATATATAAGAAGTTTTCGTAAAAGGCGGACTGTGAGCCCGGAAAAGAGACTAAAAAGCCCTGCAGCAGGAGACTCCCCGAAAAAGCTATTTTTCCCGCGAACGAGGCAATTTGGCATGCCAACTCGCACTTTATAAATGGGCTTTGTGTTTGTGAAATAAAGTATTTTTTTTTTTTTTTTTTTTTTTTTAAATTTTTTTCTCTTTTGAAGTGTTGCTTTTCTTTTTTTTTTTTGTCTTCGTTTTACTTTTTTTTTCCCCCCTCCTTCTTTCCCCCTTTTTTGTAATTTTTCTTCAAATTTACTTCCCTTTACGATGACTGTATATTTTCCCCTTTTAGAAAAGTGATCCATCAGTTTCCATCTGACGAGGGGCTTATGACATAATACTGTGAAGATTTTCTTTTTTTTTCTCATACTTTTTTGATTTTCCCCAAATTGTCACGTTTGTAAACCTAACCATTTTCCCTCCCTTTTATGTATCTTATTGTTTCCTTGATATACAAACCCCAACGTCATTAAAGTGCGAAATGTCTCCCACTATATCAATCGTGCCAACAAAAATGAGCAAGAAAAAAATCTGTTTGGCCATGCAAAGAAGGATCGAAACTGTCACCTTAAAATCAAAAGCCGTTAACAAAACATCGATATATCAACACTGATTTTGGGAAACCTGGTAAACCTTTTTTATATTTAGGGTCCGAATCCCTTAACCCCACTTACGACAATGATGTAGCTATTCCGGGGTATAAAAGTAACCCCGGGAAAAATCCTCACAAACGAAAGAGAGGGTCTTTTATCTTTATCAGCGAAACCCTTATTCAAACATTTTACACTAGAAAGTAAGGTGTAGAATGTGTCGGATAGAATTAAGTGAAAAGAAAACCCCTTCCCCTTTTGGGTTGGATTCTGTACAGGAACCCCCTAAAAATAAAATGGGTCGACAAATTTATTTCCCATGATGGATGCGTCTCACTAGAAACCAAGGAAATTATTTTACTCGGGGCTTTTCAAAGACCTTTTGAAAGCACAAAATCAATGGACGCAAGCATTCAATTGTTTTTAACGTATCACTCTCGAATCTCCAACGAGGTCACACCCAAAATCTAAACACTTATCGACATATTTTTGTTTTAGATAAAAAAACCCCCTAGCAGAAGCCTGTGTCCCCGTTTTAAAAAGTAGTGCATTTCCCCGTGTGGTCACTGGGCCAAAAAAGGAGTAAAAATTCCCAAAAAGGGGACACAAAACAAAAACCTACGTTCTTTAAAAACCTTTAAAAACCAAGATTTTCTACATGACTTGCTACCTCAAATCTCTCATCCCTTTTCAACTAACGATCCCGATTTGTGTGGTTTTTGGATCAGAACATTTACAGAAATATATGATAAACACGCCCCTCTAAAAAGATTAAGTACGACTAATCCCCAAAACCGGGCATGGTCCTAAAAAGTTACAGGAGGGAGGTTTTCTTAAAAGATTGCTTAAACAACTGGGTATGAGAGGGAAACTAGAATATTTAGAAATGCAATTAAAACACAGAAGCGCAGAAAAAAACGAAATATATCGAGAACTAATTTTTATCAAAACAAACCCCAAAATTGGTATGGGAGTATTAAAGAGTTAAAACAATCAATCTTTTTCAAATCAACTAAAATTTTAAAAACATCTCTGTTTGAACAACTGAAAAACCCACTTTTGCCTATACCAATAAAATTTTCACGGCTGATTCTTTGATAAACGACCTTAAAAAAAATGAAACAATATTGCATGATAAAAACATCATCTGAACTTTATATTCCCCCAATAAAAGATTGAATCATCACTACCAAAAACACCCAAAACAGTCAAGTACCTGCGGGGGGGTGGGGCCTAGACGGCAAATTCTCAAACTATCAGCTCAGCAATTACGATACTTGACATCGTCTTCAATCTTGTACGACAAAAATCATTTTCCCAATAGTTTAAAAGCATTGTCATTTCCCTTTTACAAAGCAGGTGACAGTAGATCCGCAAACAAAGACCAACTCGATCATTTCCACTCTTTCCAACCTTTGGGGAAAAAAACATAAAAAACAACATTACAACCACCTTAAACTACCCCTTGTTCATCCCAAAACGTCCCGGTTCCGACACAACCATTCATGCCAACAGCACTAATCAAAATGGTTGTGACTGGCTAAACAGCATCAACAAAACAAATAATTTTGGTGTTTATTTATTGATTTCAAAAAAACATTTGTGTGTAGACAAACTTTTTCTTTGAAAATTAAAAATTTTATGGCTTATCCCCAAGGGAACTCTTACGCTTTTTTACTCATATCCCAAAAAAGGCAAAATGTTGAAATTTTACAACCTTTCTTATTTCAAACACTTTCCCATGGCGTCCCCCAAGCTCTATCTTGGGGCCCCTTTATTCACAATTTTCATCAATTTATCTCCCCCACATATCCATCCACCTGGAAATTTTTGCGTGACACAAAAACCACAAAATATTCGATGTTACTGTTCTTTCACAAATTTACAAGAAAGTGCGAATGATCTGGAAATGGACTGAATAAATACATTGCTTCACCCTCAAAAACTAAATCCATGCTTTCACAACCAGGCAAAAAAGACCAAATCTCCCCCTTAATTTTCCTCCGGTACATCTTAAAAATGAACCCCTTGAACAGGTTACATGCCCCCAAAGTGAAAGGGAAAAACCATTGAAAACAATATGAGGGCAAGCTCACATAACCTCACTTTGCAAAAAACTTTTACAGAAAAATTTTTCAACTCTCCAAAAAACAAAAAGCTTCCCCGACTGCATTCACGCAAGCTCTTTTTCCCGTTCATATTCAATCATACATAGTAGGATCACTCTATGGGGCTGTGCTAGCGCTAACACTCTCAAACCCTTTTTAAGCCTGCACAAGCGAGCACTCAAATTAGTCCTCCAAAAACAGTATCTTCTGGGCTCGGGCTATAAAAAGATTAAGTTCTCCCCCTTAATTGAGATTAGAATACAAAAAAGGGATCATAATGCCAAGATTGTGGGTTTGGAAGGCCCCCAACATTAGTTTAAAAAGATTTCAATAAATTTTCAAGGACTCCCCAAACTTCATGTCCCGTTTCCTAGAATTGCTTATTCAAAACAGTTTAAATATTAGGTTCCTTTTAATGGAAATCGTCCCCGAATAACCAAACAGCGCCAATGCATACAAAACCCTTTAAAAAACCCTTTTTTCAAACCCTCTTATGTGCCAGGTACTTACATACTCCCCATAAATCCCCCACCATTCACCCACCCTCTTTGCCTTATGTTTACCCGCTATTTTGAAAAGGGTTTTTTTCTTGAAAGCAATTTTAGTTATTTTGTTTTTGTAAGTAGTCTTATATGAGTGTGTGTGTGTGTGTGTTGTGTGTGTGGTGTGTGGTGTGTGTTGTGTGTGCGGGTGTTTCCTACTACCCCCCTTCCCCCTTTTCATTCTGTCGAATGCTTTAGTTTTTAGGGGACTTTCTCTCTCTCTCTCTCTCTCTCTCTCTCTCTTCTCTCCCCCTCTCTTCTCTCCTTCTTCTCCCTCTCTCTCTCTTCTCTTTCTCTTTTTCTCTCCTCTCTCTCTCCCTCTCACGTTCTGCTGAATGACTTGATTTTTTTTTTCAATTTATACCCCTTCTACCCTGGCGACTGGGCTATCATTTTGCATTTCCCACCTCCATTTTTGTTTTTTTCTTTCCCCCCCCCCCCCCCGGGTTTCAAAAATTTATTGTTTTTTATCTTTTGGGAATTTTTGATTGTCGATTGTTCTAAACATGCCTCTTTTCGCCCCACTCTAGCCTCTTCCTCCCCCCCTCTTCTCTCTCTTCTCTCCCTCCCTCCCTCCCCCCCCCCCTCTCTCTCTCTCTTCCCCCTCTCTCTCTCTCTCTCTCTCTCCCCCTCTCTCTCTTCTCTGCAGGCTCTTTTCCCCCACTCCCTTCGCTCCTGCGTCTCTCTCTCTCTCTCTCTTCTCTCCCTTTTTCTCTCTCTTCTCTCTCTCCCTCTTCTCTCTTTTTTTTAAAAATTTTTTTTCCTTCCCTTTTTAATTTTAATCCCTTTGTATTGTTGTTCTAGCCCTTTTTCTGCTTCCTTTGTGCCTTTTTTTATATTGTTGCCCAACAGGGCGGGAGGAGTAAAAAGACTCAGTGCTTATCTATTATCCCCGTAAAATAAAGAATTTTTTCTTGTCTTGTTTGTCTCTTTTCTCTCTCACTGGGTCAAAACAAAGTCAAAGCAAAATTTTTTTCAGATGGGCATTGAATAAGCAAAAATTGCTTTTTTACATCAAGCCATCCATTAAAAAAAAATAATTTTTTTTAAAAAGTCGGTTTAAAAGCCACTAAACACAAAAATTTATGAAAGGGCAGAGATAGCAAAAAATAGAAACCCCGAGAAGAAATGGATTGGGGGGGGGGCGGGGTTAGGGGGGGGGGGGGGGGAGGGGGGAGGGGGGAGGGGAGGCGGGGGGGGGGGAGGTGGGGGGTATACAAAAAGAAGGGGGAAAAATTCCCTAAAGAAGAGAGAGAGAGAGAAAGAGGGGAGAGAGAGAGAGAGAGGGGGAGGAGAGGGGGAGAGGGGAGAGAGAGTGGGTTTTGTAAATTGTACATTTTCTTCACAAATGTGCACGGGAGTTAAATCTAAAAAACTGTCGACACTGACATACCCTTTCCTCTGAGGCTCACACACTCATGCAGAGCATGTACACAGATATACATATACACATGCATACACTGTGAAAAACCATAAAACCATATTTCAAAGGTTTTGGGAAAATGTAAGTTATGAACCATTCATGAGATACCTTTTCAGATTATTTTTAAACTGGATTTTATTGTTTATACCTTTAAAGCGTGTTGGCAACTTGTTCCATACATTTCCACCAGAGTATAAAAAACTAGATTTATAAAGATTATTTCTCTGTGTGTGTGTGTGTGTGTGTGTGTGCGCGCGTGTGTGTGTGTATGTGTGTGTGTGTGTGTGCGTGCGTGCGTGCGTGTGTGTGTGTGTGTGTGTGTGTGTGTGTGTGTGTGTGTGTGTGTGTGTGTGTGTGTGTGTGTGTGTGTGTGTGTGTGTGCGCGCGTGTGTGTTTGTGCGCGCGTGCGAACAGTTACACACGTATAGCAATTTTAATTTAAATCCTCTCTCTCTCTCTCTCTCTCTCTCTCTTCTCTCTCTCTCTCTCTCTCTCTCTCTCTTCTCTCTCTCTCTCTCTCTCTCTCTCTCTCTCTCTCTCTGCCCTGTCTGGTTCGGCTAGATTATACAACTGGGAAAAGGCCCGTTCAGTTGACTGTTTCTTTCTCGAGCAGACTATGGAACTTGTTCAGATCAAAATCAAAGTAAACAAGCAATACATTTGCAGTAGAGAAGGAAAATGTTACCATCACGTAACCACTACGTTTGCAACGAAAGCGCGAATGAGAAATATCAAATTCTGTAAATGATGATAATTGTAGCACTCACCTATCCTCTCCATCCAGTTCCCATACTTTCTATAACCCCCAATTCCACCACCATGTCCTCACTCCAACACCCCACCCTTCCCAAATCCCTTTCTTTACTGGTTGATACTGTTCCAGACGACACATACGACACGAAGTCTAACGAATATGTCCGTGCCATGTTTAGGAGGCACATTGGACAGCGACAGTAGAAGACTGGATTAGTGCTTAAAGAGCTGGTCAGAGCTGTTCCCGTGTCCATGGTCAGCTTATGTGCAGACTTCCTGGTGCTTGATCCTGCCTCCCATACCTCTCCGCTCCTCGCGTGTGTGTGTACACATAAATTCAGATACGCGCGTTGGGGGCCGGGGATAACTCGGTGGTAGAGCGCCGGACTCGTAATCTTGGTGATCGTGGGGTTGTGGGTTCGTATCTCCGCCGGGCCGTTTTGGTACAGTTTTTAAAATTTTTTTCCCCCTCGGAGTTAACATTGGTGCTGACTCCATTTCCCATACAGTCCTCAGAATGAGACTATAAACCGAAGTTCCGTGTGTGAACGCACGCATATCATGCACACACGTGAAATCCCATCACCAACTTTCGGAAGAGGACAGTTTGGAAGTTGGTATGGATGTCACGTTACACATACCATGCACTTTCCCGAAGTTGGAGTATGGCTGCCTTAATGGCGGGATACAAAAAAAACAAACAAAAAACAAACCCGGTCATACACACAAAACTCCACTACCTTTGTTGCGTAGATGGGATTAATCCTTGCCTGTCTATCCAGGGAGTGTCCGCAGGAATTTCAGCCCGTGTACGCGGAAAAAAAAAGATACACGCGGTTAATTCCCCCGTATTTGATGTGAGCGTTCGTAGTGTCAGGACAACGCTACAATATCCGGCAGGCAGCAGGATGCACGACAGAGGAGACGGGCACAGCCAAGCTTCGGTCATTGGCGACTGATAGGCCTCGGTGATTAACACGAACATCAAAACATAGCCGCAACGCCGTTGTCCCGGCACGGGTTTTTATAAAGGCCACAAGTTACAGTGCCATAGCTGGTGGCCAAAGACACAGTGAACTGTAAGAGGCTGGCATGGGAGGGGCATGTCATTTTCCAAGGCGGAGCCCATCCTTCTCCTTCCGCCGCCTGAACCGTCCCTGGCCTGACCCAGGCAATCAGTTACCGCTGGGTGGACACAGAGGGTTCTGGGTGGACACAGAGGGTTCTGGGTGGACAGAGAGGGTTCTGAGTGGACACAGAGGGTTCTGGGTGGATAGAGAGGGTTCTGGGTGGACACAGAGGGTTCTGGGTGGACAGAGAGGGTTCTGAACCTCCCCTGACCGGACCC
>CM031596.1:6679874-6694501 GCA_018398815.1 Conus ventricosus | reverse complement strand
CCCTTTTTTTTTGTGTTCCTGTACGTTTCCGACTTTTTTTTCCTGTAACGATGGGTTTGCGTTTATTTTTACCTCGAAAATACGCCCCACAAAATGTTGCTGCGTGCGTGTGTGCGCTGGTGTGGGGGTGTGTGTGTGTGCGCGCGCGCTCGCGAGCGCGTGCGTGTGTGGGGCGTGTGAACCAATGGAAGACGGTTTTCATGTCATGCGTCGAGTCCCAAACACACTCTTCGTGCATTTTACGTGGAACTGCAAATTGTTGCGCACTTTGATTATTGATCTATGTAAACCAGAAACCTGATAGGAAACAAAAATCGTGCAAAAAAATCGTGCAAATAAACGGGAAACATTTATCCCTGTGAACATTGAAGAGAACATCAACTGAATGGGATCGATTTGAACGGGTCTGAATTTAAACAAGACCAATTGCACACTCAGCACACAGACACACACAGACACACATACAGACACACAGATGCAGACACAGACACAGGCGCACACACAAACACGCTCGCTCGCGCGCGCGCGTGGCGCGCGCGCGCGCACACACACACACACACACACACACACACACACACACACACACACACACACACAGATTCTCGCTCTCTCTTTCTCTCTCTCTCACACACACACACACACACACACACACACACACACACACACACACACACACACGCACGCACGCACGCACGCACGCACGCACGCACGCACCTCCCCTCCCCCCCCCACACACACACGCACACCATTTTCCCCCTATCAGCCAAAGGATTGTTTAATTTTCCAGTCTTTTAGTCCCCTGAGCTCCCTTCGTGTTGTCTGACTGTCTCTGCCTGAGCTCCAAACCTCTGATAACCACTGGCATTAAATGCCTCAGGATTTGCATCCATCGCTGTTATCAGTATCCACAGGCGCAGTGCTGTAAAACATTAATGCCAGTATAACTCTCGCTGCCCCTCTCTTATTCCCCACCACCCCTCTCTCTTTCACCTTTCTTCCCTGTCCCTTCCCTCTGTGAGTGAATGTATACTGACTTCCATGAAAAACGCGAAAATTTGAAAGGCTATTTTTCGGTGAAAAGGGGTGAATATACAATATTGAACCATTGTGGCAAGTTGTTTGGGTCCAAGACTCACGTGCAGTGAAAACATTGTGTGAGCAACACATCATTTCCGGCTTGGGGTCAACAAAAATGGCAACCTGGTTGCTGCTGCATGTGAGCACGTGCACACCATGCAGAGCAAAGTTAACCAGCGACAAGTACGCAGGCATGCAGCCTTTATAAAGCCGCGCTACAAGGTTCAGGTAACGACTTGCCGTCTGAGCGCTACAGAGATGCCAAGACTACAGCAGAGGAACGCAATCGTGCCCTAGGCCATCTGGAGGCTGGTGTGGATGCCAGGCAGGTCCGCCAACATCTTTTAACGTCCACATCTCAAACCATCTATCGTCTGCAGCACCGCATGCGAGTCACTGGTACCACTGATGATCGTCCCCGCCAGGCCGTCCTTTGGTCACCACACAAAGAGAAGATCGCCATCTTGTTCGAACCCATCTGCAGGACAGGCGGCAAACAGCCGCTAACACTGCTCGACAGGTGCCTGGTAATCTCCAGCAACGAATCAGCCTCAACACAATGCGGCGGCATCTTCAGGAGAACGGGTTGGCATGTAGGCGTCCTCGCAGAGGTCCGGTACTGACACCAAGACACCGGCAGGACAGGCTGCAGTGGGCACAAGCCCGAATCAACTGGCGCAGGCAGCAGTGGGGACGCTTACTGTTCTCAGATGAGAGCCGTTTGATTGACATGGCGACGGTCATGTCAGAATATGGGGTCGACATGGTGAACGCTATGCTGACTCCTGTTGTGGTAGAGGGGAACCCCTGGGAGGCCCGAACGTTATGATTTGGGGTGAAAATTGGCATTAACCACCCCAAATAGGACCAGTCATCTTTCAGAACATTGGTCCTGGTCGCGGACGGGTGTCAATGCACAGCGCTACTCAACCAGGTGCTCAGACCCCATGTCGATCCTTTTTTTGCGCAACACCCAAACTGGACATTCCAACAGGACAATGCAAGACCACACACCGCCAGGGCCACCCAGCAATTTCTTCAGCATAACGACGTCAATGTGCTGCCCTGGCCAGCGTCAGTCCCGATTTAAACCCAATAGAACATTTTTGGGATAAATTTGGCCCAGACGGTTGGCCCTCCTGCGTCCACGACCAGCAACAGCGGCTCAACTTCACCGGGCCATCGTCCATGTGTGGGCTGGTGTCCCAAAGGGGACGCATCAACCACCTGGTCCACTCAATGAGCCGCAGGTGTCAAGCAGTTGTCCATGCAAATGGTTGGCCACACACGGTATTAGGACTTCAAGCTGGTTTGTCACGGGGACCTTGGATTTTCCACACAAAGACATATTGCGATGACATTTTTCACACATACCGGTGTATGAATAAAAATCACGTTGAATTCTCGCTTTCCACCTGAAACAATTGTGACCAATAAAATTCACCCCCAACCTTCAGCTTTTTTTGTTTCGCGTTTTTTATGGAAGTAAAGTATACGTTGGTTCATCTTCCCCCCCCCCATGTCTCTGTTTCAACGAACATGTGTGTGTGTGTGTGTGTGTGTGTGTGGTGTGGGGTGTGTGTGTGTGTGTGTGGTGTGTGTGTGTGTGTGTGTGTTGTGTGTGTTTGTGTGTGGCGTGCGTGCGCGTGCGCGCGCCTGTGTGTGTTGTGGTGTGTGTGTGTGTGTGTGTGTGAGGTGGTGTGTGTGTGTGTGTGTGTGTGTGTGTGTGTGTGCGTGCTTTGCGTGCGTACGTGCGTTGCCGCGCTTGCGCGAGTTTGTGTGTGTTTCTGCATGTATTTTGGGAGGGTGGAGAACGGAAAGCTGAATGTTAAGAAAAAAAAAGGGGGGGGGGGTGGGGGGAGGGGGGGGGGGGGGGGGGAGGGGGAGAAGGGGGGTTTACGCACTCATAAAGCCAAAATGAATCTCTGCAGCTGCTTCGTTGCTGTGAGCAGAATAAAGTTTTCACCGACAGGGAACAAAATATTGAGCTGGTATCACCTTCTCGTGGTTTAAAACGACATACGTTGGATTAATGTTTAAATGTTTTCAGCTTTAATGTTTTACGATCATTTAAGCTAATGTAGCAAACTAAAGGATATGATGAATGATATCACCAGAACACTTTGAGACACCTGGCGAAAATGTCTATTTTTAAGTTGCCCGCAAACAGGATTGAACCAGCAACCCTCTCATTTTGATACCTACCACTGAGGTTGTCGGGGACCCACAAAATCTATGGACTCTGTGTGTCATTCTAAGCAATATCCCGGGCTTATTAGTTCAAACCAGTCCCCCAAATTTAAAATTCAAGCGGTGATTGCAGAAATCGACGCAAACCTTGACAGATAAATGAACTGATATAAAAGCAATTATTTAAAAGTTTGAATATTTCAGTCTCTGCTTTATACTCTTTCCCTTTAAAGTCCGCTTTATCTTCAACAGAAAGAGGATAATGTGCTAGGAAGAGGCCCAATGAAAAGATTTTTTTCCCTAATGTCACTGCTGTACTTTTTTTTCAACACAGTGCACAACGATGGAAACGAAACGTCTTTTGATTGGTTGGGTATTTTTGCCCCAGTTATTCAATTATGCGTTTGTTCATTCCTTGTTGATTGTCTTTCATCCAAAGGGACGCAGACCTCACCCCTTCCCAAAAACAAAAATCCTCCTCCTTTCCACACACACACACACACACACATACATGCGCGCGCGTGGATTTCTACAAGTGGGGAAAAATTCAATCAAGAAGTAAGAGGCTTTTTGTCGTCATTTATGGGAGACAATGAACTTTATACAGCTTCAAGCCATTTCCAAAAAGGATAAGATCAAAGCCTCCTCTCTATCCTGTTGAGCGCAAGTACAACCACTTGGTACTACGAACGCCCTCGCGTAATACCCTGCCTCGAAAATCAGTCTCTCTGTTTGACGTGTTGTGTTTTATTATTTTCGAAGTTGAAAAAAAGCCTAGGGTTTGTATGATCATGACAGTTCTTTCTTTTTTGCCCCGATAAAAAGTCTTTTTCCCAAATTTCTGCTTTTCTGTCGCTTGGACGTTCCTTTCCCTTTAATTTTTCAATTCTAATGAACCACGACCAAAGTTATGTGTTTTACATGCAAACGCGACACCATTGCGCTGAACTGGACAGCACGTAATATTTGTCGTCTGCAAAGTGAGTCGTCTGCCGTGACTTGTGGAAATAAAATTATCTAAGAACTGACACTTCAGTGCTAATCACGGGTTTTTGCCTCGTTTTTGTAGCGTAGGCATTCAAGCAGATTCTTTCCAATTCATTATCGGATTTCTCCAAGACCGGAGAAGAGAATCAGGTAAGAAATATAAAAAAAAAAGAGTAAAAGTGTCGTTCAGTTCTCTCCCATGCAACTTTGAAATGAAGGCAATGTTCTAGTTTACAGCCCCTTTCTTTGACGGCATTCATTGGAGCTAAACGTTATGGAAGAGCTTCTCTTCATGAGAGCACCCCAATAAGTGAGATCGACAGTACTGCTGAAGACCGGGGGCCCCTGAACTAGGACTTTGCCCAAATGAACACCCCACGTTTCAGTCATGATTCAGACCCATAGCCATTTGTGTGTGTGTGTGCAGCGATTAGCTGCTTTTATGGAGAAACTATTTCTTGGGGCTTTTCAGTCAGCAACAACAATGAGGTCAACGAAAGCCTGACCGAGGTGCTCTCAGAGAAAGCAATCACATAGAGCTGATGCTTAGGCTGAACAATAATTATGTGTGTTCTTGCAATCCGGAGAATCCGTAAACGTCCGCTTTCTCATGGAAAAGGAATGAAAAAAAGGGGGAAAGGGGAAGATAAGAAAAGAAGAGGGAGAAAAGGAAGAGGGAAAAAGAAAGAGAGAGAGAGAGAGAGAGAGAGAGAGAGAGGAGGAGGAGGAGGGGAGAAGGAGGAGAAGAAGAAGAAGAAGAGGGGAGGAGGAGGGGAAAAAAGATAGAACTGACGAATTTCAGGGCCTGGGAAAGCGAAGCAAAACAAATTAAGCCACGATTTTTTCCTGAGGTTTTTTGACTGCATCGTGAAACACAAACGCAAAAACCGTGACATTTCTTTTTTCAGTTGACTGACTGTCTAACTGTCTGTGTTTGTATGTATGTGGTGAACGCATAGATATATACATATACACACATGCATGCTTTAAATGAATGTATGTATGTATGTATGTGTATATATATATATATATATATATATATATATATATATATATATATATATATTTTAATATATATATACAATTATAAACAAAGCTTGCTCTTATGTCTTAGTTTGAAGAAATGGGCGAGATAAGATTCATATCTGCAGTGGCAGTTTATTACGCCTAACTAACAGTATGTGCTCAAGTGGGTGGATGGGGAAAATCTGTAAGTTGCTGGAATGGTGCTCAGTAATTACCTTGGAATTTATTAGTTTTTTGTTTTATATATATAATATATAAAAAAAATATTATAAATATATATATATAATATAAAATAATATATATATATATATAATAAAGTTAAAAAATAAAAAGGAATCTTAAAACTATCTACAATTTGTTTCGAGCGCTTGCGCTGTCATCAGGATGGTTTTTGGTTTGCCCCCGCGATTTATATAGCGTGTGGGCTCCCGTTTGCGGTTTTTTGCACGTGCGGTTTGGCTGCACGTGTTTTGGGGGGCTTTCGGTTTTTGTTTTGGGTAACATTAACAACGATTTCCTTTTCCTGCAGTTTTTACTTTTGTTTTGGTGTATAAAGTTGCTAATTGTTTGCATAGTATTAACCCTTTTTCAGTTAAACATAGGTTGACCTTTTTTAAACATTGCGTATGGTGATCTATTTTTTTTAAATTTTTCCCGGATATTTTTGTAGCTTGTTTTTGCTCTTTAAGTTTCAAGTTTTTGCTCAGTTTGTTTGGTTTTTATAGTTTTCTTATTAAATGGGCTGTTTGTGGTTGCATTACTGGTTTGAAGTGTTTTCGGGGATCCCTATGTATGTTTCTTTTCATTTTCTGATGTCACAGTAGCTGGTATACATGTTGTTTTTGGAGACATTTATTGTTTAGGGGGCACTGCTTTTTTTCTGGTGCAATTGCAGATTTCCTTCTCCCCTTCCCCTTTCGTGTTGATTTTCATTTGTTGATCGCAATTAGGTTTTTTAGGTTGGGCAACTGAGTCGATAGTTTACAGGTTTTTGTTAAAAATTTTGGGCAGTTTGTGTTCTTTTGGAAATGAAGTTGTTAGGATTTTAAAATCTTTCCCTATGTTGTTTTGAGTTTCCCCTCGTTGGGGGTTATACCCTATGTTTTCTTTCCTATTTTCTTGTTTTATTGTGTTGTTTGTTGGTTTTTGTAATTTGTAATTGGTATCCACTTGTTTGTAGCCCTGGAATTCTACTGCTGCATTTTGAAACTCTCTCACTGCATGACAGGTTTGATAATCTCTGTTTATGCATGGGGTATGGTCTTTAATCCAATGGTGGATGGTTACTTTTGGTGTGTCATAAAGAGTGTATCGTTGGGTTTTTTTGTATGGTTTTTATATGTGATTTTAGATCCATGTTATGTCTAAGTATTCATCTTTTGTGTGCTTCCCTGGTATCTTTAAGTTGTGTTTTGGGAAAATTTTGCATGTTTTTTTCTTGTTTTCCATGGGTTTTTGGATTGTTGGTTAGTGGCGCAAGGCCATCGTCTCTGAAGTCCGACTTGTTTTTCCGATTTTTTCTTGTGTTGGACACATGAATAGTTCCGACCATTCACATGTTTCTCACATTATTAATCCATGGTTTTTCGTCGAAGTTGATTTCTGTTGTTTTCCTGATCCAGGTTTTAAATTATTTTTATAAAAATTTTATTATTTTTAAAAATTATATTAAAATAAATATATATTATAAATTATACACACAAACCACACCACAATTGTGTGTGTGTGTGTGGGGTTGTTGTGTGTGTGTGTGTGTGTGTGGTGTTGTGCACACGTGGCGTATTGTGCTATGTGTCTTATACTACACACAAATACATACAGAAATTCAGTGTTTTTGCAGTATTACCTTGTTGTAAACTTTAACGTTTTCTGTTTGTTTGGGAGGCACTACGGTGGCGACATTTAGAAAACAGCACAAAAAAACAACAACGACAACAACGGGGTGTAACTGTTCACTCTTGGTTATTACAAAATTATTTTTACATTGTTATCTGGTTGTTCCCCTTCTCCCCCCCCCCCCCCCCCCCCCCCCCCACGATCACCAGGCGCCCCTGTTTACGTTCCAGTTTTTAATCCCCGTTTAACACAGTGGGGGCGCTTCCGCCTTTCTCTTTTCCCTTCCCACGGCTGGTTGTCTGTTTGCTGCGGCCAATGTAGTTCCTTTTCTACCTTTATTCCCTTCCCTCCTCACAAATGCATGTTTTTGGCGTCAAGCGCCTTACGTCAACCTGCAAGCATCCTAGAAAGAGCGAGACACAGCGTGCTTAAAGTATGATCTTAATAAAGAACCTTTAAATTCTCTCGTTTCACTACTGTGATGTTTTCCTTTGCACCTGCTTCACGTTGAAAGTCCGTTCGAGAATACTTACGTTGCAGAGGAAAGGCAAGGAAATAAGTCTCTCGGTGGTGTGGAGTGGTGCGTGAGCGCCAGCGCCTTGGTGTGTGTGTGTGTGTGTTGTGTGTGTGTGGTGGCTGTGCTGTGTGTGTGTGTAGTGAGTCGTCATGCGAGGGGAAGCGACAAGTCAATGAAAATTTGAAATCGATGAAGTAAAACAAGGCTGTTATGATTAACAGGTAAAATAGTAAGCCTCTCATCTGCATCGATAAGTTTGTTGTTACATGTTAACGTTAATGTAAGCTTATGAAATGAATTGACGCTGATTCATTTCACAACCACACCCCCCCACCCCACACCCCACACACACACACACACACACCACACACACACACACTTGGAAATCAAGTTTGCCCCGCACAAGCTATACGCTTTGGGACTTGTAAGTGTCCACTTCGATGATAGTGATACTCGGATGAGGCTTATCAACTTTTATAAAGGGCCCTTTATATATGCAATTTAACTTAAATAAAACTTCGAGAAGGAAAATGCTTCGAAAATTATGTGAATTCATTTAATTACTTTCTTCTTATGCGTATTCTGTTTTCTTTTTTTTTTTTCTTCTTTTTTTTTAATAAAAAAGACTTCAACTCGAGAAAGACGCCACGGGAAAGAAAAAGTCGTCCATTTCATTGACTTTTGTTTTGTGAGCGAAGGGTTATCAGTACCAAAACATGTGTTGTCTTGGAATACACTATTCCTCTATGATAACATACTCTTGCCGTAAAAAAAATGTTGGCTTGATGAGTACAACCCCCCAAAGGCAGCGAAGTTATATTGTTTCAGGAATTTTAAGGCAATATTTCGTTGTGTAAATTATCCCGTTTGTTTAATGCAGTTGATGTGTTTAAGGAGTATATAGAAGATTCATTGATGTGTTTAAGGAGTTAAAGAAGATTCGTTGATGTGTTTAAGGATTTAAAAGATTCAGTTGATGTTTTTAAGATATATAGAATTCCCTGATGTCTTTAAGGAGTATTAGAAGATCATTGATGGTTTAAGTATATATAGAAGACGTGTCGCCTTCCTGTCAAAGGGCCCAAGGATTAGGTCATTGAGGTTGCGTGTGGGTGGTGAGGGGAGGGGAAAAGGGGAAGGGTGGTGGTTTAAGGAGAGGAAAGCACAGCTGAAACGAACGGAAAATTGAGGGGAGAGAGAGAGAGAAGAGGAGAGAGAGAGAGAGAGAAGGGGAGGGGGGGGGGAGAGAGAGAGAGAGAGAGAGAGAGAGAGAGAGAGAGAGAGAGAGAGGAGAGGATGGTGTGTTCATTGCAGGGAATATTGCTTGTGTTTTGGGTGCTGCTACCAAAGGCTTCAAAGCTTCTGAACTTTAACGGAAGACGATTTAAACCAAAAACAGGATCTTGCAAGTCGGTGTTAGTGAACCCGCACAAGTAAGAGTAAGTTTGTTTGGCGTGGTGTGTGTGTGTGTGTGTGTGTGTGTGTTGTGTGTGTGTGTGTGGTGGTGTGTGGTGGTGTGCCGCGCATGTGGTGTGTGTGTGTGTGTGTTGTGAGTGTGGTGCGTGGTTGTTTGGCGTGTGTGTGTATGTGCTGTGTTAGTAAATTGGAATGTCGTGCATCAGCAGCAGGGATCAGCTGTCATTTTTCAGCCCGGGTTTTTGCAATTTCAAACCCTTTTTCCAACATTAAACTTGCCCCACAAATGCTACAAAACACAAATATTTGCCCTAAAACTCTCACTTTTCTTTTTTTTATCTCTCTGATTTGTTTTTTTTTGTCTTTGTCCGATGTGCAATTAAAAACAACAGCAATAGCAAGCAAAAACGGACATTAAACAACGACGCATATTGCGCTCACGTGTTGGTTCTTCCCTTAAACTGTGTCTGTCTGTCTGCCTTACACTCGCTGATCTCCATTTCTTCCTCTGCCACGTGTGGACCTTGCTTTATCAGGAGAAAGGGGTCGTGATGAATTATTCCATAATGTCACGTGTCCTATTGGTTCATAGTTGTTGAATTGCCAGTATTTCCCCTACAGGTTTTTCAAAATGTTTGTAAAAAATCAACAGGTTCTGTTTCTCAGGGTATTTCAGTAATGCCCAAAACACTATTATAAGGGAATTGAAAGTACTAAAGGTTGGTTAAAATGCGTTTGTTTTTTTATTTTTTTAAAAATTTCAAATATAATTATCAATTTTATGTCAATATCATTGGCGATGAGAAGACGTTTAAATAAAACCACAGAACTGAACGAACAGATTCTCCACCTTCCTCGCGCATTAGATGACTGCTCCTTCATGGGATATTTGTTTACTGGTCCCCAAAATTTTTTTAAAACAGTCAACTGAATGGATCGATTTGAACGGGTCTGAATTTAAACAAGACCAATTGCACACTCAGGCACACGACACACACAGACACACATACAGACACACAGATGCAGACACAGACACAGGCGCACACACAAACACGCTCGCTCGCGCGCGCGCGTGGGCGCGCGCGCGCGCACACACACACACACACACACACACACACACACACACACACACCACACACACAGATTCTCGCTCTCTCTTTCTCTCTCTCTCACACACACACACACACACACACACACACACACACACACACACACACACACGCACGCACGCACGCACGCACGCACGCACGCACGCACCTCCCCTCCCCCCCCCACACACACACGCACAACCATTTTCCCTATCAGCCAAAGGATTGTTTAATTTTCCAGTCTTTTAGTCCCCTGAGCTCCCTTCGTGTTGTCTGACTGTCTCTGCCTGAGCTCCAAACTCCTGATAACCACTGGGCATTAAATGCCTCAGGATTTGCATCCATCGCTGTTATCAGTATCCACAGGCCCCAGTGCTGTAAAACATTAATGCCAGTATAACTCTCGCTGCCCCTCTCTTATTCCCCACCACCCCTCTCTCTTTCACCTTTCTTCCCTGTCCCTTCCCTCTGTGAGTGAATGTATACTGACTTCCATGAAAAACGCGAAAATTTGAAAGGCTATTTTTCGGGTGAAAAGGGGTGAATATACAATATTGAACCATTGTGGCAAGTTGTTTGGGTCCAAGACTCACGTGCAGTGAAAACATTGTGTGAGCAACACATCATTTCCGGCATTGGAGGGTCAACAAAAATGGCAACCTGGTTGCTGCATGTGAGGCACGTGCACACCATGCAGAGCAAAGTTAACCAGCGACAAGTACGCAGGCATGCAGCCTTTATAAAGCCGCGCTACAAGGTTCAGGTAACGACTTGCCGTCTGAGCGCTACAGAGATGCCAAGACTACGAGCAGAGGAACGCAATCGTGCCCTAGGCCATCTGGAGGCTGGTGTGGATGCCAGGCAGGTCGCCAACATCTTTAACGTCCACATCTCAACCATCTATCGTCTGCAGCACCGCATGCGAGTCACTGGTACCACTGATGATCGTCCCCGGCCAGGCCGTCCTTTGGTCACCACACAAAGAGAAGATCGCCATCTTGTTCGAACCCATCTGCAGGACAGGCGGCAAACAGCCGCTAACACTGCTCGACAGGTGCCTGGTAATCTCCAGCAACGAATCAGCCTCAACACTATGCGGCGGCATCTTCAGGAGAACGGGTTGGCATGTAGGCGTCCTCGCAGAGGTCCGGTACTGACACCAAGACACCGGCAGGACAGGCTGCAGTGGGCACAAGCCCGAATCAACTGGCGCAGGCAGCAGTGGGGACGCATACTGTTCTCAGATGAGAGCCGATTTTGTATTGACATGGCTGACGGTCATGTCAGAATATGGCGTCGACATGGTGAACGCTATGCTGACTCCTGTGTGGTAGAGCGGAACCCCTGGGGAGGCCCGAACGTTATGATATGGGGTGCAATTGGCATTAACCACGCCATAGGACCAGTCATCTTTCAGAACATTGGTCCTGGTCGCGGACAGGGTGTCAATGCACAGCGCTACATCAACCAGGTGCTCAGACCCCATGTCGATCCTTTTTTTGCGCAACACCCAAACTGGACATTCCAACAGGACAATGCAAGACCACACACCGCCAGGGCCACCCAGCAATTTCTTCAGCATAACGACGTCAATGTGCTGCCCTGGCCAGCCGTCAGTCCCGATTTAAACCCAATAGAACATTTTTGGGATGAACTTGGCAGACGGTTGGACCTCCTGCGTCCACGACCAGCAACAGCGGCTCAACTTCACCAGGCCATCGTCCATGTGTGGGCTGGTGTGCCAAGGGGACGCATCAACCACCTGGTCCACTCAATGAGCCGCAGGTGTCAAGCAGTTGTCCATGCAAATGGTGGCCACACACGGTATTAGGACTTCAAGCTGGTTTGTCACGTGACCTTGGATTTTCCACACAAAGACATATTGCTGATGACATTTTCACACATTACCGGTGTAATGAATCAAATCACGTTGAATTCTCGCTTCCACTCTGTACAATTGTGACCAATAAAATTCACCCCCAACCTTCAGCTTGTTTTGTTTTCGCGTTTTTTATGGAAGTCAGTATACGTCTGGATTCATCTTCCCCCCTCCCCCATGTCTCTGTTTCAACGAACATTGTGTGTGTGTGTGTGTGTGTGTGTGTGTGTGTGTGTGTGTGTGTGTGTGTGTGTGTGTGTGTGTGTGTGTGTTGTGTGTGTTTGTGTGTGTGCGTGCGTGCGCGTGCGCGCGCCTGTGTGTGTGTGTGTGTGTGTGTGTGTGTGTGTGAGGGTGTGTGTGTGTGTGTGTGTGTGTGTGTGTGTGTGTGTGCGTGCGTGCGTGCGTACGTGCGTGCGCGCTTGCGCGAGTTTGTGTGTGTTTCTGCATGTATTTTTCGGAGGGTGGAGAACGGAAAGCTGAATGTTAAAGAAAAGAAGGGGGTGGGGGTGGGGGAGGGGGGGGGGGGGGAGGGGGAGGAGAAGGCGGGTACGCACTCATAAAGCCAAAATGAATCTCTGCAGCTGCTTCGTTGCTGTGAGCAGAATAAAGTTTTCACCGACATGGAACGAAATATTGAGCTGGTATCACCTTCTCGTGGTTTAAAACGACATACGTTGGATTAATGTTTAAATGTTTTCAGCTTTAATGTTTACGATCATTTAAGCTAATGTAGCAAACTAAAGGATATGATGAATGATATCACCAGAACACGTTGAGACACCTGGCGAAAATGTCTATTTTTAAGTTGCCCGCAAACAGGATTCGAACCAGCAACACCTCTCATTTTGATACTCTACCACTGAGGTTGTCGGGGACCCACAAAATCTATGGACTGCTGTGTGTCATTCTAAGCAATATACGGGCTTATTAGTTCAAACCAGTCGCCCAAAGTTAAATTCACTGCGGTGTATTGCAGAAATCGACGCAAACCTTGACAGATAAATGAGACTGATATGAAAGCAATTAGTAAAAGTTTGAATATTTCAGTCTCTGCTTTATACTCTTTCCCTTTAAAGTCCGCTTTATCTTCAACAGAAAGAGGATAAATGTGTCTAAGGACAGAGGTCAATGAAAAGATTTTTTTCCCTAATGTGCACTGCTGTACTTTTTTTTCACACAGTGCACAACGAATGGAAACGAAACGTCTTTTGATTGGTTGGGTATTTTTGCTCAGTTATTCAATTATGCGTTTGTTCATTCCTCTGTTGATTGTCTTTCATCCAAAGGGACGCATGACCTCACACCTTCCCAAAACAAAAATCCTCCTCCTTTCCACACACACACACACACACACATACATGCGCGCGCGTGGATTTCTACAAGTGCGGAAATTCAATCAAGAAGTAAGAGGCTTTTGTCGCTCATTTATCGGAGACAATGAACTTTATACAGCTTCAAGCCATTTCCACAAAGGATAAGATCAAAGCCTCCTCTCTATCTCTGTTGGAGGCGCAAGTACAACCACTTGGTACTACGAACGACCTCGCGTAATACACTGCTCTCGAAAATCAGTCTCTCGTTTGACGTGTTGTGTTTTATTATTTTCGAAGTTGCAAAAAGCCTACGGTTTGTATGATTCATGACAGTCTTTCATTTTTGCCCCGATAAAAAGTCTGTTTCCATTTCTGCTTTTCTGTCGCTTGGACGTTCCGTTCCTTAATTTTTCAATTCTAATGAACCACGACCAAACGTTATGTGTTTTACATGCAAACAGCGACACCATTGCGCTGAACTGGACAGCACGTAATATTTGTCGTCTGCAAAGTGAGTCGTCTGCCGTGACTTGTGGAAATAAAATTATCTTAACGAACTGACACTTCAGTGCTAATCACTGTTTTGCCTCGTGTTGTAGCGTAGGCATTCAAGCAGATTTCTTTCCAATTCATTATCGGATTTTCTCAAGACCGGAGAAGAGAATCAGGTAAGAAATATAAAAAAAAAAAGAGTAAAAGTGTCGTTCAGTTCTCTCCCATGCAACTTTGAAATGAAGGCAATGTTCTAGTTTACAAGCCCCCTTTCTTTTGACGGCATTCATTGGAGCTGACACGTATGGAAGAGCTTCTCTTCATGAGAGCACACATAAGTGAGATCGACAGTACTGCTGAAGACCGGGGCCCTGAAACTAGGACTTTGCCCAAATGAACACCCGCACGTTTTCAGTCATGATTCAGACCCGATAGCCATTTTGTGTGTGTGTGTGCAGCGATTAGCTGCTTTTATGGAGAAACTATTTCTTTGGGCTTCTTCAGTCAGGCAACAGACAATGAGGTCAACGAAAGCCTGACCGAGGTGCTCTCAGAGAAAGCAATCATCATAGAGCTGATGCTTAGGCTGAACAATAATTATGTGTGTTCTTGCAATCGAGTAATCCCGTAACATGTCCGCTTTCTCATGGAAAAGGAGATGAAAAGAAGGGGAAGGAAGATAAGAAAAGAAGAGGGAGAAAAGGAAGAGGGAGAAGAAGAAGAGAGAGAGAGAGAGAGAGAGAGAGAGAGAGGAGGAGGAGGAGGAGGAGAAGGAGGAGAAGAAGAAGAAGAAGAGGAGGAGGAGG
>CM031596.1:6634874-6667374 GCA_018398815.1 Conus ventricosus | reverse complement strand
ATCGACTCCCGTGTCCTTGAAGAGTTGGTGTCAAGGTCGCTTGTATCGGCAAGTTCATGGGGAGACTGTCGTTGGATGGATGTGGTGGCGCCCTACGGAGGGGAAAGGCTCAACACACACCACACCACACCACACCACACCACACCACACCACACCACACCACACCACACCACATACTTCCATCCTAACCCTACCACACAAACCCCACCACACCACACCACACCACACCACACACACCACACCACATACCTCCATCCCAACCCCACACCACACCACACCACACCACACCACACCACACCACACCACACCACACACAACCACACCTCACCACACCCACATCCACACCACACAACACCATATACCTCCATCCAACCCACCACACAAACCCCACGTTACCAAACCACGCCAAACCAAACCCCACCATACCACACACACAAACCACCACCACACCACACCATACCAAACCCAACACTTATACCACACCACACCACTCCACACCATGCCACACACATGCTATTCACACCAAACCACACCGCACCGCACCACAGCACACCAAACCACTCTACACCACAGCGCACCAAACCACTCCACGCCACAGCACACCAAACCCCTCCACACCACAGCACACCAAACCACTCTACACCACAGCGCACCAAACCACTCCACACCACAGCACACCAAACCACTCTACACCACAGCGCACCAAACCACTCCACGCCACAGCACACCAAACCACTCTACACCACAGCGCACCAAACCACTCTACACCACAGCACACCAAACCACTCCACACCACAGCGCACCAAACCACTCCACGCCACAGCACACCAAACCACTCCACACCACAGCACACCAAACCACTCCACACCACAGCGCACCAAACCACTCCACACCATAGCACACCAAACCACTCTACACCATAGCACACCAAACCACTCCACACCACAGCACACCAAACCACTCTACACCACAGCGCACCAAACCACTCTACACCACAGCACACCAAACCACTCTACACCACAGCACACCAAACCACTCTACACCACAGCGCACCAAACCACTCCACACCACAGCACACCAAACCACTCTACACCACACGACACCAAACCACTCTACACCGGAGCACACCAAGCCACTCCACACCACAGGACACCAAACCACTCTACACCACAGGACCCCAGACCATTCTACACCACAGCACACCAAACCACTCTACACCACACCACACCAAACCACTCTACACCACAGCACACCAAACCACTGTACACCGTAGCACACCAAACCATTCCACACCACAGGACACCAAACCACTCTACACCACAGGACCCCAGACCATTCTACACCACAGCACACCAAACCACTCTACACCACACCAAACCACTCTGCACCACAGTACACCAAACCACTCTACACCACAGCGCACCAAACCACTCTACACCACAGCACACCAAACCACTCCACACCTCAGCACACCAAACCACTCTAACACCACAGCACACCAAACCACTCTACACCACAGCACACCAAACCACTCTACACCACAGCACACCAAACCACTCTACACCACAGCACACCAAACCACACGTGCAGCACGCAGATAGAATGCACAGTTTATTTTGCGAACAGCACGGCGACATACACTGAACGCCAGGTGACACATGGCTACTAGCTATACATGTCAGCCTGCAGGGAGAGACAGACAGACAGACAGATAAATGGAGAGACAGGTCAACACAGAAAAGCCATCAGAAAATCCATGTTAAAGGAAGGTGCAACGGATTAGAAAAATACGGTAAACAGCACGAGTTGGCAAACAGTATCACAAAAAATGGACGCAGGTTTTTTGTGTTCATATAGATTTGCGTTCGGATCATGGGAGTTACAAGCTTTAGATATTAGACAATTCTTCTGAAATTATTTTTTGGAATTGTCCGCACCCTATGGATTCTTTAATACATTGTTTTTAGGACTGGCAAATATCAGTGGTAAGATTTCTCGACTTGAAGTTTTTTGACCTTTTGATAGATTTGACTCTATGCTGAACTGTCGTCAGTGGAAAACATGTCGATTGATTCATATTCTTGACATTGTTCTCTTTCGTTGATCTAGGATCTCTTTCCAACCTGCTGCGGCTTCATGTCGGCCAGATCGGAAGACTCCAAGGTTCCCTGCTAATGCTGGTATTCCAAACGATCAGATTTCCACAGGACCAGACTGACACCTTGTTGCGAGTTCTCTTAAAGGTGGGGGAGCTGTTTGTGCGGAAAGGATTGCTCGGCTACTCTTTGCAGCTCGGTCAGGCAGCTGGTTTGCAAATAAACCCGTGAAGGCCTAATAAAGAGTGAAATGAAGGTCCATTGGTCATGTCGTGAGAAAGTGTGTGTGTGTGTGTGTGTGTGTGTGTGTGTGTGTGTGTGTGTGTGTGTGTGTGTGTGTGTGTGATGTGAATATGAATTAGAAGAGTGAGGAGAAAGTGAGGCTTAGTTGCTCAGTTCAGTTTGAAGAACAAAACAAAACAAAACAAAAACCAAAAAAAAACAAAAAAAAAACAGTGCCCAAGTCTGTTAAAGATACATGTAAGCAGAGTTCACAAGACGAGAAAATAAAAGCACGTGTAAGAAAAAAAATGTTGTAGGTATATGAATCATTTAGTTATCAACGGATAGAGAACGGAAATCAAACAACAGTAAAACCCTGGCTTATCAGCTTGTGGCAATGATTTCAAAGTAACCGTTTGTTATGGGCTTCATTTGCATTTTACATTCTTGTCAAAAACCACATTTCTTTTCACTCCCCTCGTCCCCAGGTTGTTTTGTTTTGAAAGGGGTTTTAAAGGATAGAAGGAGTTTGATAGCATATTGCGTAACGTGTACTGTAACGTCAACGAGAAATAATCGAATTCAACTCATTCATGTGTGTTTGTGTGTACGCGCGCGCGCGCGCGCGTATGTGTGTGTATGCGCGCGCGTGCATGTGTGTGTGTGTGGCTGCAAATGCACATGCGTATGTATATGAGAGAGAGAGCGAGAGAGAGAGAGAGAGCGAGAGAGAGAGAGAGAGAGAGAGAGAGAGAGAGAGAGAGAGAGAGAGAGAGAGAGGGAGGTGGTAGACAGTGGAGAGGCGGCGATGGGGGAGGGGGGAGAATATGTTTTGTTCCATGGAGGTTTCCTATAAAAAAAAATTAAAAAACAAGACACAATTGAATGAAGTACTGAGATTGACTTTTTTGCAACTGGCAAAACTGTTCAGTGCATATGAAGTTTTGGCACAAAGAGATTGGTATAAACCAGAAGAAGAAGAAAAAAATAACGAGACAACAATGATGGTTCTTGTTATGGGTCGTCAGTATTTGGTCATTTTCATGTTCATCTTAGGCACCGGAAGTGTGTGTTTTCTACACCGTCATGGGATTGGACCCCGAAACAACGTAATTGGGGTACCTTACACGGGAATCACTAAATGTCACGTCCGAACCTTGTTCTGAATACGTTCGTGACCCCGATTCATGACTGACGTTTCCCCTTCTCGTGCATTTCCAGCCATGACGTCACTACTTCTTGCGGATACATTTCACAGGTATCTAGGTTAAAGAAAAATTTAAAAAAAAAAGTCTACATTGCTCTAATTGAGACTGAGAAGTGATTTATGTCCAGAAAAAAACGATGTATAAGAAAAATTTGTATTTCAATATACTTGAAAGAAAACCACAACATCTTTAAGTCGGATGACACATCCGACGCAAGCCATAGGTATCGAATTTCACTCACGTCACGGAACATCTCACAACCTCCCCCCCCTTCTCTCCACCCGCCCCCCCCCCTCTGTCTCTTTTAACTCCCACCCTCCTTTGCCCCCATCTTGATATTCCTTCAGAGAAACCCGGTACGTCTGCCCACGTCAGTCCAAACAGTCAATTGAAAAATAAGGTCACAAACTTACTGGATCGGCTGACGGTGGAAATAAGGCGTATTCACTTTGCATCGGCCGGATCCCGGATCAGACTGTGTGTGGCACTGTTAAGGACACAGACTCGAACCACTTTTCGTAAATGCAGCCCCCTCAACCCTTCCTCCCTCCGCTTACCTTACCCTCCGTCCCCCTCCCCTCCCTCTCCGGCCTCTTTACGCTCCGCTGAACCCCTCCGCCCTCCCCACCCCTCCCTTCCATGCACGTCACGTGTCTGTTTCATGTGACAAGCGCACAAAGTACGTTTTGCGGCAGGCGAGAATTGATCTTACAGATAACTCTCAGTGACTGACAGAAGCACTTGCACTACCTAAAAAAAACAAACAAACAAACAAAAAAAACCGTGACGTGTTGCTGCTCGTAGCGAAAGCCTGATAAACTGCTGAACAAAAATAATCACCTACGCGGAAAACCACGGCAAAAGTGCTGACTTTTCAGACTGCGGTGAATTCAAAACAAATCGAATTGTTTGGCAGATATACAGCTAAATTGCTGACAAAGCCGTCATCATCTTTCGTCTGAAGAACCGGTGATTTGACTGTGTGGATGTGGAGACGTGAGTTGAAGGCGGGGAGGAGGATGGGGGCGGGGAGGGGGGGGGAGAGAGAGAGAGAGAGAGAGAGAGAGAGAGAGAGAGAGAGAGAGAGAGAGAGAGAGAGAGAGAGAGAGAGAGAGAGAGAGAGAGCTTTCAGTAAGAACACAATACGAATAAAAAAAAATACTATTAGCAAATAGGTTTTACTCAAAAGGTTTATTTTGACGTTTACTGGTTTTGGTTTAAACTCAACGCTGTCGAGAAAACAATGGAACGAACAACTTGTGCCCTACAGTCAGCAACGGAAAAGCAACAGTGACGTCACAGAGGACAGACTGACCAGGTTGAAACAGATCCGTGGCGACGTGGAGAACCTAGACGCGAACCGACAAAGATGCAAGATAGAGGAGTTAGCTGGGCGAAAGAGTGTATTTCGGCGTGTGTGTGTGTGTGTGTGTGTGTGTGTGTGTGTGTGTGTGTGTGTGTGTGTGTAGGTATCGCCCACTATTGGACTAGTGGTCACTGACGTCTTAGTACGTGTTGAATGTGACCTCAGCAATGTTACAGAACGCCCGGCCCGCGTGTCGCAGGGCAGGAAGAACGGTGTTCCAGATGGAAGGACACGAAGCATCTACAACAACCATAATCTGCTATAGCTGCACAAAGGCTTGACATGGTTTGTTTTTACACAGCGAATGATGCACATTGATGCACATTGATATAGAACACGATCGGTAGAAACACAAGTTGAGAGAGAGAGAGAGAGAGAGAGAGAGAGAGAGAGAGGAGAGAGAGAGAGAGAGAGAGAGAGAGAGAGAGAGAGAGAGAGAGAGAGAGAGAGAGGAGGGTGAAGGGGAGATCAGTAGACCATTACACGTTCAACTGGATTGCTCCGTCTTCGCCATTGTTAATATTTTTGAAAAAAAAAAGTTAGTTTTGTGACAGTCGTCAAAAAAAAAATACTATTAATGGTTTGTGTTACAAAAGAAAAAGTAAGCACAACATAAAAGCTACCCTCAACCCCCATCTTAACAACAAAACAACAAACCAACCGAACAACAACAGAAAATCATCCGGGGTTAAAACTGGAATCATCTTGACACATTCCGTTATCTGAATATATGGTCCTTGTGAATTACAAGAGCGAAATTATGCAAATACAAGTCCGGAATCATGTTTAAATGTCTTGCTCCAGAATCAATTCTTGTGACGTCTTAACACGTCTTAACGTTATTCATCGCTTTACTAAACTGCGTTCCCCCCCCCCCCCCCTCCAGTTCTGGATCGATTCTTTCGACAACTATTCTTTGGTTGAAAGGCTCCGATGAAGTGACAGAATGACTGCAGCTGGTAAACAGAACTCCACTCAACGATGCAGGGCGTCAGAAGATTTACGTTACTTAATATTACGTATGTTAATGTTAAGGGCCAGTAATGTCTGTCCATGCGACGTAAGTGCATCAGCAACTACCATGGATCAGACAGTAACGAAGTTTGTGGTTTGGTTTGCATCACGGTTAACAAAACAACAACAACAACAACAAAAACAAACAAACAAACAAAAACGTCCATTAACTTGCATGAAGTTTCAGCTTGAAGGCTAGAAGCATAGACCAGCAGGGAAGCCATCAAGGAGAGGGAAAGGAAGACAGGTGACCACAAACACAAGAACAGGCATAAGAATCGTGGCCTCTACTGATGTCAAAAACCAGCCAACACCCGTCATATGACGAGACTGCTTGTTCTTCTGTACTAATTTCCAGCATTATGACAGCTGACCATGCGTGATTATTATCCTTGAGACCACTGGATCATTGTCAGATTTGGATATTTCGTGACTGGCTCATTTCGTCCCGGTTTCCGTCATGAATATTGCGACTTGTTTACCTTGTATTGTAGCCTTAATTTCGTGAGCTCCAGTGATTGGGATCAGTTATTGTCATCCTCTGAAAATGTGAATCTTGGAAATATTCAGTTTGTCATCATTGTTTGGAATAACACTGGAGTCGGGGGGAGGGGGTGGGGGGCAGAGTTGAAGGAAAAAGAAAACGTGATCATTAATAATCTTGATATTGTGTTCACATATTTTGTCTGCGTATACATTTTATATGAACTAACGGTCATTGGCTTCATTCTGATTATGCGTAATCTGCCTAGAAATTAACAGAGAGAAATATAGAATTTGAAATTCGATGATACAGTTTTGTGGACCATGGCGCCGGTGCTGGGCAAGCATGAACGAAAAGATGACAATGAATGAGCAGTAGAACAAAACGTGCTTTGTGTTCATCAAACAGTCTTCTCAAGCCAACAAAGAACAGCTTGCACGGAGGAAAAAGGCGCGGGAGGGGGCCAGAGAGGTTGTGGGAGTGTGGTGTCATTTGATCTTCCTTACACTAAACTAGAAGTTAGGACCAACTCCAGCTGTTGCTCCTGTTTATATGCATCCCTGAGTGATGAATTGAAAACCTCAAGCCATTGAGTCTTTCATAATGAAATGCAATGTCAGTAAAGTGAATGCTAACTGCAGGGAGACAAGGCAGAACGTTAGATGTATGTCACTGTTCTTCATGAATGTAGCCTGTGTAAGCCAGTTTCTCTCAATTTCCCATCCACGCTTCATCTACATTGCTTACCTTTATAGAGTCATTGAATTAACCCCCTTTATCCATTTTTGCGCTACTGTTGAGTTTGACCTTGAGATCTATCCATCAGATTTTTTTTCCATCTTACCGTGAATTAGCTAATAACCTTCGGTTTCCTACCCAGTGATGAGATATATATTACAACAGCTAACAGTGTGTGATAGTTTTAGCAGGAGGGAGAGAGACCAAGAGTTTAGGCTCTCATTAATAAGACGGCTATCGCCTTTCTTTGAAACTTACACTTATAAATGAAACAACGACTACTTACAACAGAACGAAAATGGGGAGATGGCCGAAATAAACAAAACAACGCAAAGTACTATGGGGAAATAAACAAAACAACGCAAAGTACTATGGGGAAATAAACAAAACAACGCAAAGTACTATGGGGAAATAAACAAAACAACGCAAAGTACTATGGGGAAATAAACAAAACAACGCAAAGTACTATGGGGAAATAAACAAAACAACGCAAAGTACTATGGGGAAATAAACAAAACAACGCAAAGTACTATGGGGAAATAAACAAAACAACGCAAAGTACTATGGGGAAATAAACAAAACAACGCAAAGTACTATGGGGAAATAAACAAAACAACGCAAAGTACTATGGGGAAAAAAAGAATAATATCAAAACAACGCAAAGTACTATGGGGAAATAAACAAAACAACGCAAAGTACTATGGGGAAATAAACAAAACAACGCAAAGTACTATGGGGAAATAAACAAAACAACGCAAAGTACTATGGGGAAATAAACAAAACAACGCAAAGTACTATGGGGAAATAAACAAAACAACGCAAAGTACTATGGGGAAATAAACAAAACAACGCAAAGTACTATGGGGAAATAAACAAAACAACGCAAAGTACTATGGGGAAATAAACAAAACAACGCAAAGTACTATGGGGAAATAAACAAAACAACGCAAAGTACTATGGGAAATAAACAAAACAACGCAAAGTACTATGGGGAAATAAACAAAACAACGCAAAGTACTATGGGGAAATAAACAAAACAACGCAAAGTACTATGGGGAAATAAACAAAACAACGCAAAGTACTATGGGGAAATAAACAAAACAACGCAAAGTACTATGGGGAAATAAACAAAACAACGCAAAGTACTATGGGGAAATAAACAAAACAACGCAAAGTACTATGGGGAAGAGAAAAGAAGACTGAAAGAACCCAACTTAACTACACAACGTCTCAATGCTTCAGATCAAGAGGCGGAAATGCGCCTAACGCACCAGCATGATCAGTTCTGTGGAGTTCACCCCAAATAAATAGAAACAGAAGCCAAAGCCAAACAAAACCGAAAAAAAGTTACCAAAGCACAAAGATGTTCTTCCACAGAGGTTACTGGTGGGGATCATATGCATATATATATATATGTATATAGTGATATATACACAGTGGCTAGTGTGTCTGGTCGTGTTGCCACTACAGAGCGCATGCCGTCATGGTGGCCAATGTGGTCAGATGGCGCAGTGCTGCCTTCCCTCTACCCATCGCTGCTACTGCGCATCCAAGCCGAATAACTCTTGGGATGACACCATTCCGTCCCCTGCACACACACACAGAAGGTCACCATACTTGATAATCCAAGCTGCACGGTGTTTAGCCGAAATCCACACACGAACGCTCGCACACATGGACGAGCAAGGCGCACGCACGCGCACACACACACACACACACACACACACACACACACACACACACACACACACACACACACACACACACACACACATACACACACACACCACACACCACACTTTTGTGTCAAAGAAAAAAAAAAGTAAAACATACAGGGCGTGGGAGGAGAGAGCAGACACGTACCACAAATTATTGCAGCATCTTTCAAGGCGATTCTGTGAAAAAAAATAGAAGAGAGAGAGAGAGAGAGAGAGAGAGAGAGAGAGAGAGAGAGAGAGAGAGAGAGCATTCTGTGTCATCCTCTGTGAAATCGATATTTTATTCAACTGTGCGAGCAAATCTCCGTCTGCTCTTTTTTCGATGTGCTCTGTTATCTTCCCTTCCCACGGTCATTTTGTCACATTTTATGTGAAGCCGTACTTTTCCGTTGTTATTTTCAATCTCCGTTGCCACATCCGAAGCTGTGGCTGCGATAAACATGACCCTAAGAGCCCAGCATATAGCTTGAAAACAGATTTATTTGTATCGCAGAGGAGGGCCAAAATAAGAAGAGCGGGAGAATTAGTGAATAAGAAAGGAAAGCGAAACGACTTCAAGAGTCTAGGATGGAGTGCAGATTAAATTTTTTTTTTTTTGGCGGATCTCAAATTGGTGCTTAAATTTGATCTCCCTCACTCCCCTCCCTCTCCCTCCCTCCCCCCCTCTCTCTCTCTCTCTCTCTCTCTCTCTCTCTCTCTCTCTCTCTCTCTCTCTCTCTCTCTCTCTCTCCCCTCGTCCTCCTTGTCCTCTTACTGTTTGCCTGTTCGCCCCCCTCCCCCTTTCTCTTGTCTTCCCCCCCCCCTTCCCTACGTCTTTCCTGTTCTGTCTGCCCTCTCCCTTTCTCTCTCTGTTCCCTGTTTCTGTTTGTCTGCCCTCTCCCTTTCTCTCTCTGTTCCCTGTTTCTGTTTGTCTGCCCCTCCCTTTCTCTCTCTGTTCCCTGTTTCTGTTTGTCTGCCCCTCCCTTTCTCTCTCTGTTCCCTGTTTCTGTTTGTCTGCCCCTCCCTTTCTCTCTCTGCCCCCTCGCACTCTCATCTTATTCTGTCCCCCCCCCCCCCCCCCACCTTCTTTAACTCACAGTTCCTTTCTCATCAATTGGCCTGTACGTGCTTTTCCCAGTTGGTCACATCGCCTTCGTCGTCATGTATTTCACGGAATGTAGAAATTCAACACCGAAGTCAGTCATAGAATAAAGGGAGAGAAGCGGCGGTCAACACACGTGTAGGATGGGAGATTTTATACGAATGCGGAAAGGAGAGAGAGAGAGAGAGAGAGAGAGAGAGAGGGGAAGGGTGGGGGGGTGGGGGGGTGCGAAGGCCTCGGGTTCCGTCCAGTTCTGATATGAGGAAAAAAAAATCTTTTCTCAAAACGAAGGGTATCCCATAAAAACGGCTGTATGGCAAGTGCTCAACAGTTTCCCTTTCGCTCACTGCCCTTTCCCTTGTGTTAGACTCAGACACGGGCGGTGTCAGTCCGCCTGCCGTGGGTGGCATTAGTCGCCCTCGCTTCCAAGTTCCTTCTCCACCCGATCTGCGGCCAGCACTGTAACCTTGCGACAGAGGCAATTGAATCAGAGGAGGAGGAGGAACCGGAACTGGGAGCGTCGGAGTTGTCCAGTGTTACATTCCCCCCTCATGTCAGTCTCGACTCTAATCATGCCCCGCCCGCCAGTGGCTGTCCAGAGCCCTTAGCATACAGATTTGTGCTAACGAGGCGACGTGGGAGTGGGGAAGCCCGCAAGGAGGCTGCCAGTGACAAGCCAAGATCACAGAACCGCCAGTGATAGCTGCTTTTGATGCCAAGCGGCGGGAGTCGAGGAATTGACTTTCATTAACAGCGTGTCTGTCAGGTTCATGCGCGCGCGCCGGTGTGTGTGTGTGTGTGTGTGTGTGTGTGTGTGTGTGTGTGTGTGTGTGTGTGTGTGTGTGTGTGTGAGTGCGTGCGTGCGTGCGCTATTTACGAGGAGAGAGAGAGAGAGAGAGAGAGAGAGAGAGAGAGAGAGAGGAGAGAGAGAGAGAGAGATCTTGCGTTTCACCACAAAGGACCATTTCGAGAACAAAAAACTATTGGGGAGAGAGTGAAAGAATGAACCCTCAGGCGGAAATAAGAGACGATGGAAAAGGACCAGGAGTCGGAAGGGGGGGGGGGGGGGGGGGGGGGGGGAGGGGGGGGGGAGGGGGGGGGGGGGTGGAGGAGGGGGGATATATTAAGAAACAGAAAAGAGACGCTCTAGGATTCCAGGCGTGGGTGAAAGTTTTAATTTCACAGGCTACGAGACATTGACACGCATTCTGTTGTAAAGGCCATCGGCACTTCATGCAAAAATTGAAATCATTCTCAAAGTTAGTAAATTGATAGAAAAGGGAAGGGGATCGGAACGCAGGGACTTCAAAATCCTGACATTTTCTTTTCAATCCTTCTTTTTAAAAATGCAAATACCTCTTTCAGCCCTGTCCCAGCTCCTTCTGTCTGTGTGTCTGTGTGTCCGTCTGTCTCTCTTTTTCTGTCGCCCCACCACTTTCCGTCCTCCTTCCCACCACAGTCACACACAGTCAGTCACACAAACAGACACCCCCCCCCCCCACACACACACACACACACACCAAGCACACACCAAGCACACACGCACGCAAACCCTCTCTCTCTCTCTCTAACACACTCACAAACAAACACGCACACAAAACCAAGGGAACGAGAGAGAGAGAGAGAGAGAGAGAGAGAGAGAGAGAGAGAGAGAGAGAGAGGGGGGGGGTGAGAGGTAAGGCGAAGGAGGTGAAAGTGAGGGGGGGGGGCACTGGTATCAGGTACACTAACACAAGCAACCTGGGGATGGGTGGTGGGGCAGAAGACGGCGAGGAAGTGCTTGTGTATGTAGAGGCAGACGGATCACAGGAAAGGGGAGGGGGTGGTGAGGGGGAGGGGGAGCTGATAAGCGACAAACAGTAATGTCTTCAGAACCTCCGCGCTTTGTACTCCCAGTGGCTGTCATTCCTGATTGTAGGAAGAGAAGGACGAAAGCGCGCACGCTTCCCCGGTTGCATGGACACACACACACACACACACACACACACACACACACACACACACACACACACACACACACACACACAAACACAAACGCATGCTCGCGAAAGCACACGGACACGCGCCCGCGCGCACACGCACGCACACACACTAACACACACACACACACACACACACACACACACACACACACACACACACACACACACACACACACACGACGCACGCACGCAAGTGTGCACGCGCGCGTGCGCGCACACACGCACACACACACGCACACACACACACACACACTTTCAGAGATAATAAAGTTTATCTTCACTCTCTCTCGCAGACACACACGCACGCGCGCGTGCTAGCGCGCGCACACACACACACACACACACACACACACACACACACACACACACACACACATACACACACACACACACACACACACACACGCGCGCGCGCGCACGCACGCTGGCATGCACGCACGCAAGCGCGCACGTACACACGCATGCATTAATGCCGAGAAGTAAATTATTGATAAGATACTTGATAAGATACTGGATTTGCCTTCAGGAATAGAAAAGTTTCGTCATCATTATCTCTTCCTTTTCTTCTTCTTGGTCATTTTTGTGTGTGTCTTTTTCGGTCTTTTCCAACGCACTTTTTCCCCAGACGCATTACTGAACATTTAGTGGGTGCTGCGGTTTGTTGAATGGACAATCAAACGTGCTATTTTGTCGATTCCACTCATTTGTCCCATTAGGAAGCTGCCTTCATTCATTCTTTTTCTGCCTGTACCCCCTCCCCCATTCCCCGCTCTCATCCTCCTAATCCCTTCTTCTTTCTCCTTCGTTAGTTTCTTGTTTCCCTTCTTTCCTTTTCCTTTTGTGGTAAATGGAAGGAAAAGTTGTGGTGGGAAGGGAGAGATTTTCATTCAAGCCTCAGGATCAGTCATCCGTGTCTCTAAGTGACACAGCTTTCCAAATCTTTGCGTACAGATTTCCAACATGCATCATGGCTTGCGGATTTTGAAATCACTAAGCTTGAGCTTGAAATAAAGCCTTTTTTTGTAAGATTTAAAAGATGGTTTTGTTGTGTGTTTCAAGACTTGCGGATAAATTCATCCAGGAAATGGTTGGAGGGAGGAGAAGGAAGGGTTTGGGGAAGGGTGGTGGTGCCAGAATCAGTTTCTGTTGTTGAGACGTCCAGACAGCTACCCGGCAGAGCTTAAACCACGTAGTTTGGCTGAGAGGGGGAGCGGGTGGGGGTGGGATGTTTTGTGTGTGTGTGTGTGTGTGTGTGTGTGTGTGTGTGTGTGTGTGTGTGTGTGTGTGTGTGTGTGTGCATATAACCTAGCCAGTAGACATGATTTATTGAGTTCAATACTTTTTGTATCCGACAGAACTTTACAGAGGGACTTGTTTAGTCCGCCGAGAAAGCGAGGAAGTAAATTTGTTTGATTTGTTTACTGCATGATTTTGGACAACGCGAAATTCTTCTTATTCTGATATTTTACTGAGAGGTAACATCAGTGCAGAGATGGTGGTGGACAGCACTTGTTCCGCACAGCTGAGGATCGGCAGGGCTTTGAATATCAGAGAAATGTTGACGGAAAGAAGTTTTGAGCTGGAGTGGCTCCTAGACCGCAGACAGAATAAGGGAAGAAGACGAATATGTTGCTGATTGTTACAGAGACAAAGGAAGAGAAGGATAACGGGGTAATTTCTTGGGACAGGCCAGAACTTTGTTTTAGCATCGAATAGTTGCAGTTTGTTATGGGTCATCCAGATGTTAAGGTCCGCAGTGTATTCAGTAATCTACGATACCAGCCCGTCAGCTTAATGCAGCAGGAGAAGCTGAGCAATGAATCTGTTTTCCATCAGCAAAACTCTCATCTAACAATATGTGACTGCAGAGAAATAGGACGCACTAAAGTGCACATCACAAAAAGAATGGACCCCAGCACAGAACTGTGAAGAACACCAAGCGAGAGTGCAGAAGGCACGACTACCTGGGATGGACCCCAGCACAGAACTGTGAAGAACACCAAGCGAGAGTGCAGAAGGCACGACTACCTGGGATGGACCCCAGCACAGAACTGTGAAGAACACCAAGCGAGAGTGCAGAAGGCACGACTACCTGGGATGGACCCCAGCACAGAACTGTGAAGAACACCAAGCGAGAGTGCAGAAGGCACGACTACTTGGGATGGATGCACAGAACTGTGAAGAACACCAAGCGAGAGTGCAGAAGGCACGACTACCTGGGATGGATGCCAGCGTTCTGGGTGCAGCGAGAGTGCAGAAGGCACGACTACCTGGGATGGATGCCAGCGTTCTGGGTGCAGCGAGAGTGCAGAAGGCACGACTACCTGGGATGGATGCCAGCGTTCTGGGTGCAGCGAGAGTGCAGAAGGCACGACTACCTGGGATGGATGCCAGCGTTCTGGGTGCAGCGAGAGTGCAGAAGGCACGACTACCTGGGATGGATGCCAGCGTTCTGGGTGCAGCGAGAGTGCAGAAGGCACGACTACCTGGGATGGATGCCAGCGTTCTGGGTGCAGCGAGAGTGCAGAAGGCACGACTACCTGGGATGGATGCCAGCGTTCTGGGTGCAGTCTGTGGAGTGGGATCTAGATCAGGTGATAACGAGGCTGTGTACGCCGAAGGGATACTGTCCCCTGTAGAGGAGCAAAGATGGATCCATAGTATCAGAGGCTACGCTGAAGTCAAACAATGCAAGACTGACCACATTCCTGTCGTACAAACCAAGGATATGGTGAACAGAACTGTTCGGATTCTTTGGGATTTTCTGTAAGCAGATCAATGGGGACTGGCATTGTGGTTTTGCTCTAAATATCAGAGAAGCTGAGATTCCGGTGCTGTGAGATTTTCTGTAATCAGACTGATGGGATGAACACTGTACTCAGACTGATGGGATGAACACTGTAGGTTTGCTCTAAATATCAGAGAAGCTGAGATTCCGGTGCTGTGAGATTTTCTGTAATCAGACTGATGGGATGAACACTGTACTCAGACTGATGGGATGAACACTGTAGGTTTGCTCTAAATATCAGAGAAGCTGAGATTCCGGTGCTGTGAGATTTTCTGTAATCAGACTGATGGGATGAACACTGTACTCAGACTGATGGGATGAACACTGTAGGTTTGCTCTAAATATCAGAGAAGCTGAGATTCCGGTGCTGTGAGATTTTCTGTAATCAGACTGATGGGATGAACACTGTACTCAGACTGATGGGATGAACACTGTAGGTTTGCTCTAAATATCAGAGAAGCTGAGATTCCGGTGCTGTGAGATTTTCTGTAATCAGACTGATAGGATGAACACTGTACTCAGACTGATGGGATGAACACTGTAGGTTTGCTCTAAATATCAGAGAAGCTGAGATTCCGGTGCTGTGAGATTTTCTGTAATCAGACTGATGGGATGAACACTGTAGGTTTGCTCTAAATATCAGAGAAGCTGAGATTCCGGTGCTGTGAGATTTTCTGTAATCAGACTGATGGGATGAACACTGTAGGTTTGCTCTAAATATGAAACATTTTAGATCCAGTGAAGGGTTCTTTAACAATGGTCGTACAATAACAGGTTTGAAAACGGAAAGGAAGCAATCAGACAACGGGAAGTTAACAACATAGGTACGACAACAAGATGTGAAGACAAAAGGAAGCAACCAGACAACGGGAGGTTAACAACATAGGTACGGCAAGATGTGAAGACAGTCATGAAGTACTGGCAACGGTCACGTTCGCGTTTATTTCGATCCGTTAGTATATGCTGTTCATTTTATTCTAGCCCCTGACAACTAGAACAGGTTTTGCTGATGTTTATATCTGTACCCACCTGTTTAATTGTAAGGTCACTTATTCTAAACGGGATAAGGATTTTTCTGAAGAATTTTAGCTGCCCACCATCTACGATTCAGAGAGAGAGAGAGAGAGGAGAGAGAGAGAGAGAGAGAGAGAGAGAGACAGAGAGAGAGAGAGAGAGAGAGAGAGAGAGAGAGAGAGAGAAGAGAGAGAGAGAGAGGGAGGGAGAGAGAGAGAGAGGGAGGGAGAGAGGAGTAAGCGTTCATCTCAGTATTTTCTTCGCTTTGTTTCCTTCTCTCTGGTGGTTTGTTTCTCTCCGGTGGTATGCATGTTTCCATTTTGGGAACTAATCGAAGTGACCTCTTGGAAGAATATGCACCTCTCTCCCCTCCCCCCCCTCTCCCATCCCCCACAGGTAGCAGCGATGAGGTCACCGAAAGTAGAACCACGGTTGACCTTTCACTGCCCACCGCCTTCTCATGTTACTGACACATTGTGGACGTTACGGCAAGTCCCTTCTGTCTATATAAAGAACCGATTTTATGTGTTGACTAAATGGTACTTAACCCAAGACGTGGCACTGGGCCAATGCTTGGGTTGTTTGACCAATATCCCGTTTCTTTCGGTTACATGTCGGTTAGTAAAGAAATGTCGCATTGCTTAATATCCGTGTTTTTCTTTCTGTTTTTGTTCTCTGTTGCAAACAAGGTTTTTCCATCGAACGAACTTGTTACACCAAATGCAATCGAAACTTACAAACTCTTAGCAATGTAAAAAAAAAAAAAAAAAAAATGAAACCCTGAAAAAACAACAACAACAACTGTATACATTGTACTTTTGACATTGTTGTATGTTCATTGTACCAATGTCGAAATCAAGAACGGTAACATGAAAGTTATCAGTTGATTTTGTTTTTTTTTCTCCTCTCTTTTCTTTTTTGTTGTGGAGGTGGTGGGGGCGTGCAAGAAGGATGGGGTGAATGGAGCGAATGCCCTTTCTCTGTGTGGAGGTGGTGCGGGTTGTTAGTAGTTCCTTTTTTTTTTTTTTTTTTTTACTGCACCTTCCCACTTTTTGAACCCCAACCTCTCCCGTGCCCTGCCTCGCATTCCACCTCGTCCCCGATCGCCTCAGCTCTGGTGTTGCTATGCTATGTGGATCACCTTATTGGATTTCCGCCAGTTATTCCACCTCGTCCCCGATCGCCTCAGCTCTGGTGTTGCTCTGCTATGTGGATCACCTTACTGGATTTCCGCCAGTTATTCACCTCGTCCCCGATCGCCTCAGCTCTGGTGTTGCTATGCTATGTGGATCACCTTAGTGGATTTCCGCCAGTTATTTTATGCACATACACAATTGCTAATTGAACGCTTCTCTTATTTTATTCGTTTAGGCTTTATTTATGTATTTATTTATTTATTTTCTATTATTCTTTCCGAAGAGGTCGTGTTTTCACCGGCGTCCGTTTATATGTTTGCCTGTCAGCAGGATTACAACGACGACAACAACAACAGCAACAACAACAACAACAACAACAACAACAACAACAACAACAAATGAACCGGTTGAAACGAAACTTCTTCACAACAAGGAATGCGGCCTAAGGTCTGAATCATTTAATTCTTGTGCAATTTCAGGCTGCAGATCCGGATCGATCGACAGATCCAGGATCGTTCAGCAGACTGTATCTCCCTCAAACTGCTGAACCGACTTTGACGACACTTAGTATAAGAGGACAGAACGTCCTCAGAGGTCTCAACTGTTGAACGTCGTCTGGCGTTTGACCTCAAATGTTCCACCGAACACTGAAGCCGAACAAATAACTGTCGTGTATTTCAAAATATATTGTTCGTCCTTCGATTTCGAAGATGACCATGACTTCAATCTCAGATGGAAGATCGCAGGTGGCTGGTAAGGCCGATCTGGGCCCGGAAGGAACGCCCACATGTGGGACATATGTGGGTGGGTGCTACAATGGAGGTGGAGGTAGCTCTGGTTATTTCAAAATATATTAAACGTTGCATTTTATATTTGCATGTCTTTTTTTTTAAAGACAAAAGGGGGAAGTAATGCCTTCAGTCCGTGCCAGCTGATTACTTCTGCTGGCGGAAAATGCTTTAGTCCGCACCAAGTTAGAGATTTCCTGGCGGTAAAATGATTTCACTCATTAGCTGAATCAGTGGGCGGTTCCACGGTTCGTTCAGCTTGGGTGAAGATCGGCGCTGTCCCGTGTGCCTTTCAAAGTTATGGATTGTGGTCAGTGATTCCAGTTGTCTCTGAGGACAACATGTTAGGAAGTTATGGATTGTGGTCAGTGATTCCAGTTGTCTCTGAGGACAACATGTTAGGAAGTTATGGATTGTGGTCAGTGATTCCAGTTGTCTCTGAGGACAACATGTTAGGAAGTTATGGATTGTGGTCAGTGATTCCAGTTGTCTCTGAGGACAACATGTCAGGAAGTTATGGATCGTGGTCAGTGATTCCAGTTGTCTCTGAAGACAACATGTTAGGAAGTTATGGATTGTGGTCAGTGATTCCAGTTGTCTCTGAGGACAACATGTTAGGAAGTTATGGATTGTGGTCAGTGATTCCAGTTGTCTCTGAGGACAACATGTTAGGAAGTTATGGATCGTGGTCAGTGATTCCAGTTGTCTCTGAGGACAACATGTTAGGAAGTTATAGATTGTGGTCAGTGATTCCAGTTGTCTCTGAGGACAACATGTTAGGAAGTTATGGATCGTGGTCAGTGATTCCAGTTGTCTCTGAGGACAACATGTTAGGAAGTTATGGATTGTGGTCAGTGATTCCAGTTGTCTCTGAGGACAACATGTTAGGAAGTTATGGATCGTGGTCAGTGATTCCAGTTGTCTCTGAGGACAACATGTTAGGAAGTTATGGATTGTGGTCAGTGATTCCAGTTGTCTCTGAGGACAACATGTTAGGAAGTTATGGATCGTGGTCAGTGATTCCAGTTGTCTCTGAGGACAACATGTTAGGAAGTTATGGATTGTGGTCAGTGATTCCAGTTGTCTCTGAGGACAACATGTTAGGAAGTTATGGATCGTGGTCAGTGATTCCAGTTGCCTCTGAGGACAACATGTTAGGAAGTTATGGATTGTGGTCAGTGATTCCAGTTGTCTCTGAGGACAACATGTTAGGAAGTTATGGATCGTGGTCAGTGATTCCAGTTGTCTCTGAGGACAACATGTTAGGAAGTTATGGATTGTGGTCAGTGATTCCAGTTGTCTCTGAGGACAACATGTTAGGAAGTTATGGATTGTGGTCAGTGATTCCAGTTGTCTCTGAGGACAACATGTTAGGAAGTTATGGATCGTGGTCAGTGATTCCAGTTGTCTCTGAGGACAACATGTTAGGAAGTTATGGATCGTGGTCAGTGATTCCAGTTGTCTCTGAGGACAACATGTTAGGAAGTTATGGATCGTGGTCAGTGATTCCAGTTGTCTCTGAGGACAACATGTTAGGAAGTTATGGATCGTGGTCAGTGATTCCAGTTGTCTCTGAGGACAACATGTTAGGAAGTTATGGATTGTGGTCAGTGATTCCAGTTGTCTCTGAGGACAACATGTTAGGAAGTTATGGATCGTGGTCAGTGATTCCAGTTGTCTCTGAGGACAACATGTTAGGAAGTTATGGATTGTGGTCAGTGATTCCAGTTGTCTCTGAGGACAACATGTTAGGAAGTTATGGATTGTGGTCAGTGATTCCAGTTGTCTCTGAGGACAACATGTTAGGAAGTTATGGATTGTGGTCAGCGATTCCAGTTGTCTCTGAGGACAACATGTTAGGAAGTTATGGATTGTGGTCAGGGATTCCAGTTGTCTCTGAGGACAACATGTTAGGAAGTTATGGATTGTGGTCAGTGATTCCAGTTGTCTCTGAGGACAACATGTTAGGAAGTTATGGATTGTGGTCAGGGATTCCAGTTGTCTCTGAGGACAACATGTTAGGAAGTTATGGATTGTGGTCATAACTTGAAAACATCATATAAGTTTTTGAATGTCAGACCCGTATATGCATGTTGTTTAGTATCCTTCCCAGTCCTTACAAAGCTCGAGAGTTTGGGAAAAAAAAGATCTTTCCACAGTCCAGCCTATGGTTTTACGCTGTCTTTTCATGGGAGGCGTTGAAACGAAACCTCCAACCAAGAAACGAGGCGACCTCACGCCCACCAAGATGGATGTCTTTCACCAGCAGTGCCGGAAACGAACTGCACGTGTTCTGATTGAAGCAAAACCGGACTGCAGTCTTGCCGGAGAAGAAGACACCGAAAGGGCATCGGAGATGGCCGCCATTGTTCGAAGTGTGGACCTCACATTTCCGATCATTGCGGAGTGAAAGTGGAGATGCTGGGGTCAGGGGGTGGGGTGGGGGGATGGATGAGGCGCAACACATGATACCCCAACAGGGAGCCAGAAGCAATTACAAGCGCTCTGTCGCCTCGCTGCCTTCTCCGTTAACGGCCTTTATTAGGCGCTTTGTCATGCTGGAGCTGAAAACAACAACAATAACGACGACGACGACAAAAAACAGATGGGCTAAATATCAATTTCGTACATTCCGAACACGCGGGTCGCACAGATGTGGGTACGTACGCCCAGCACATAGTCGCATGTGCACAGAAGTATTCAAGCGCAGATGCAAGCGCACAACACTCGCACACTCGTGCACACACACTAGTGCGCGCGCGCACACACAGACACACACAGACACACACAGACACACACACACACACACACACACACACACACACATACATACATACACACACACACACACACACACACACACACACACACACACACACACACACACACACACACACGCACACGTACACACACATGCACGCACGCACACACACACACACACACACACACACACACACACACACACACACACACACACACACACACACACACACACACACCTCTAACATCACATAATGTGCATAGACGTTAAATTGAAGACCTAACACACACACACACACACACACACACACACACACACACACACACACACACACACACACACACACACACACACATACACACACACACACGCGCGCGCGCGCACGCACGCACGCACGCACGCACGCACGCACGCACGCACGCACGCACGCACGCACACACATACACACACACACACACACACACACACATGTGCGCGTGCCAGGGAGTGATTTGAGGCGTGGAGAAAGTACGGAACGTTAGCACGGTTCCCTCAGACTGCAGAGAGTTCAGGATGATACACTGGCATGACGAGGACTTGTCTCAACACCTTCTGCTGTCAAGCTTTTTTTTTTCTCCAGAATTTCTTCCTGCTTAGCATACCTTAAACACGGTGAATGTGAAGTTCACCGCTCTGTGCGACCTTGCACTCGCACTCCCTCACCCCTCGCCTATTTGTTTTGGGTAAAAACCACAGCGCGGCTTTCTTGCTGTTTCTTACCCATTTAATCATCGAAACCTTCGGCTCCGATTCTCTTCGATGGAACTGGGAAAATAAAGCACGTGAAAAATACGGAAGACAGGATTGTGCGTGTTAAGAAAAGTGTACAGACGTATTGACGCCAAATTCGCCAGTCCTCCGTTTTGTATTTTCAGCCACTGTTAAACCTCACGTGAAAGCCGTCAATCACAGACTGATGGAGCAGTGACAGCGAGGAGCGAGGTGGATATTTCAGGACAACGTGAGCTTAGGCGTCCTTGACATACCTGGGGATGGTTCGGTATAAACTGTATCCCCACCTTCCGCAAATTCTGTACCCGTAATTTAGATTTTTCTGTCACTAGTTTTGACTGTCTGACTTTGATCTGTTTGTATTGACCACCGTTTCTCTGCGCTTTTGGTCGTTCACACGTCTTCGCTCAAGAAAGTCCCCCCCCCCTCTCCCCCCCCCCCCCAACGTTTGTAACAAACTAGCTTTTTGTCGTAATCTAGGGTAGTAAGCTGTAAAACGCTATCCAGAGAAGACACACCTCTGTCAGTTCCGCAGAGTCTGTTTGCCCAACTGGTCTGCTTTCTGTGTTCAATTTTTCCTCATAGTTTTTGTTCAAATAGCCCTAGTGGTACCGAGGGTATGTTCAATTTTTCTTTTTAATTTTTGTTCAGCTAGCCCTAGTACTGCCGAGGCTATGTTTAATGTTTCTTTTTGATTGTTTTTCAACTAGCCCTAGTGGTGCCGAGGCTATCTTTGATTTTTTTAAAAATTGTTGTTCAACTCGCCCTAGCGGTGCCGAGGCTATGTTTAATTAAAAAAATTGTTCAGTTAGCCCTAGTGGTACCGAGGCTATCTTGGCGGGTTTGGAGCTGGGATGTTGTGGGTTCAAATCGTACCAGAGACATTACCTGGGTTCAGATCCTATCAGAGACATCAACTGGGTTCAGATCCTATCAGAGGCATTAACTGGGTTCAAATCCTATCAGAGGCATCAACTAGGTTCAAATCCTATCAGAGGCATTAACTGGGTTCAAATCCTATCAGAGGCATTTACTGGGTTCAAATCCTATCAGAGACATCAACTGGGTTCAGATCCTATCAGAGGCATTAACTGGGTTCAAATCCTATCAGAGGCATTACTTTGTGGGGTTTTGGGGCCCCGGCTGGCGCCGATCCAGAGCTGAATGTGCCATGGGCTCCAGAAGGAAACGGGGGAAACCCATGCGGCAGAAATTATCCACCAAATGGAGGCGTCTCTGGGAGTGTTGCTCACATCTTCTGACCAACAACGCAGTTGCCTCTTTCTTCTGGCCTAGCTGAGGCCACGTGCATTACAGCAAGGGTAGAGTGGGCACTGCGTGTCCGAGGCCACGTGCATTACAGCAAGGGTAGAGTGGGCACTGCGTGTCTGAGGCCACATGCATTACAGCAAGGGTAGAGTGGGCGCTGCGTGTCTGAGGCCACGTGCATTACAGCAAGGGTAGAGTGGGCACTGCATGTCTGAGGCCAAGTGCATTACAGCAAGGGTAGAGTGGGCACTGCGTGTCTGAGGCCAAGTGCATTACAGCAAGGGTAGAGTGGGCACTGCGTGTCTGAGGCCAAGTGCATTACAGAAAGGGTAGAGTGGGCACTGCGTGTCTGAGGCCAAGTGCATCACAGCAAGGGTAGAGTGGGCACTGCGTGTGGTCTCGTGTCACCGCTGAAATACGTGGCATCATCTTCATCACGTCCATCCGTTCTGATCATCACTGAATGGGTTAAACTACGCTGCACCTTTCTGCCCTGCTCTCCAGGTGGCATCAGTTCTGATTTCCTGTCTGACACCGTGTCCGAGGTCAGTCCATGTCAAACCGTCGGTACAGATCAAGCTCGTGTGAACTGTTATTCCAAGGACGTGGTGGCGCCTTCCAGAGGGGGACTGTTGTTCATGCTGGCCACGCGGCTGTTGTCGTCGACAGGGGATTAGTTGTAGTGTCTAACGCATGTTGGATCCGAACAGACACCACAGAACACCACTAAAGGGATTCAGAAGCAGTGCAGTGAATCTGTGGTCAGTTGTTTCATGACGACCTGATATTGATAGATGTGTATGGACTGTCTAAGCCGAAGCCACGACAGGCCGGCCGAATCTGGATGTGGTGTTTATGGAAGAGTTACGCCCCCGAAAAGACACAGAAGAAGGTGACAGTGAAGCAGACTTTGACCATGGACAGTACGTTTTTCAGAGTGACTTTTTTTCTGTCTGTCTTTCAGACACGGTATTGGAAATATTCTTAAGCATAGAGAACACTCGCTGGCAGGTTACCAAATTCTGACTTTTTGGGGGAGGTGGAGGTGGTGGGTGGGGGGTCGGAAATACGTCTCTTTGTGATGGTGCGCGCAGTGTCCAAACAAAGGCTAATCCAAACCTCATCAGCGCTGACTTAGTGGCTGCAGACACGTTTGTGAGGCAACGCTTTGCTGTGTGCGGTCTGGAATCGCTGCACCAGACAGGTGGAGTGGCCGTTTTAACCCCGTCTTGCCGTACTGGGCTCTTTGATGTCGCGGAGCATAGTGCTGTTACTCCCGCCATCAACAGCAATTTGTGTCGGTTAATAAACCCGTGAACAACCCTGTTACTGAAAGCCCTAACAAACGCTTTCTCCTGATCCGCCTCATGCAGACACCATAAATCGATCTGAATTCGATAGCTCTGTTATTTTTTTCTTCTTCTTTCTAGTCTCAGTGGGCAGAACAAGAACATGAAATCGACCCCCCACATTTGTTAAGTCAACTTCCTTTGAACTGATGTCGATCACCTGTAAAGATCTCCTCATGAGACTCGGAGGCGCCGGTCGAATGGCGTCGTTACCGATCATTGCGATGTCGTCATTGCGACTCGCCCGTTAGCTAGCGGGGAAAGCACCTGCGTTGACACCTTGCCGGTTGTTGACGGGTGAAATTCCCTCGTCCGCTTTTGTCTTTGATCAGAGGTGCCACCGCAAGAAGGAAAAGAGCTGAAGTCTGCTTTGAAGAGGTTTGCATGGCTATAACGTCATCGACTGTTCATGCCTCCGCCTTCGCTTTTCCGTGTCCGGAAACGAAGAGAGAGAGAGAGAGAGAGGAGAGAGAGAGAGAGAGAGAGAGAGAGAGAGAGAGAGAGAGAGAGAGAGAGAGAGAGAGAGAGAGAGAGAGAGAGAGAGAGAGAGAGAGAGAGAGAGAGAGAGAGAGAGAGAGAGAGAGAGAGAGAGAGAGAGAGAGAGAGAGAGAGAGAGAGAGAGATGAAACAGGTAACCCAGTTCACAAGTCCCAGCCAGGAAATACATAATCTTTATAATTATGGAGAAAACGGACAGACCGAGAGAAGGCCAAAGCGAGACGCATGGAATGAATAATGATATTGCATCGCTAAAAAAAATGTCATCCGTTTTTGATTGTTTTGTTGCTTGAAAGTATTAAGATGAAGTTAATCAGAGTGGTTGAAATGGCATTTCACAACAGTCCATCACAATACAACAGGGAAGCTGCAGAAAGGTCAGTTGTGGAGCGACTAGTGTTTCCTCTGGGCAGCATGGTGATCCTTATTGTGTTGACATTGGAAAGGTGCTACCGACAACACAAGATACATCCTTATTGTGTTGACATTTGAAAGGTGCTACCGACAACACAAGATACAATCTTTAACGTCAAAGGAGCTTTGTTGAAAGTTTCCATTTGAATGCGAAGAGAAGTGAAATAGTTCAATTCCTGTGATCCCTTTAGGAGTTATGGATGAATTCAAAAAGAACAATTCAATAGCATATCTGAATACCTGTAAAGGAATATCTCTCTCTCTGTGTCTCTCTCACCACACACACACACTCAAGCGTGCGTGCGCGCGCGCGCACACACACACACACGCGCGTGCGTGCGTGCGCGCACTCACACACAAACACGCGCGTGCGTGCGCGCGCGCGCACACACACACACACACGCATGCGTGCGCGCGCGCGAGCACACGCACACAGCGAGAGTGAGAGAGAGAGAGAGAGAGAGAGAGAGAGAGAGAGAGAGAGAGAGAGAGAGAGAGAGAGAGAGAGAGAGAGAGAGGATATGAATATAATGTTACTGATAACTAATGTTTACATAACTTCCTTGCAGATCAGTTTCCCATTCCTGATTCTAGAATTGAGAAATCATTCTAAGCAATGTAAGTAAACGGAATAATTGTGCACGAATTGTTCGTTTGTACTTTAATTGAAATATATGTCCGTCCATTTTAACGACTGTGCACCATTTAAGAGTAGGAGCATGAAACAAACATTTATTGATCATATTTTCAAACAAGAAAATAGAAGAACAAGTAAGTAATAGTTTTGGTCTATCCAGTGTATCTTTGGTTGTCCTGAAGATAGCCCTGTTTCACTGTACAACATGTCGGATTTAGGCTTTTAAGGAAAATTAATTAGAAATGGTCAAAATCAGGTGTCCTGAGGGAATGTGAGTGCCGGGACCGCAGTGTTAACTGGGCACATAGAGCAGAACAAGGGTCTGTGGTGATAGCATTAATACAAGAACTGTGAGTAACGTTTGTGTCATGAGCGGTCCATATAATAACTCATACACGTAACCTCACAGCTCTCAAAGCAACACAATGTTTGATAGTTAACGTTAAAATCAATCAAACCTATTGTTTCCCCCAGAAAAAAGACAAATATTGATGCTATTGCTCTGTAATAGAGATCACGCTGAGCACGTTTACACTATCATTGTTCTAAAGTTTCAATGGATTAATTTATAGCCATTAACAGTTTCAGTAACATTAATCAGTTGCAGATGTAGGTTGTTTCTTTTCTTACCTCGTTCGAGTAGAATAATTTCATATTTTTTGATTGGTGGGGCCTCTGTCCTCCTATTTTTTCACCACCGTCTTTTAGTTCTTTTTTTTTCTAAATAAAGACTAACTCATGCTCACCATGCAGTGTCTGTTGTTTTCAAATGGGCAGTCGCATGCTCACTTTAATGTTTCAACGTTTAATGGCCTATAGTTTTAACTTCCATACCTTGCAAGAAATGAACATACTTCTACGAGTTTCTGACGGCAGAATGGCATCATGAACGTTAATAAAGAAAAACATTTCAAGGAAAACATCTGTTTTGGGACTCATTTATTACAAAAGCTCTGATTCTGAGTCTTAAGCAGGTAAACCCTCCATCGTGTTGGTTTGTTCTTTGTTCAGGTCCTTTAGAAAATGTGAAGATAAAGTAACTGTTCACTTTGACGAACATCAAACTGTGCATGGAAAAACAACCACAACGACGACGACGACAACAACGACGACAACACACAACAACAACAACAACAACAACAAACAACAACAAACAACAACAACAACAACAACGCCAACAACAACGTACACACACACACACACAGACACACACACACACACACACACACACACACACACACACACACACACACACACGCACGCACGCACGCACGCACGCACGCACGCACGCACGCACGCACGCACGCACGCACGCACGCACGCACGCACGCACGCACGCGCACGCACGCACGCACGCACGCACGCACGAACGCACGCACACACACACACACACACACACACACACACACACACACACACACACACACACCGTCTGCCGATACTTTTTTTTCATAATCCAGGAAAGCACAGCACAGCAGTTTCCTCCTCAATAACACCATATCTATGATAACATTTAGTGTAGACAGCACAGCAGTTTCCTCCTCAATAACACCATATCTATGATAACATTTAGTGTAGACAGCACAGCAGTTTCCTCCTCAATAACACCATATCTATGATAACATTTAGTGTAGACAGCACAACAGTTTCCTCCTCAATAACACCACATCTATGATAACATTTAGTGTAGACAGCACAGCAGTTTCCTCCTCAATAACACCACATCTATGATAACATTTAGTGTAGACAGCACAGCAGTTTCCTCCTCAATAACACCACATCTATGATAACATTTAGTGTAGACAGCACAGCAGTTTCCTCCTCAATAACACCTATCTATGATAACATTTAGTGTAGACAGCACAGCAGTTTCCTCCTCAATAACACCATATCTATGATAACATTTAGTGTAGACAGCACAGCAGTTTCCTCCTCAATAACACCATATCTATGATAACATTTAGTGTAGACAGCACAGCAGTTTCCTCCTCAATAACACCATATCTATGATAACATTTAGTGTAGACAGCACAGCAGTTTCCTCCTCAATAACACCATATCTATGATAACATTTAGTGTAGACCGATGATCTCAAATAGGGCAGCAGGCTTTGAAACCAACTTTCCTTTTCTCTCCATAACACATTGTTGTCTTCAGTACAGCAGCCAGCCTAATGTTAAGAACAATTTGGATCGTTTCCCAAAGCAGCAGCGTATTGTGATTCTAACACTATTATTTCCTTCAGCATTGCCTTTATCTGTAAAAGAAGGTTTACTCCTGAAATCCAGTTCTTGAGCACCAAACGCGATCGTAGAATCCGATCATAAAAAAAATAAAGCGCATGCACATAACAATGTTGGAGACGTTGTTTTCAAGATTTAATTGAAAATACTATCAATTCCACACGCTTTGTTGTTTTTAAGTTTATTTATGCACACTGATTACCTTATCAGTGGCAAACGGGGTTTTAAGAATGTTACTTGAGGAGCTTAAAGATGCACAGCCTTCTGTTCTTACAGCGGTTGTTCTGTGATCTTCCGTCTTAGTAGTGTGTGCGTGCATGCCTGTGTGTGTGTGTGTACGTGTGTGTGTGTGTGTGTGTGTACGTGTGTGTGTGTGTGTGCGTGTGCGTGTGTGTGTGTGTGTGTGTGTGTGTGTGTGTGTGTGTGTGTGTGTGTATTGTTTTGTTCTCAAACGAAAGAAATTTTGATCACCTAAAGGCTTAGCTGCAGCCGTTGTTTCCGAAACCCTTATATTATGAATCTTTCAACATTTTCCTGCATGACTACTTTTCATTAAACGAAGTTCTGTTATGAACGCTGGCTTACACTTTCTGACGCTATTTTTTTTTAGCTGATCCGCAATCAGTTTAACATCAACAAATGTCTTGTTAGAGAACCTTTTATTTCTGAGGTTAGCATTGCATCTCAAAGATGACGATTACTGGCCGTTTGAATGTAAAGATCACCGACGCCGACGGAGGATGCCATTTGAACAAAGACTAGAGCATCACATCATGCACATTTCCGAACAGCAATCGTATTTGTCGACCCAGAACGACCACACCATGTGTGGCATAGCCCAGTTATGAGCTAACAGAGTTCTGTTAATGAATGATTTGATTGCTTTATTGTTTTTGTGACCAGAATATCGCCGTTCTCCATAACAGCAGGAGAGAGAGAGAGAGAGAGAGAGAGAGAGAGAGAGAGAGAGAGAGAGAGGAGAGAGAGAGAGAGAGAGAGAGAGAGAGAGAGAGAGAGGAGAGAGAGAGAGAGAGAGAGAGAGAGAGAGAATGTGTGTGTGTGTGTGTGTGTGTGTGAGAGAGAGAGAGAGAGAGAGAGAGAGAGTGAGAGAGAGAGAGAGAGAGAGAGAGAGAGAGAGAGAGAGAGAGAGAGAGAGAGAGAGAGAGAGAGAGAGAGAGACGGCAGTTAGTTCGTACGAATTAGAAAAAAAGAGAAGAGTTGAGAGGGTGGGTGCACGAGTGATGGCGGTAATGACTGAAATGCAATCCCGATATCCCGAGTTTTCTATGGTTATTTTTATGCTATATTAGTTTGATTTCTTGGCGCTGAGACAGTGTCACTTGCCTGACAGGGTGTGGCAATAACGCATGAGTAGTGATAATCTATCGTGAGCCCATAAAAAATATTGGCTCATCAGACATTGATACGGCCTGATTTTGTTACCAATGTACGTAGAGTTTTTGCTGCAAGCATCGACAGCCCTGTATCTATTGATCGATCAATGCCCAAAGAAAATTTGAGTGAGAAGGAGAGCACATGATCATTTACTACAAAGAGAAAATAGTAGCGTGTGTAACCGCCACTGCAGATATATGTACATCTACATACATATATATAACAAAAAAGAAAGTTGGTTAAAGGTTCGTGTCGGGAGTTGATGGGAGTGGTGAAAGAGAAATCCAGACAAACTAAAAAAAAAGAAGAAAAAGCGCTGAGCAAAAACCACCTCCCAAGTCATTAATGTTTTTACCTTTACGCCAGATCTGAGGCTTGACTACCTGGAAAGGCGTTCTGGAGAGATCAGAGCTTCTCCAGTGTCTGACGGATCCTGGACCCGCCCTTTGAGTCAGTTAATGAATAAAAACAAGCGGATTTTGCCGCCAAAGTACGTAAGAGCTGGTGTAGATTGACGAATTGACTTCCCACGTAATTTCTTGTTTGGAAAGGACGTGTAAAATAGAAAATGTCAACACTTGTATCGATGGAAAGTTTCAGCATTCCATGAAAAAATATTTCGTAGATAAGTGTCTATTCATTACAGTACGTTCAGTGTTCAGGTTCGTGAAAAGATTTGTAATAGTCTTGCTGAACGGATCCGGGATTTGACCCGGATCCGCACAACAGTTGACGGAATCGGCCCGTGCTCCGACTTTGCTCCAAAGGAACTGAGAAGGTTTTGCTTAATCATGCTGACAGACAAGCAAATCAACGAATGTTAGTGACACTGTCGTTGGTGACAGTGAACACGCGCAACGACAGGACTTGGTGTTGGATGACGTTGACGTTGTGTGGCAGCAGCAGCGGCGGCGACAGAACTCTAACAGTCTACACTAACCATGTTCTGTGTTTCAACTTCTGCCTTCACATGCCTTGAGGAAAACAAGTATAACCAAATTCATTGGAAAACAGATTAGGCCATGTCTTTAACGTTTTTCCTGCACCTCTTTGGCGATGGCTAGAAAAAGGGGAATCAAAATGAAAAAGTACACGAATCTAAATTGTCCCTGTCCCGTGTCCTAAAGATGCCTTGAACGATTCTTATTGGGCCAATTTATCTTTCCGTCATGTAAAACAACAACACAACAACAACAACAAAAAATAAGAGAAATAAACGAAACAAAAGGAAAACAAACAAACAAACACAAACTATCGCGATTGTATTCCTACGCTGACAAACGCACTACAGCGCTGCAGAGAATTTCCGAGATGCAATGAGGGGCTCGCTGACTCAGCGACGTTTTGTGGGATGCATTGCCGGACCCTGGCTCCTACCCTTTCACACTCCAAAAAAACCCAATTACGTTATCGCGATTGGAAATCAAGGCTGGGCACAACCTTTGACCTTTCAGACCGGTGGGTCGCATTACTGCGACTAGATATCGCCTTTGGCCGTTTCGGACAGCCTAATTTCCTGACTCGTTAATAAATAAGCGGGGCTTGTCTGTCTTGGTCCGAATTTGACCCAAGTTTCGTATCCTTGTCTTTCGTGTTGTGTATCTGTTGTTGCAGATGCGTGGTGGAATTCACTGAAAGGTTCGCTGATATTGTCAGCAGATGGCAGACACCACGCTGTTGTTGTTGACTGTTGCCAGGTCCACTGTTGCCAGGCCAGCATGTTCAAGTTTGGTGTACAGGATTTCTGTCAGAAAAAAGGCATGCAGGCAGAGTACATGGGGTCCATTTTCTTTGGCCCCGTCCTTCCCGCGATGAGGTGGAGTGGCAGTGGCCGGTATCGGCCAGTTGATGGAGATTGTGGTCGATGTGATCTTTGGGAACGGGACACTCACTGCCGCCGCTTTCGTGACTTGTCAACTGTTGTCATCTATAGGCGCTCAGTAGGTGGTGTCCAGCGTGTGTTGGATCAGAACAGGTACCGATGAATTCACCCGAAATGACAGCAGTGTGACGTCTCCTCCGGCGGGTTGCCTCACAGGGTCTGCTGTTGATTGTTCCTTGTGGTCTGCTGTTGATTGTTCCTTGTGGTCTGTTGATTGGTCCTTGTGGTCTGCTGTTGATTGTTCCTTGTGGTCTGTTGATTGGTCCTTGTGGTCTGTTAATTGGTCCTTGTGGTCTGCTGTTGATTGGTCCTTGTGGTCTGTTGATTGTTCCTTGTGGTCTGCTGTTGATTGTTCCTTGGGGTCTGTTGATTGTTCCTTGTGGTCTGCTGTTGATTGGTCCTTGTGGTCTGTTGATTGTTCCTTGTGGTCTGTTGATTGGTCCTTGTGGTCTGTTGATTGTTCCTTGTGGTCTGTTGATGGGTCCTTGTGGTCTGCTGTTGATTGGTCCTTGTGGTCTGTTGATTGTTCCTTGTGGTCTGTTGATGGTTCCTTGTGGTCTGCTGTTGATTGTTCCTTGTGGTCTGTTGATTGTTCCTTGTGGTCTGCTGTTGATTGTTCCTTGTGGTCTGCTGTTGATGGGTCCTTATGGTCTGCTGTTGATTGTTCCTTGTGGTCTGTTGATTGGTCCTTGTGGTCTGCTGTTGATTGGTCCTTGTGGTCTGTTGATTGGTCCTTATGGTCTGTTGATTGGTCCTTGTGGTCTGTTGATTGATCCTTGTGGTCTGTTGATTGGTCCTTGTGGTCTGCTGTTGATTGTTCCTTGTGGTCTGTTGATTGTTCCTTGTGGTCTGCTGTTGATTGGTACTTGTGGTCTGCTGTTGATTGTTCCTTGTGGTCTGTTGATTGGTCCTTGTGGTCTGCTGTTGATTGGTCCTTGTGGTCTGTTGATTAGTCCTTGTGGTCTGTTGATTGGTCCTTGTGGTCTGCTGTTGATTGTTCCTTGTGGTCTGTTGATTGTTCCTTGTGGTCTGCTGTTGATTGTTCCTTGTGGTCTGTTGATTGGTCCTTGTGGTCTGTTGATGGGTCCTTGTGGTCTGCTTTTGATTGTTCCTTGTGGTCTGCTGTTGATTGGTCCTTGTGGTCTGCTGTTGATTGTTCCTTGTGGTCTGCTGTTGATTGTTCCTTGTGGTCTGCTGTTGATTGTTCCTTGTGGTCTGCTTTTGATTGTTCCTTGTGGTCTGCTGTTGATTGGTCCCTTTGGTCTGTTGATTGGTCCTTGTGGTATGTTGATTGGTCCTTGTGGTCTGTTGATTGGTCCTTGTGGTCTGTTGATTGGTCCTTGTGGTCTGCTGTTGATTGTTCCTTGTGGTCTGTTGATTGGTCCTTGTGGTCTGTTGATTGGTCCTTGTGGTCTGTTGATTGGTCCTTGTGGTCTGTTGATTGGTCCTTGTGGTCGGCTGTTGATTGGTCCTTGTGGTCTGTTGATTGGTCCTTGTGGTCTGCTGTTGATGGGTCCTTGTGGTCTGTTGATTGGTCCTTGTGGTTTGCGGTGCCCAGGATACGTTAGTACAAAACAAAATGGGGTGGAGGCGGGGAGGAAGGGGGGGGGGGGAGATTGGGGAAATTTTTTTCGGAGTAACCGTAC
>CM031596.1:6619874-6629874 GCA_018398815.1 Conus ventricosus | reverse complement strand
ATAGTCTGTCTAGCAGTGTACACATCAACAACAATGGCCTGTATAACAGTGTACACATCACCAACAATGGCCTGTCTAGCAGTGTACACATCACCAACAATGGCCTGTCTAGCAGTGTACACATCACCAACAATGGCCTGTCTAGCAGTGTACACATCAACCACAATGGCCTGTATAGCAGTGTACACATCATCCACAATGGTCTGTATAGCAGTGTACACATCACCAACAATGGCCTGTCTAGCAGTGTACACATCACCAACAATGGCCTGTATAGCAGTGTACACATCACCAACAATGGCCTGTCTAGCAGTGTACACATCAACAATGGCCTGTATAGCAGTGTACACATCAACAACAATGGCCTGTGTAGCAGTGTACACATCAACAACAATGGCCTGTATAGCAGTGTACACATCAACCACAATGACCAGTATGTCAGTGTACACATCACCAACAATGGCCTGTATAGCAGTGTACACATGAACAACAATGGCGTGTATAGCAGTGTACACATCAACCACAATGGCCTGTCTAGCAGTGTACACATCAACAATGGCCTGTCTAGCAGTGTACACATCAACAATGGCCTGTATAGCAGTGTACACATCAACAATGGCATTATAGCAGTGTGCACATCAACAATGGCCTGTATAGCAGTGTACACATCAACAATGGCCTGTCTAGCAGTGTACACATCAACAATGGCCTGTCTAGCAGTGTACACATAAACAACAATGGCCTGTATAGCAGTGTACACATCAACAATGGCCTGTCTAGCAGTGTACACATCAACAATGGCCTGTCTAGCAGTGTACACATCATCAACAATGGCCTGTATAGCAGTGTACACATCAACCACAATGGCCTGTCTAGCAGTGTACACATCAACAACAATGGCCTGTACAGCAGTGTACACATCAACAACAATGGCCTGTACAGCAGTGTACACATCACCAACAATGGCCTGTCTAGCAGTGTACACATCACCACACAATGGCCTGTCTAGCAGTGTACACATCAACAGCAATGGCCTGTCTAGCAGTGTACACATCAACAGCAATGGCCTGTATAGCACTGTACACATCAACAATGGCCTGTATAGCAGTGTACACATCAACAATGGCCTGTATAGCAGTGTACACATCAACCACAATGGCCTGTATAGCAGTGTACACATCAACAACAATGGCCTGTCTAGCAGTGTACACATCACCAACAATGGCCTGTCTAGCAGTGTACACATCAACAATGGCCTGTATAGCAGTGTGCACATCAACAATGGCCTGTATAGCAGTGTACACATCAACCACAATGGCCTGTCTAGCAGTGTACACATCAACAATGGCCTGTCTAGCAGTGTACACATCAACAATGGCCTGTATAGCAGTGTACACATCAACAACAATGGCCTGTCTAGCAGTGTACACATCAACCACAATGGCCTGTATAGCAATGTATAAATCGTGGACAAACGTAGCCAGAGTAATAACGATAGTGACATTCTGATTCTTACATGACTTTATAGCAAACAGCAACGACCTATACATGAGTGCAGTCACGTGAGTACTTATGTTTATCTCATCAGGAAGCTAAAAGCACCAGCTCAGACAGCTAGCACGCACACACACACACACAACACACACACACACACACACACACACACACACACACACATACACACACACACAACACACACACACACACACACACACACACACACACACACACACACCACACGCCTCTTTTATACAAGTGACCCAAGTGTACTTCCACTTTTCAGTCCTTCCTTGCGGCGTGACGCGCCATTCATACAGTTGGCAAACTCTCCTGTTTTTAACCAGCGGTCTTAACGATTCATAACGCCATCTAATTGTTCTTCGATCTATTTCTATGGAATGTGTCAGCTTACAAAACACAAGAATGAATCCACACTGTTTACATGAGAAATGTGGTTCATGGTTCAACTTAAAGCTTCACAGTTCACCTGAAAAGTACAGTCCGGAATTTAGTTCACTTTGCTGTAAATGCCTACATTCCTGTACTCTTGAAAATAATGCAACAGTCGTGAAATCGTCAAACACACACGCACGCACACACACACACAGGCATATGCATGCACGCACGCACGCACACACACACACGCGCGCGTGCGCGCGCGCACACACAGACACACAGACACACACACACACGCATACACACACGCGCGCACACACACACACAATATGTGTGTGTGTGTGTGTGTGTATGAGAGAGAGATAGAAGAGAGAGAGAGAGAGAGAGAGAGAGAGAGAGAGAGAGAGAGAGAGAGAGAGAGAGAGAGAGAGCAAGGCGTATGATGCTCCACATCATGTAAACCTCGTGTACCACTGCCCGAGACTTAAGATAACTTATGCTGCAGTTCACTGAGTGGGTAGCACCAGGACGCGCTTCCTGACACTTCCGTGTCTTTGAGTGGTGACACTCGCTCAGACAGGCTACAGGGCGGAGTGAACGCCCAGTTTGAAACTTCCGTGTCTTTGAATGGTGACACTCGCTCAGACAGGCTACAGGGCGGAGTGAACGCTCAGCCTGAAACCTCCGTGTCTTTGAATGGTGACACTCGCTCAGACAGGCTACAGGGCGGAGTGAACGCTCAGCCTGAAACTTCCGTGTCTTTGAATGGTGACACTCGCTCAGACAGGCGACAGGGCGGAGTGAACGCTCAGCTTGAAAGCGGTTGTCCATATGTTTGTTGTCCGTCGAGACGACGAAGACCATCTAGTCATCCTGGGATCGGAGGTAAGTGCGTAGATGGCTGGTCAGGCCGATCTGCGCCCGGAAAGATCTATTGGGGGCTGTCCATATACAACATAGCAGGTTACACAGGCTCCATTCCCTGCAAAACAAACAAACAAACAAACAAAAACAAAAAACCCGGGAGTCCTGCCAAGCAGAACCTCTTTTCCATTTCTGAAGACAACGGGAAGCAACTCTGTCATGCGTGGTCAGCTCTGGAAGTTTGTCACCAGTTTGTCCGACCCCTCCCCCCTCCCTGCTGGAAGTCTGTCATGAACGGCTGAACTTTGGGTGTGAGATCTGTGCACTTTGATTAAAAAGAATTCAAGACTACCCCCCTTTTTTTTATAATGACGTGACATTTTTACCTAGTCCTTGTTGATCTACAGTGGTATACATCCTGCAGAGGGAATACGGTTTACCAGAATAGGCCTCGTGGATCACATTCTCATCATCACAAAAACGGTTAAAGGCACGATCTTCCGGAAGAGTGGCGAGCGTTCCAAAATAAGAGTTCAGAAAACATCCCCGGTCGAAGTCTTTTCTATTTTAAAACTAGAACTGGGCGAAAAAAAACACCCCAACCCGTTTAGTTTGGGATACAGACTGCAAGAAGATTCGCTGCACGGTCGCTGTACTGACAAATCCAAAGAACCAATTGTTCCGTGAAGAACTTGCTGGAGCCTGAACTTTGACAAAAAACACACAACAAAACAAACAAACAAACACAAAAAGTTCGAACAAAGTCCTGACTATGCAACAAGTGATCTGCGAGTCGAATATCGCAGCGTGAAGTCACGTGATACTAGCTGGAGGATATCACATGACATCACTGCACTCCCAACCGGAAGTCTGGCAGACACGAGGTACAAAAACATGTGCATGTGAGACAAACTGCTGAGACGCGCAAGCTAAAAAGCTCAGGAGCGTAACAAGACACTTCCCACCGTTGAGCCAAATGGTAAAAAGTGTATCTTCGCTTGTCATTAGAAACACGCCCATCTGACTTAATACTTCAGGCGGTTTTTGTTTTGTTGGATACGTGTAATTTAGGTAAGACACCTTTTTATGGTACAAGAAGTGTTTATAGAAGAAGCAAAAGGTGGATGCGTCAAGACTGACACAGTTCTGTCTGGCACGGCGATGGACTATTTCTCGATGACCATACATTGAGAGTCTTCTGATATCGTGGTTGACATTGTGGACTGTAAAAACTGTCCGCGTTCCCCAGTTCTGATTGGGCCTGTAGGGTCGGCTGGGACATAAACAACACGTCTTCACTTCGTGTCAGAAATTCCTGCACATCCTTCACAATGTCGTTCTGTACATCGTCTTGTTGACTACCACACTTTTCCCATGCAGTTGATTAAAAAGTTTTCAACACACAAGCGAATAGTCTGGGAGTTCTAAACACACCCAATGCCAGTTTAAGGGGGTGTTGTTGATTGAAAAGTTTTCAACACACAAGCGAATAGTCTGGAAGTTCTCACACACCCCAATGCCAATTTAAGGGGTGTTATTGATTGAAAAGTTTTCAACACATAAGCGAATAGTCTGGAAGTTCTAACACCCCCCAATGCCAATTTAAGGGGGTGTTGTTGATTGAAAAGTTTTCAACACACAAGCGAATAGTCTGGAAGTTCTCACACACCCCAATGCCAATTTAAGGGGTGTTTCCATCCTCAAGCAATTGCCAGTTTGTCTAAAGAAGTGTTATTTTGTTTTTAAGTAGAAAACGAATCGGGGAAACCCACAACTGAACAATCGATAAGCCGGAGAACTCCGTGAAACAGAAACAGAGGCATTGCTGTATGTTAATACTGAAGTTTGGGCAGTTTAGTTTCTGGTTGGTTGACTGGTTCATTTATTTATCGCCTACTCATCTTTGTTGATGATTTTAGACTCTGAGTAAATTTTGTGAGTAGATCAATGATGATAAGTAGATTAAACCTAAATCCAAACAAGACCACAGCAACAGCGAAGGATAAGAAGAAGGGGAAGGGTGGCGAACAGGTTAGCAGGATTTGAGTGATGGGAAAGGATTCACAAATGACGACCATTCGGACTGTGTAAACGGTGACCAGCCAGTTTAAAAGAATCTCAAGAAAATATTTTTTTTCCCCTCATGAATGACTTCATGTCCGAAACAGAAAACACATTTTCAACGACTTCTACAGGAAGAAATCACAATATTTGTTCAAAATGAAGTACAACGTGTTAAACTGCCAATTTCGTACAACACAGGCAGTTGATTAGCTTGCAATATTCTCATTTTTCAGATAGAAAATAAACGTGTTTAACATTAACTGTCAGTCTTGCATCACATAAGCACTTGATATCTTTACGATATTCTCAATTGTTCACCATGAAGACTGTCAGTTTTGTATTACATGTGTAATTGATTTCTTTGCAATAGTTTGTGACTGGACAACGTCACCTCTCCCGAGACCACGTTTCAGAGTAGCCAGTCTCCTTTCTGCTCACTTGTTATGTTTTCATCCTTGTGGTTGTTTCTATGAATGCCTTCGTGTCTAGTCACGTTGCTCCAGAACGTGTTTTTCGGTTTCAGTGCGTAATACCCCCCCCCCCCCCCCCCTTGCTATGTCCTACGAGGAGGTTATGTTGTCACGTGGGTTTTGGTTTACCTGTCCTATCAGCTAAAGGACACGAAAACTGAGCAAGCCGTTAGACGGAAACCAGGAGGAAAGATAGATTGTTGCTCATGGAGGGACTCTTTGAACTTTGGGGTTGGTGCGGATTTACAGCTAAGGCCAGATCCAGACCCATTTCCTCCTTAGCAGCTTAGTGCCTTTCTACTGTCGTGATGGGCCTTTCTACTGCCGTGATGGGCCTTTCTACTGCCGTGATGGGCCTTTCTACTGCCGTGATGGGCCTTTCTACTGCCGTGGTGGGCCTTTCTACTGACGTGATGGGCCTTTCTACTGCCGTGATGGGCCTTTCTACTGCCGTGATGGGCCTTTCTACTGCCGTGGTGGGCCTTTCTACTGCCGTGGTGGGCCTTTCTACTGCCGTGATGGGCCTTTCTACTGCCGTGATGGGCCTTTCTACTGCCGTGATGGGCCTTTCTACTGCCGTGATGGGCCTTTCTACTGCCGTGATGGGCCTTTCTACTGCCGTGGTGGGCCTTTCTACTGCCGTGATGGGCCTTTCTACTGCCGTGATGGGCCTTTCTACTGCCGTGATGGGCCTTTTTACTGCCGTGGTGGGCCTTTCTACTGCCGTGATGGGCCTTTCTACTGACGTGATGGTGGGCCTTTCTACTGCCGTGATGGTGGGCCTTTCTACTGACGTGATGGTGGGCCTTTCTACTGCCGTGGTGGGCCTTTCTACTGCCGTGATGGGCCTTTCTACTGACGTGATGGTGGGCCTTTCTACTGCCGTGGTGGGCCTTTCTACTGCCGTGATGGTGGGCCTTTCTACTGCCGTGATGGGCCTTTCTACTGCCGTGATGGGCCTTTCTACTGCCGTGGTGGGCCTTTCTACTGCCGTGATGGTGGGCCTTTCTACTGCCGTGATGATGGGCCTTTCTACTGCCGTGATGGGCCTTTCTACTGACGTGATGGGCCTTTCTACTGACGTGATGGGCCTTTCTACTGCCGTGATGGGCCTTTCTACTGCCGTGATGATGGGCCTTTCTACTGCCGTGATGGGCCTTTCTACTGACGTGATGGGCCTTTCTACTGACGTGATGGGCCTTTGTACTGCCGTGATGGGCCTTTCTACTGACGTGATGGGCCTTTCTACTGCCGTGATGAGCCTTTCTACTGCCGTGATGGGCCTTTCTACTGACGTGATGGGCCTTTCTACTGCCGTGATGGGCCTTTCTACTGACGTGATGGTGGGCCTTTCTACTGACGTGATGGGTCTTTCTACTGACGTGATGGTGGGCCTTTCTACTGCCGTTGTCACGACCGACCCCTGGAGGTCTGCCCTGACAGGATCGGTCTAGATGGGAGTGAAGGGAGTGGCTGACCTCGCACGCCTCGCAAGAGCCCACACGAGAAAGATTACGATACAACACCCCATTTATTCACACCAGCACACACAGTCATAAATAAGCATTCCAACACACACAACATGCACAATCACAATCAAGCATTCCAACGCACACAACATGCACAATCACAATCAAGCACTCCAACACACACAACATGCACGATCATAAATAAACATTTCACCATACGACGTACACAATCACAATTACAGCATTCCAGCACATATGACATATACACAATTATAAAGAAACATTTCCAGCATCCATCCCTTCCCACACTCTGGAGTGCCTCCACACCCCTGCCTCCGTCAAGTCTACTGGGAGCACCCTGTCGCACTAGGTGCTCCGAACCGGATTGGTTCTTGAAGGGAGTCGCTCAAAGCCGACACCCGCGACACACAAGCAGGCAGTGAAGAGCGCGTCCCGGAGGGGGGGGGGGGGGGGAGAAACGTGGCGTTGTTACTGGAGGTCCTGGACGGGGATCAGGGCCGGCCAGTCAAGCCGGCGGGCTTTTCTACCAGTCCGTGGTCCCGACCAGAGCGTGGCCTCAACCAGCGCGTGGCACCATCCAGTCCGCGGGTCCCAGCCAGAGCGTGGCCTCAACCAGCACGTGGCACCATCCAGTCCGCGGTCCCAGCCAGAGCGTGGCCTCAACCAGCACGTGGCACCATCCAGTCCGTGGTCCCAGCCAGAGCGTGGCCTCAACCAGCACGTGGCACCAACCAGTCCAGACTCCGGGTGAAGCCCCCGGGAGGGGGGGGGGGGGGGGGGAAACGTAGCTGGGAGGAGAGAAGAAAGGGAGGGAAGGAAGAAGGAAGAAAGAAGGGTACTGGAACCCCGCTGTCAGTACAGTCTGACCCATGCTGTTAAATCTTTAACAGCCACTCGCATGATGGGCGAGGGGAAGTCTACTAAATGCACCAATAATCCCAGCTCAACACAGACCTGAGCATAACACAGTAAACCCATCGAATCAGGAATGTTCATTAGGGTCTTCTCACGCGATGCAGGTAAAAGACTGCATTAAATCAACAGGTTATAAAACAAAAATGAATTATCTTCACCCTTCTCTCACTCACGTTTAACATTTGCCTTTCTTAGGAAATAACCAACACAGCGACCATCGCTTTATAACTGCCACCACATTTGCAAATAATAATTCAATGGCATAATTGTCACATTTTATAGCCACATTTCAAAATAACACAAATCTCCAACCACGCATCCGAACGACAAATCATGCGTACGCACGCTCGCGAACATAAAACTCGTTCTCCTTGCACACACAAACAGACGGTGGCCGAAGGATAAGAGTCCGGCGAATGTGACAGGGGCGGACGAGCGAGACCAAGCAAGTTCCAACCCTGAATCACCAGGTTCTCTCCCATCCCCACCGACTACCGCATCACCAGATGCATAAACAGGAGAAAGATTTTTTGGAAATAATTTAGAATGGCGAGGTTAAAGATTGAATTAACCAGAAAAAAGGTCTCCCACAATATTTCTCTTACAATTTCGAAAACAAAAGAAAATTGCGCAAAAGAGAAGACTAAGCCGGCTAACAACAACAAACCAAAACAAACAAACCACGAAACTGATGCTTACCAGCTACCCGTGGGTGACCCAGAAGAGGCGGGTCAAACGACTCTCTCTGCCCTCTGTCCAGTCGAGAGGACAGACGCGCAGATGCGGAGAAAGAAGAAGTGATGTCCCTCTCCTACAGGCCGACTGTAGGAATTGAAGATACCGACTGTACCCTCGATGATACGGTGAAGAACCAAGACCGGAGCAGGCGCTCCCAGAGACATCTTCCGCTCGAGTGAAGAGCTAACCTCCCTCAGCGATGGCGGCCAACATGCCACGCTGCGTCACAGAGTGAGCATACTTCAAACTAAAAGAAATGAAGCACGTGCGACAGGTAAAAAGACAGGCGAGAGGCCGATAGACAGCAAGTTCGAGAGAAAGGTACCAGCCACCCATGAACCTACAGGATGAATAGCACGGGCAGTGGAATTAGAGAGAGAGAGAGAGAAAGCAAATCGAAGTTGAGCTGAACTACACCAAGGTGCAACCGCACCACAAGCCACATTAAGGGACGGATACACGACAACAGCAACGACAATAAATAAATGAGTAATTCCGCCACCCTAGATGGGTCAAACGTCGTAGGCCTCGTGACAAACTCGTGACAGCCGTGATGGGCCTTTCTACTGCCGTGATGGGTCTTTCTACTGCCGTGATGGTCCTTTCTACTGACGTGATGGGCCTTTCTACTGCCGTGATGGGCCTTTCTACTGTCGTGATGGGCCTTTCTACTGACGTGAATTGGCCTTTCTACTGACGTGATGGTGGGCCTTTCTACTGACGTGATGGGCCTTTCTACTGACATGATGGGCCTTTCTACTGCCGTGATGGGCCTTTCTACTGACGTGATGGTGGGCCTTTCTACTGCCGTGATGGGCCTTTCTACTGCCGTGATGGGCCTTTCTACTGACGTGATGATGGGCCTTTCTACTGCCGTGATGGGCCTTTCTACTGCCGTGATGGGCCTTTCTACTGACGTGATGGGCCTTTCTACTGCCGTGATGGGCCTTTCTACTGACGTGATGGTGGGCCTTTCTACTGCCGTGATGGGCCTTTCTACTGACATGATGGGCCTTTCTACTGCCGTGATGGGCCTTTCTACTGCCGTGATGGGCCTTTCTACTGACATGATGGGCCTTTCTACTGACGTGATGCGCCTTTCTACTGACGTGATGGGCCTTTCTACCGACGTGGTGGGCCTTTCTACTGACGTGATGGTGGGCCTTTCTACTGACGTGATGTGGGCCTTTCTATTGCCGTGATGGGCCTTTCTACTGACGTGATGGGCCTTTCTACTGCCGTGATGGGCCTTTCTACTGACGTGATGGTGGGCCTTTCTACTGACGTGATTGTGGGCCTTTCTACTGCTGTGATGGGCCTTTCTACTGCCGTGATGGGCCTTTCTACTGACGTGATGGGCCTTTCTACTGACGTGATGGGCCTTTCTACTGCCGTGATGGGCCTTTATACTGACGTGATGGGCCTTGTTACTGATGTGATGGGCCTTTCTACTGACGTGATGGGCCTTTCTACTGCCGTGATGGGCCTTTCTACTGACGTGATGGTGGGCCTTTCTACTGCCGTGATGGGCCTTTCTACTGACGTGATGGGCCTTTCTGCTGC
>CM031596.1:6579874-6614874 GCA_018398815.1 Conus ventricosus | reverse complement strand
TGGCGACTCGCTGGGTTTGGTTCCACTGGTAGATATTGTCCTCTCCAGACCTTGATCTAAAACTGCTATCGATGTACTCTTTCACAAAGATGAGTATGTTGTTGTAGAAAGTGTCACACAGCAAAGCAACTACATTGTACGAACTGCAGCCAATATAGGTTCTACAAACACCAAATCCAGTTCGTTCCTGGTTCTGCAGAATACTATGGCACTCATTCATGCTGTCGGACCGGTTTTTTCAATATTTCAGGGCCTGTAATCCCCGCTGTTGTTGGCACGTATCAGCATTTGTCGAAGAAGCCGTACGTGATTTCCCGCGGGAACTAGCAAGAGTTGTCGCACTGGACAAAGCACCAATATTAGCACACCAAGATAACAGCGTGGTTACATTCCACAAGTGTAATTGCTGTTCAAGACCTTCGTGTCTAGATTTTCATTTCGACTTTTTTTTTAATGCCAAACATGCGTACAAGCAAAAAAAAAAAAGCTACGAAATCGTCGGGGTAATCAGGCCTGTCTTTCCACCCTACAGGTGAAGGTATTTCTTCCTCGTGGTTCTGGCGCTGCTTCTCCAATAACCCAGAGGGCGAACTGTCCGTTCTTTTGCAGATCAGAGCCAAAACTAGATCAAGGCTGTCCTTGGACTTTCTGAGCGGTTGAACGTGAAGACCACCCAACTATTGAATATCTGAGGAACAGGATGCGAGCACAGGTGTGCGAACGACTGGAAAATAGAATTGAAATAAAAAAAGTCAGAAGGTTATAACTAACCCCCAGCCGACCAATGGCCCCAGGGCGTTATAACAGAATGACGATGCTAACCGACCAAGATGTTAGTACAGCGGGAAGACTGACGTTTGTAACTTGGTCAGCCGCTGCCTGGCTATGCTTGTCGTCCCTCTCGTTGTTTTTGGCAGCTGTGACGGAGGTTTGGATAGTCTCCCCCAGTCAGCGACGGGCCACAGAGGTTTAGGTCTCGTTTTACGGGTGTTCCGACCGAGAGGCGCGCGCCGACCGCAGGTTCTTCCGCTTCCGGCCGTTAAAAAGCGTCGGTCTCTCGCGACTGCACCGGACATCGAGACAATTGGTTCGCTGCCGCGTGTTTATGGGAAAGGAGCTTCAGCCATCCGTCATGGCGGGTGGGGGGTCCCCGGGGTGCCGAGAAGCCGGGACAGAGCTGGGGGGTTCTGGTAATGCGATCTCGGGCGTTGGGCCGTCGCTCGGCGACTCCGGCTCCCCCCGGGACGGCGTGGCGGCGTGCCTTTTTGTGATCCGAGGTGTAATTTGATGTTTATTGATGGGATTCGAGTGGTTTGCACGGCGGGTTCAACTTGTCTGGACAGATAATGAGTCGAGTCTCTCTGTCTCTGCCTCACACCTCTTCCCCTCCCCCCAGTTCCCTGTCTATCCGAGTATGTTTATCTGCCTGTCTATGTTTATTTCTGTACACACACACATACATGCGCGCAGAAACATACATACAGACAGACAGGCAGGCAGACAGACAGACAGACAGACAGACAGACAGACACACACACACACACACACACACACACACACACACACACACACACACACACACACACACACACGTCGAATGACGAAACCCTCTTACTACAGCAGGAACAGTTCTCCATCTGTCTCATCTCCACACCCTCCCCCTTCATCCCCCCTCCCATTAAAACATGTTTAGCACCGCTCACCATCCCCATTTTCTATGCTGACGTTAACAACGTGGTCAGGGAATCGCTTTGAGAGAGAAATAGGGTTTTCACTATCTGGTCTTTGATTGCAGGAAGGTTACCTTGTGCGGAGAGCTAGTTTTGTGGTGTCTCTCACGACTCCATTGAGTTTCATGTTCTCAGTCTCCGTACCACATTTAGTATTTCACAAATCGTGGACATCGATTTCCTGTTTCCTTTTTGACTAACGCAAAAATCTTAATTTCATACGGGGGACTTCAAAGCTGACGGTAAAGACAGGAGACAAGAATGCTTTATTATTTTAATGAGACAGAAATGACACGATTGTGAAAAGCGACAGCTGAAAGCGGGAAGATGGGTATACTGACAGGATCACATCTCCAAATCCGGAAGAAAAATGAAGGAGCTACAACGGTTCGGCATTCCTTCGTCTGTGTTGGGTGTATACTTGAGCGTGCAGTTAAAGGTATAAAAAGTTCCTTTCGCAAGGATTGGTAACACCCTCTCAACAAATCCCGTTCCCATCTGATGAATACATATAAGAGTGCCACTCTTCAAATCTGTGTCTTGAAGACGTTTCACAACCGGCGGGCTGACGTGGTGGTGAGTTGAACCAACAAACGAAAACGGGAAACGCTTGACAAATTCTGTGATGTAGACGACAGGTTAAAAGACAAGGCAGAGAAGTGTGCAGTGAAAATGGCTCACAGCGGCAAGGACGCCATGATGCGATAAGAAAGGAGGGAATAAAGGACAGAAATAGGCTGGATCAGGGGCTCCACACGAGAAGCTGCTGGGAACGGCCAGACCCCTCCTTTTCCCCACCTTGCTCATCCCCTCTCTCCTGCCCTCCCATTTCCACAGACAGCACAATTTTAGACGGGGCCATCCTTCAAAACCAGTATAATGTGATATCATCTACTGCCCAGCCGTCCAATGCAAGCCACACCAGGGTTTTCCAAATAACAGCTGAACAAACTCAGTTCTTGATGTCTTTTTTTTGTTTCTTGTCGTTTGTAGCGTCTTTTTACCTTGCCTGTATACATCAGTGGTCAAAACGCGTCACTTTCGCGTTGTAATGTGCTTGTTCCATTCAGTTGTCCCCCTTCTAACATAAATTTTACCTTCCCTTTCGAGATTCAGGGAAGTAATGTTAAGTTGCAACATGTCATCTTTGTCCTGGATCGTGAGTGCGAAAGGTCTGACACTCTAAGCTCTCGAATCATGATTTGGTTGGTTCTCCAACTACTGTCCAGAAATGTTGTACCCTTGTTAACGAAGGAGCTCGAATTACAGGCTCACTAAGCTCTCTGTGACCCGTCCAGATATTCAGGATGATAAGAATACATTTCATGCATATCGTAGAGAATCACGAGAGAGAGAGAGAGAGAGACAATGACAATGACAATGACAATGAATACAGTTTGATGTCATCAGCAAAACCTGCTATTTGACACGGGGAACACTGCTTGAACAAAATTAAGAAAAATCAAAATTAAAGAGAATCAGAAGGCAAATAGAAATTCGTAAACACCATAAATAGCAAGCGACCAGCAGGCCTAGTCAATCAGTTGAGAGGACAACAGGATTTAACAAGAAAGAACATTAATTCGACTTAAGTACTGAAAATCTTCCTTTTTCGAAGAATATTTGCTTCTGCGATAAATTTAGCAATAGATTTTAAAGTGTTTTCACTATCACTCTGTAACAGAGTGACTAAGTCACGTTCTTCTGCTAATACTGATTTTTAAAGATATCGCATTTTCCCCGTACCTTTTCATACACCTCACACTGAAAGAAAAAGTGAAATTCATCTTCTATATTATTTTTTTTACAAATTGGACAGATACAGTTACGTTCATTATTAAATATACCATACCATCTTTCTTTAGCATATAGACCAAGGGTCCTTGTTCGAAAGCGTGCTAATGAATCCCTATGCCATTTGCGCGTTACAACCGATACATACTTTTCTGGCTGTAAGTCACTATTAAAGCGCAAGAACCAAGAGTATTTCTCACTATTTTCTAATTCAGAGTGCCAGATCTGTTGGTAGGAGGATATCAAACGCTCTTTAAATTCTAGAATAAAAAGTTTGTCGTTCTCAACACCCTGGTTATTCCATACAAAACCAAATCCAGTTTCGAAAAGAGAGAGAGAGAGAGAGAGAGAGAGAGAGAGAGAGAGAGAGAGAGAGAGAGAGAGAGAGAGAGTATTCATGAATAAGAAACAAGCACGATGTATACTAGCGTTTGTTTTGTCCCTTCACACTAAGAACTGAGAAGGTTTGTGTATGCCAGTAATTTTCAGCAAAGCTTCAGAGCTTCATTGCATGAAGGATTACCGAGCATCCATCAGATACTGCATCATGAAGATTTGGCAATGTGTGGCAAAGGCAGAATGGCAACTCTGCACGAAAGGGGTGGAAGAGAGAGAGAGAGAGAGAGAGAGAGAGAGAGAGAGAGAGAGAGAGAGAGAGAGAGAGAGAGGGGAGAGAGAACTGGGAAAGCTCGGAAAAGTTTAATTGCAAAGGCCACCGACCTATCTGCAATGAGGTCAAGAAACAAAAATCAAATCACACACACTGACGCTGTAACATTTCAACTGATCACGATCATTTACAAAACTTGCTCACACCAACTGTATAATCGTAAATTTGAGTATACAGAGAGAGAGAGAGAGAGAGAGAGAGAGAGAGAGAGAGAGAGAGAGAGAGAGAGAGAGAGACAGAGACAGAAAGACAGACAGACAGACAGACAGACAGGGAGAGAGACAGATACGTTTTTATTCAACGTTTTGCCCTGGCTTCGAGACGGGACCAAGAATAAGTGGTAAGTGAATAAAACAATCTTTATTGGCATTGTCGACAGACAGACAGACAGACAGACAGGGAGAGACAGATACTTGTATATTCAACGTTTTGCCCTGGCTTCGAGACGGGACCAAGAATAAGTGGTAAGTGAATAAAACAATCTTTATTGGCATTGTCGACAGACAGACAGACAGACAGACAGGGAGAGAGACAGATACTTTTTTTTATTCAACGTTTTGCCCTGGCTTCGAGACGGGACCAAGAATAAGTGGTAAGTGAATAAAACAATCTTTACTGGCATTGTCGACAGACAGACAGACAGATAGGGAGAGAGACAGATACTTTTTTATTCAACGTTTTGCCCTGGCTTCGAGACGGGACCAAGAATAAGTGGTAAGTGAATAAAACAATCTTTATTGGCATTGTCTGGTGATCGAATGTTACAGGGGTGCAGCGATGGCCGCGTGGCCAGTCAGGAATCTCCTCGACCTTCTGTCCTCAGTCATGCGTGACCAGGCAGAGGTACTATGACCCTACCAGCTCTTTGGGACACTAGCACTGTGTTTCACACACAGTGTAGGAGGGGAAGGTTTTCACTAGACATCATATTCGAGAAGAGAGAGAGAGAGAGAGAGAGAGAGAGAGAGAGAGAGAGAGAGAGAGAGAGAGAGAGAGAGAGAGAGAGAGAGTCCGAAAACATCGAGAAAAGCGTAGGTCACGAAGGCAAATGGAATTGTAGAGAATAAAAGACACAAGAAAACTTCATGAAAGATTAGTTCCTACATCATTGCTGTGGGTTAGTCCCACATGACTAACTGTCAAACGATAATATCGGCGAAATACAAGTATTTTGTTGAGCATCATGGCGTGCAGATTATCTGTCTTTGGAATTAAACTACTTTTCAGCTTAGTTCTGATAAACCGATTTTCTTAGAAAGAGGATACCCAGCAAAGATTGTGTGTGTGTGTGTGTGTGTGTGTGTGTGTGTGTGTGTGTGTGTGTGTGTGTGGGTGTTGGGTGGAGGGGGGGGGGAGGGGGGGTGTGGTGCGCTCAAAAAATAAAATCAAAAACATTTTCTGAAAAATGATATCATTTAATTTTCAATGTATCCAATGAATGAATATTCTGTATTTGGTCAGCAATTCTTTTGTAGTACAATTTAGCAAATTTTTAATGTAAACTACAAAAGATCCAATTTCATGTATCATTTGAAAGGCTTGAGCAAAACTTGTGAACACATATGTCAAAAAATGTATTTCGATTTTGTGTTGTGACTGGGTCTTATATAGGTGATTGAGCAGCGTGGGTACAAAGTTCAATCTATATGGTCGTGTGTACTAGTTGTAAGCATAGTTTTTTTTTCTTTTAAAAATAAATCCTTCAGAATCCAGTCATCTCAGTCGTCCGGCACAGTCCGCACAGTGCTCACTGTCGTGCTTTTCCCTTCAAGTCTTTATCTGCGCCAGTAATTCTCTGCTGGCCTTTCTCTGGCAAAGCATGAACTATTGGAAGCAAGACCCTGGAACTGGCTTTGAAACAGCTTTCACGTTGTCAGTGGACTTCCTCCTCTTCCTTTGGTTTGACGTTCAAGTCACTGAAATCTCTGTAGAACCGGGTGCATTCATGCCGCGCATTGTGGTCTGACCTTTGTTCAAATCTGCATGTCCGTCTCTTAATTGGCTTTTCATGTCTTTCCTGAAAGTTCTGGCATCCTGTCCGGTGTTGATTTTACGCCTGTGTTGCTAGTGTTCAGTGTTGTTCTGTTGGCTGGAAGCGAGAACTTGACTGTGACCAGTGCGTCCCTTTCTCTGCCCTGAAGCTGTCCATTGTCTCTGAGCTACGTTAAAGCTTCTCTAAAATCGCAGATGAAACGAAATGCTGAATTAAAACGTGTGTTTTTATTGTGAACAGTGTCGTGGATCTTTTTTGTGGAATGACATATTTCAGAATGATAGCAGCAGTTTTCACTTTGATTCGGGTATTTGTACTACTGCATTGTACTTGATTTTATTTTTGCATTTGCATTTCATTTCCTTTTAGTAGGGTTCAAGTCTTGTTGCGTATCCAAGAAATGTTGATAGGTTAACTCGTCACCTTCTCTCTGTTTCTCTCTGCGCTAGATGTCGCCCTGTGCGTGCATGCTTATCAGTGAAAATAAACTTTTCAAAAATTTTTTGAAGAAAAACAAAAAACAAAAAGACCGACTGGACCTGGATCTGGTGTTTTAACACCCCCCCCCCCCGACTTTCACCCAGATCAACAATCAGTGCTGAATAGAGGAAAGAAGAACGGAATAAAAAGCCAAAGGATCAGCACTGAATAGAGGGAAGAAGAAGGGAATAAAAAGCCAAAGGATCAGCACTGAATAGAGGGAAGAAGAAGGAATAAAAAGCCAAAGGATCAGCACTAAATAGAGGGAAGAAGAACGGAATAAAAAGCCAAAGGATCAGCACTAAATAGAGGGAAGAAGAAGGGAATAAAAAGCCAAAGGATCAGCACTGAATAGAGGGAAGAAGAAGGGAATAAAAAGCCAAAGGATCAGCACTGAATAGAGGGAAGAAGAACGGAATAAAAAGCCAAAGGATCAGCACTAAATAGAGGGAAGAAGAAGGGAATAAAAAGCCAAAGGATCAGCACTGAATAGAGGGAAGAAGAACGGAATAAAAAGCCAAAGGATCAGTACTAAATAGAGGAAAGAAGAACGGAATAAAAAGCCCAGCTATATGCGTGATTCGAGCCAAAAATGTGGTTAGGTGTTTGCTGGTTTTGTTTTGTTTCCATTTTCTTTTAGTTTTAGAGGAAAGGGGTCCGCCATGTTTTCCCAGTGACAGCTCAAATACTAAGATGAATGCAACGACAGCAACAACAGCAGGAAGCGGTTTCTCGAGGCCGTGGACATTATGACGATCACGCTTCAACCACAGGCCATTTACTCACTATTATCATCATGTCCCTGCAGCGTTATTTTGTTCTAGATTGTGGAACAAGGATCAAGTCGGCTAAAAGTCATGTTGATTGCCATCAGCGTTATTTTGTTCCAGATTGTGGCACAAGTATCAAGTCGGCTAAAAGTCATGTTGATTGCCATAGAATGAGAAGTGAATGATTTGTCGCCCTGGAACGGAAAGGAAGAAACTCTGTCGAGACACGGACGGCAGCTCTTCGGAAGAAACGACCGTTCGTGCAAATTTTTGGCCCTCTTCTCCTTACGCTTAAAGAGACAAGGCCGCATTGAAGTCATTGGAAGAAGCTTTCAGCAATCGCCCTTTTCTTTCCTTTCTTTTCTTTTCCTTTTTCTTCTCAGCTTTTCTTTTTCTGTTGCCTAGATTGGAATCCATGCCACCAGAATAATTCAGCGCTTTGGGACAGATATCTGAACTACTTCGATATCCTGTGTATTTTTCAGTAAAAACAGGACACCCGGTCATACTTCAGAGCAGGGTATCCATTCGCAATGTCGCACACAATTTTGTTCTTTACTTTTGATTATTACTTATCGCTGAGCTTTTGTTGAATCACCAACGCAATATCAAAAACACCATTTTCGTGCAAACTGACTTGACTGGATAATTATGTTGTACAAATTTGAAACCGATCGACCCCGCGCCCCAAAACGGAGCAAACGTTTCAAAACACGCGTTGTTTTGCGAACCACGGAGCAGTTTCCAGCTTTTGTATTTGCTGTGAACGAAGAACGACGGCTTTGAAATACAGGGAACACGCGGCCAGAAGGAGGAAAGCAGCAGAATTAATGTCTCCATGTTTGTTCTGTGTGCTCTCTGTTGGCATTTCCGCCAGGCAATTTGGTACCGTAAGCAACATTCGGTTGGAGTTATGGGCCGTGTAATTATTTCATCATGGGAGCAAGAGTTATCCTACTTCTTCGTTATTTATCGATGGAACAAGTTTAGATGCGACGCTGCAAGCTGCGCCGTGTATGATGTTGCTTCGATCGTGAATGATGTGTCGTCTGCTTCCCTCGACTGCGTGTAATGGTAGCATTACCTTCATAAACCTAAAAGTTTGCTCGGGACCGTATGGATTTTGTTGTTGTTGGTGTTTTTTTTTTCTTTTCTTGTTTTTGTGTACTGTGGGTGTGCATACAAGATATCAGGACATTCTGATTGCTCAGTTTTGACGTAGGCCTATGTATGTCATTGTGTATAGTTTTTATGCGTGACGGAGGCCAAAATTGTATTTTTTTCAGACGAAGAAATCGTTGTGTTTTCAGTAAGTGTGATTTTTGTCTTATTCTTGTGTTATTTTTTTGCTTGGAACGTCTGCCGTATGGATTACTCTCATTCTATGATTCCATTATACACTTGTCTATTTCAGAGTGTGTTGACATAAAACTAATATAAACTCCACACGGAACCACCTAGTTCTTCCCATTTTCCACAGTTGTCATGCGCTAGTTTGAATACAAATTTAAAATTTAGCTATTCTCGTTACTTTTATTTATGAATAGCCCCCCCCCCCTCCCCCGCGTAAGCCTCACAAAGTTTACGTTTGTTCTTCCACGATGAGTTTCAGCTGGATATTTTTCTTAGTTCTCCCTGCATCTCCATGCTCTGGTTCTCTGTATTCAGGAACCATTCTGCCGAACTGCTTCAACCGTAAAAAGGTAAAGTTTAGATCCCCCTCTGACCCAGAAGGGAAATCCTGGGAAGCATTTGTTGTCTTCGGTCTTGCCTGTCTGTCTGCTTGTCTGTTCTTCCGCCCGCAAAAGGAGGGGGACACGTTAGCCAATCTTCACCGAGTTTAGGGCACTGTGTGGAGGGATAGTGTCTGCAAGTTGCCTCTGTGGGGATGATAAAGTCTCTGGACATTCCGCTCTAGTGATTTCCTTTTTCCCGTCAGTGTCTTCGACTCTGCCTTTCTTTTTTTTTCTATCTTTCTTTCTTTCTTTCTTCGACTTAGCCTTTCTTTCTTTTCTTTCTTTCTTTTCTTTCTTTCTTTCTTTCTTTTTCTTTCTTTCTTTCTTTCTTTCTTTCTTTCTTTCTTTCTTTCATTTTCTTTCTTTCTTCGACTTAGCCTTTCTTTCTTTCTTTCTTTCTTTCATTCTTTCTTTCTTTCTTCGACTTAGCCTTTCTTTCTTTCTTTCTTTCATTCTTTCTTTCTTTCTTCGACTTAGCCTTTCCTTCTTTCTTTCTTTTCTTTCTTTCTTTCTTTCTTTCTTTCTTTCTTTCTTTTCCTTCGACTTAGCCTTTCTTTCTTTCTTTCTTTCATTCTTTCTTTCTTTCTTCGACTTAGCCTTTCTTTCTTTCTTTCTTTCATTCTTTCTTTCTTTCTTTGACTTCTTTCTTTTTTTCTTTCTTTCTTTCTTTCTTTCTCTCCTTCGACTCTGCCTTTCTTTCTTCCTTTCTTTCTTTCTGTCTTTCCTTCTTCGACTCTGCCTTTCTTTCTTTTTTTGACTCTGCCTTTCCTTCTGTCTTTTTTGACGCTGCCTTTCTTTCTGTCTTTTTTTGACTCTGCCTTTCTTTCTTTCTTTTTTTGACTCTGCCTTTCTTTCTTTCTTTTTTTCACTCTGCCTTTCTTTCTTTCTTTTTTTGACTCTGCCTTTCTTTCTTTCTTCCTTTGACTCTGCCTTTCTTTCTTCCTTTGACTCTGCCTTTCTTTCTTCCTTTCTTTCTTTCTGTCTTTCCTTCTTCGACTCTGCCTTTCTTTCTGTCTTTTTTTGACTTTGCCTTTCTTTCTGTCCTTTTTTGACTCTGCCTTTCTTTCTGTCTTTTTTTTGACTCTGCCTTTCTTTCTTTCTTTTTGACTCTGCCTTTCTTTCTTTCTTTCTTTTTTGACTCTGCCTTTCTTTCTTTCTTTTTTGACTCTGCCTTTCTTTCTTTCTTTCTTTCTTTCTTTGACTCTGCCTTTCTTTCTTCCTTCGACTCTGCCTTTCTTTCTTCCTTTCTTTCTTTCTGTCTTTCCTTCTTCGACTCTGCCTTTCTTTCTGTCTTTTTTGACTCTGCCTTTCTTTCTGTCTTTTTTTGACTCTGCCTTTCTTTCTTTCTTTTTTGACTCTGCCTTTCTTTCTTTCTGTCTGTTTTTGACTCTGCCTTTCTTTCTTTCTTTTTTTTGACTCTGCCTTTCTTTCTTTCTTTTTTGACTCCGCCTTTCTGTCTGTCTTTTTTTTGACTCTGCCTTTCTTTCTTTCTGTCTTTTTTTGACTCGGCCTTTCTTTCTTTCTTTTTGACTCTGCCTTTCTTTCTTTCTGTCTTTTTTTGACTCTGCCTTTCTGTCTGTCTTTTTTGACTCTGCCTTTTTTTTTCTTTTTTTGACTCTGCCTTTCTTTCTGTCTTTTTTGACTCTGCCTTTTTCTGTCTTTTTTTCACTCTGCCTTTCTTTCTTTCTTTCTTTGACTCTGCCTTTCTTTCTGTCTTTCCTTCTTCGACTCTGCCTTTCTTTCTGTCTTTTTTGACTCTGCCTTTCTTTCTTTCTTTGACTTTGCCTTTCTTTCTTTCTGTCTTTTTTTGACTGTGCCTTTCTTTCGTTTTTTGACTCTGCCTTTCTTTCTTTTTTGATTCTGCCTTTCTTTCTGTCTTTTTTGACTCTGCCTTTCTTTCTGTCTTTTTTGACTCTGCCTTTCTTTTTGTCTTTTCTGTCTCTGCCTTTCTTTCTTTCTGTCTTTGACTCTGCCTTTCTTTCTTTCTGTCTTTTTTTTACTCTGCCTTTCTTTCTGTCTTTTTTTGACTCTGTCTTTCTTTCTTTCTGTCTTTTTTGACTCTGCCTTTCTGTCTTTTTTTGACTCTGCCTTTCTTTCTTCCTTTCTTTTTTGACTCTGCCTTTCTTTGTTTGTTTCTTCGACTCTGCTTTTCTTTTTTCTTTGACTATGCCTTTTTCTCTCTCTCGTCTTCACTACCTTTCTTTTATTTGGTTTGAAAATTTATCTTTCTTTACTGACGTTCACAGTTCTTTTTCCTTTGTGGTCCACGTTCTTGTTCTTGTGCGAGAAATTTGACAGTGGCTGCTTCCCTCCCCACCCCCATCCCACCCCCTTACATTCATAACGTGCCATGTCTTGTGCTTTACTCCCCCCCACCCCCATCCCACCCGCTTACATTCATAACGTGCCATGTCTTGCTTGTGCTTTACTCCCCCCCCCACCCCCATCCCACCCGCTTACATTCATAACGCCATGTCTTGTGCTTTACCCCCCCCCCAACCCCCATCCCACCCGCTTACATTCATGACGTGCCATGTCTTGTGTTTTACTCTGAACTCTAGATAAGGAGATCGTACTGCTCCGAGAGGACGCTAGCTCACTGATTTACAGTTTTTATTTGCCCACATGGGTATTGGTGCCATTCTCGTTGCCTTAAAATGCTTTCCAGTATCTGTTTTTAACTATTGAGACCAGGGCTGAAAAATGAAGGGGAATGCCTGACGCTCCCGGTACGGCTTAGTTTTGTCTACAGTGAATTCAGTGTGTATTATTTGTAGCTAGTGTGTGTGTGTGTGTGTGTGTGTGTGTGTGTGTGAGAGAGAGAGAGAGAGAGAGAGAGAGAGAGAGAGAGAGAGAGAGAGAGAGAGAGAGAGAGAGGGAGAGAGAGAATTTTAGGACAGGTCTTCCTCTTCCGCCCCCCCCCCCCCCCCTCCTCTTTAGTGGAGCCCGCCCTAGAAGGGCCTTGTGGCTGGCTGGACTATAATAATAACAATAACACTTACCAATCTAAAACTGGTTAAAATCTGAGGGGCGGCTGGACAATAATAATAACAACAATAACACTTACCATCTAAAACTGATCTAGTTGCAAAGCGAGACGACTGCAGGCGGAAATCAAAACAAATCTTAAATAAATGTTAGCGAACCGCCCAGAGAACGTGGACAAACGAGTCACAAGACAAAACACAACGTTGTTTTATTCGTTTATATATCACCTGACGAAGACCTAAGAGGTCGAAACGCGTTGTGTTTTGTCTTGTGACTCGTTTGTCCACGTTCTCTGGGCGGTTCGCTAACATTTATTTAAGATTAATCTAAAACTGGTTAAAATCTGAGGGGCGGCTGGACTATAATAATAACAATAACACTTACCAATGTAAAACTGGTTACAATCTGAGGCGGCTGGACTATAATAATAACAATAACACTTACCAATGTAAAACTGGTTACAATCTGAGGGGCGGCTGGACTATAATAACAATAACACTTACCAATCTAAAACTGGTTACAATCTGAGGGGCGGCTGGACTATAATAATAACAATAACACTTACCAATGTAAAACTGGTTACAATCTGAGGGGCGGCTGGACTATAATAATAAACAATAACACTTACCAATGTAAAACTGGTTACAATCTGAGGGGGGCTGGACTATAATAATAACAATAACACTTACCAATCTAAAACTGGTTACAATCTGAGGGTCTCTTGGTAGAGCACTGACAAAACCATGAACGAAACCGTTCGCAAGTGAGTTCATAAGAAATGTCCAAGAGAAACGGAGTCTTCATTTGGGCAGGGATGGTGTGAGCGCGCATGGTTTGAAAGGGCGGAACCTGGATGGAGGGGGAGGGAGAGCAGGGTTTCAGAGACCCCCCCCCGCCCCCCGCCCCCCGCCCCCCGCCCCCGCCCCCCGCCCCCGCCCATCCTCATCAGCAACAGAAAAAAGGAGACAAAGAAGGAACGAAATTTGAAAAATAAAACTTTGGTTGCCATGACTTTTTGATATTGCTTTTGTCTTTGCATTATGATGGAGTGTATCAGGGGTAAAATCTTGGCTCATGTTGCCCAGACTGCTGTGTCTTGTTTTTGGATCAAACTTTTTTTTTTTTTGGGGGGGGGGGGGGGGGGGGGGGGGGGTGGGGGGTGGCTGGGTGTGGTGGACGTCTGAAAGGCCGGAAAAAACGCTGTTTTGTCCCTGAAGAATTTGCTCTAAACGCTGAGAACAGTACATTAGGATGCGGTCCTACCCCCATCCCCGCCCTTTTGCTTCAATAATTCCTGAAACATTTCCACAAACCTGCCTCCCAAACCTACCCCCATCCCGCCCTTTTGCTTCATAATTCCTGAAACATTTCCACAAACCTGCCTCCAAACCTAACCCCATCCCCGCCCTTTTGCTTCAATAATTCCTGAAACATTTCCACAAACCTGCCTCCCAAACCTACCCCCATCCCCGCCCTTTTGCTTCAATAATTCCTGAAACATTTCCACAAACTGCCCCCCAAACCTACCCCCATCCCCGCCCTTTTGCTTCAATAATTCCTGAAAAAATTTCCACAAACCTGCCTCCCAACCTACCCCATCCCCGCCCTTTTGCTTCAATAATTCCTGAAACATTTCCACAAACCTGCCTCCCAAACCTACCCCCATCCCCGCCCTTTTGCTTCAATAATTCCTGAAACATTTCCACAAACCTGCCTCCCAAACCTAACCCCCATCCCCGCCATTTTGCTTCAATAATTCCTGAAACATTTCCACAAACCTGCCTCCCAAACCTACCCCCATCCCCGCCCTTTTGCTTCAATAATTCCTGAAACATTTCCACAAACCTGCCTCCCAAACCTACCCCCATCCCCGCCCTTTTGCTTCAATAATTCCTGAAACATTTCCACAAACCTGCCTCCCAAACCTACCCCCATCCCCGCCCTTTTGCTTCAATAATTCCTGAAACATTTTCCACAAACCTGCCTCCCAAACCTACCCCATCCCCGCCCTTTTGCTTCAATAATTCCTGAAACATTTCCACAAACCTGCCTCCCAAACCTACCCCTCCCCGCCCTTTTGCTTCAATAATTCCTGAAACATTTCCACAAACCTGCCTCCCAAACCTACCCCCATCCCCGCCCTTTTGCTTCAATAATTCCTGAAACATTTCCACAAACCTGCCTCCCAAACCTACCCCATCCCCGCCCTTTTGCTTCAATAATTCCTGAAACATTTCCACAACCTGCCTCCCAAACTACCCCCATCCCCGCCCTTTTGCTTCAATAATTCCTGAAACATTTCCACAAACCTGCCTCCCAAACCTACCCCCATCCCCGCCCTTTTGCTTCAATAATTCCTGAAACATTTCCACAAACCTGCCTCCCAAACCTACCCCCATCCCCGCCCTTTGCTTCAATAATTCCTGAAACATTTCCACAAACCTGCCTCCCAAACCTACCCCCATCCCCGCCCTTTTGCTTCAATAATTCCTGAAACGTTTCCACAAACCTGCCTCCCAAACCATGTGATCCACGTTTGCATTAAGGGTGCCTGTATCGTATAAACGATGGCATCTGAGAATATAAGGATGCACGCGCGCACACACGCGTGCAAGCACGTACACATGCTTAAAAGTAGATTTCTTTCAACATCAGTTCAAGTTTAATAATCTGTAGACATCATCAACATACTAGTTTAATAATAATAATAAAAAATAGGCTCGTCAATTCCCATCTTATTACGGTGTATGACTATCATTGTATTTATTTAAAAACACTGTGGTTTGGCGGTGTTAGGAGAGAGAGTTAATGAACGCACCGTGCACCTCGCTAAAAATCTGAACCAGAAAAAAAAGACGTGGCACTGTGTGGGATAATTCATTCCAGGGAAACGTTCGGTCAAAAGAGAAGAGTTCTTATTTCTGTTAATTTTTTTTTCATAATTGCTCAACTTGATTAGGGTGTTTAAATCAACAGTGACGCCGACACCATGGATCGAGATGCGCTGTATGCAGGCACTAGACATAAGACACATTGTGTCGTCTTTCTGACCCAAGGAAACGCCTGGTCTGGTGGCACAGTGACGGAAAGTGTGAACACGTAGCATCATTATTGGTAACTAGACTGGCCCACTGCCACGGAAAAACCACGCAGGCGCCGTCATGCTCCGTTTCATACTCATATAGAATACATTATTGAACACACGCACAGACCAGTCAGTTAAACACACTCACAGACCAGTCAGTTTAAACACACTCACAGACCAGTCAGTTAAACACACTCACAGACCAGTCAGTTAAACACACTCACAGACCAGTTAGTTAAACACACTCACAGACCAGTTAGTTAAACACACTCACAGACCAATCAGTTGAACACACTTACAGACAGACCAGTCAGTTAAACACACTCACAGACCAGTCAGTTAAACACACTCACAGACAAACCAGTCAGTTAAAACACACTCACAGACAGACCAGTCAGTTGAACACAGTCACAGACAGACCAGTCAGTTAAACACACACACAGACCAGTCAGTTGAACACACACACAGACCAGTCAGTTGAACACACACACACACACAGACCAGTCAGTTAAACACACTCACAGACAGACCAGACAGTTAAACACACTCACAGACAGACCAGACAGTTAAACACAATCACAGACAGACCAGTCAGTTGAACACACACACAGACCAGTCAGTTGAACACACTCACGCACAGATCAGACAGGTCAAAGCACCACGGACTGAACTACTGTAACTGTTGAGAGTAAGAACTGAAATTATAACTGCCTACCGATCAGACGACGTTACTGTTCAGAGTGCAACCCCCCCCCCCCCCCCACCACCACCACAAAAAAAAAGAAAAAAGAAAAGAAAAAAGAAACAAGACATAACACAATTAGAACAAATTTCCCACCTGACCTCAAGCCCTGCGAGACATGTGTTTGGTTCCTATCGAAAGATGAAGTCGGTTTTAAACAGAAGAAATGTTGAGTCTGATGTAAGTTGGTTAAAACGTTGTTGTTCGTGCCCCTTTTTATTGACATATATCAATGTATGTGTTTAAGCTGCGAGATGTTCCGAACTCTGACGTTTCCCCTGGTGTGTTGATTTACATTTTATATGAACCTCAACAACGGAGACATAATGCATTTTGCATGTACACGGGTTTTCTGGTGAAACGTTTTCGGTGTAAGATATTTGTGCAAAACACGTGCCTGATGCGTAAAGGCGTATGTCATCGTTTATTTTTTGGAAAACACCTCATACGTTTAAACAGAGAACGGCTAATTGCCGGATTACACGCACGTCTGGAAATCCCGTTCTGATTGTTACAAATGAAAGAATGATCAAGGTTGTCTGTGGAAAAAAACCGTGAGTACTATGGAGTGAGTGTTGTTCTGACATCTGTCCTTTGTCGGTGGGATTTTCGGGTAAGGAAGGCTGAAAATCTCCACGGTTCACTTGAATCGGTAAGGTGACATTTGACATTTATTCTCATTTTGTGTGTCTTTTTATTTAATGAGACTAGATGCTGCACGATAGATAGGAAATAACTGAATTCTAATATTCTGTTATTGTAAAAGTATATGTGTAACTGTAACTGTAGAAACGTTGATTTACGAAGTGGTCACATCGGCATGGGGTCATTTCAGGGCTGTGCTTGGGTTTGTGGATAAATCTCTTCGTTCATTTAAACATCAGCATCAGAAGCAGAAGGACAACACGACAGCAACACTATCAGGAACCGCACGGGGAATGATAAATGATGAAACTCGTGGTAAACATTAAATTAACGCGGGGAAAAAAGCCTAAAATGAAACCCTTATCAGTCAATGATACGCCAGCTCTAACTTGATGAAGACCGGTCACAGAGAACGTGGAAGGGTGGAGATGAGTCATTTTCATGTGGCCCCCCCCCCCAATCATCCTGGGGGAACACTGGGTCCCTAGATAATCGTCCATTGTGCTCATCGCAGATTTTGTATGATCATTTAAAAATAGCAAAAACAAAACAAACACAACGGCTGGAAACACTCCCAAAGCATTGCTGTGAAAATCTTTTTGTGTAGTCCAGAGAGAGAGAGAGAGAGGGAGAGAGAGAGAGAGAGGGAGAGAGAGAGAGAGAGAGAGAGAGAGAGAGAGAGAGAGAGAGGGGAGAGAGAGAGAGAGAGAGGAGACACGGGAGACGACTGCACATACAAATTTGGCAAAAATACAATTAAAAAAAACTCACGAAGAGAGTGCGGAATAACGCTTGTTTCATATACAATACGAACAGACGAGCGAATTTTTCAAGAAATGCGTCTTCCCTTGACCTTTTATTCAACAGCAGCAGAGAACAACAACAACAAAGCACAAAACTGTTCTCCTCACATCGCAGCCATATTCATATTAAATGAAAACTGTTCACACCCCTCAAGAAATCAAAAAAAGAATGATGAAGCATCACAAACATGTCTACCTTTAAAAAAAAGAGAAGAAAAATCAACAAGAAAATGTATCTAACGGGGCGTGTAAACTCCAGCCCCCCCCCCCCCCCAAAAAAAAAAAAAGAAACATCTTTAATTGGGACTCACCACGAAAGCATTATCACCACTCAGATGTCAAGAACATGAATAAACCGGAGTGATCCACCCCATTCAAATCGTAAGAATGATGAAAAAAGAATGACACACACACGCACTACAGGCTGCATGTTGAACTTTCTACCCGTCGGGAGGATCCTGACTGACAGCATTCAAAGGGTAGGAATACATAACAAGGAGTGAGAGACACGTCGCAAGGTGGGTATCATGAAACTCTTATGGAAAACGACAAAATGATCACATCACTAAGATGGCCAGACTGTATGAAACACACGTCACAAATTTGTACGCTTTCAGACGGCAAGAATGGATGAATTTGAATGAACCACACCACTCTGTAAGAAAGGATAGAAAAAGGAGCGAGACAGTTTTCGCAGGACAGAAACAATGAAACCGTCCCCCTTTTCAGATCACACAAGTGACTGATTCACACCTGTTAGACGGCAGTAATGGGTCAGGGACGAAGGACACACACACACTGCACGGTACACACTCCAGACTCTAGTCCTTTTTTTAACACTTTCAAATGCGTAACTGAGTGACACACATTACAGGGTAATACGATGAACATGGTTCGACCTCTCACAAAATAAGAATAAGGAAGGAGTGACACACGCACGGTAGGGTATGTAACACGGAACCTTTCGATCATTGAAGGAATAGAAACGGAGTGACCACGTCATTTAGAAGGCGTCAGAAAGGCAGGACACATGCCATGAAAGTGTTTTCCTCACAGTTGATCAGAGTATTGAATTAAAGAAATGGACCCATATACCTTCACGCCATTAAAATGACAAGATGACACAAACACAACAGTGCACAGCCCTAGAAACTTCTCAGATCTCGGTAATGAATGAGAAAGGAGTGACGCCTACACAGGGTACATACCAGGCACCTGTTCACCTTTCAGTGGGCTAGAATGGGCGAGGATGAGATGGCACACGCACGCACGCAAGCAAGCACGCACGCACGCACGCACGCACACACGCACGCACGCACACACACACACACACACGCACGCACGCACGCACACACGCGCACACACACACGTCCTGCATAACACAGCAATCTCGTCGTTGTTATGTAAAAGACAACCGAAAGAAAATCCTGCCAATCCGGAAGGATCTGAAGGAGTGTGTGTGTTATCAGTGTGAGAGTTTCCATTATTTTTGTTACATGCGTTTTACAGATTTGGAGGTTGGGGTCTTCCACGCTGTTCGAACCCTCAAACGAAGGCCCTCAGTGTGCATGTCCGACTTTCTTTGTTGATTTTATTCATCTTGCATGTGGAAACAAGGATCTGCTGGTCTTATACCTGGCACCTTCAGTTCAGCTGTTTAAAAGAAACTTTCAATTTGTTCCAGCTACCGCCTGTAGCTAATTAGTTCTTTCCGGAGATCAGCCTGTTCTAAAGAGCTGCTGACCACGTGGGAGCCAGTGCCATTTGTCAGGGTGGTGGGGGTCATGTCGAAAAAGGAGAGAGTGTAGTACAGGAAAAGGAGGCGGCAGACACACGACATGTTTACATTTCTGTCCCCACAGTGTAAAATACAGTAAACCCTCCCTCCCCCCCACTAAACATGATATGTTTAGTGCACGTATGCTTCTATAGTCACTAGTGGTCTCCATCCTGTTATATGGTTGCGAGACATGGACACTGATGGCCGAAACAGAAAGAATAATCCAGGCGTTTGAGACCAGGTGCCTGAGGAAACTACTCCGCATCTCCTGCAAAGAACACAAAAACCAATGATCATGTGCGGAACCTGGTCACTAACCTAGTTGGACCCCACGAACCACTTCTGGCAACTGTCAAACGACAGAAGATGGCATGGTTTGGCCACGTCATTCGTCACAACACCCTCTCCAAAACCATCCTCCAAGGTACCGTTGAAGGAGGGCGCAGACGAGGACGGCAGAGAAAGGTCCGAAAATATAAAGGACTGGACCAAAGTGACCATGCCAGATCTCCTCACGACAGCTACAAACAGAAGAGCCTGGAGAGAAACGGCGGCTGCCTCATCACGTCCTCCCAACGACCCCAGCGGTCAGGGGAATGACTGACTGACAGATGCTTCTTAACGTATCACACGTAAATTTGAAAACTTGAAGGTCAATAGCAACAAGCAAGTAGGAGCTGAGTTACGAACAGTAATAATTCCACGAAAATTCAGGAAAAATCCGGTAAAACACGATAGCTCCACTTCCTTTGTCCTTGGCGGGCAGTGCCTAGCGTTACGTGCTTTCGGTGAAACTTGATATTTTCCTGGTAGAACACTGTTAAGTGTGTTATCCAGTAAGAAAGCCCTCGGCAAGTCTGTGACTACAAGTGACAGATCAGGCGCACAGGTGCAACTTTGCTGCAAGCAGCATAGCGGATAACTTAAGACTTTTACATGATTCATGCCTTGTCCGTTTATTGCCAAATCTTCAACCTAGTAGAACGGATTTGGTGTTAGCTGGAATTGTGTGATTTTGAGAGATGTTTACTGCAGAACTGATAGTATACGTAACGACTAGTTGGAAGCTTAAACCTAGTCTTTCATTGAGTCAGTCTGCTTTAAGCCAGTCCTTTCAAAGCAGCATGATGACAGCCTGAACGAAAGGCAGTTTTATGCAGTGACGGATTAAGCCTGACGCGTAGAGGCATTCAGATCCATAGTTGTGACTGTGTAATATATGGCCTGATCTGTGCAGAACTGAAACTTGACGGATGAGGCTGCTTCGTGCAAACCACCTCCCTCCCTCCCTTGCTCTCTGTTGCTTTCTCTCTCTGCAGTTCTTATCTAAGCGTGCTCATAAGCAGGCGCGCGCACACACACACACACACACACACACACACACACACACACACACACACACACACACACAGACACCTACACACACACACACACACACACACACACACACACACACACACACACACAACACACACACACACGCACGCACGCACGCACGCACGCACGCACGCACGCACGCACGCACGCACACAACACGCACGCACGCACGCGCACGCACGCACGCGCACGCACGCACGCACGCACGCACGTACACATACATGGGAAGCTTACTGTCCTGTATTTTGGGAACTATACCTACCAAAACAGTCATTCTAGTGTTTGGAGTTAACTGTTCTTTGTTCTAGCATGAGAAAGTGGCAGCCATAACAAAACAACTGCTGTCACTGGGGTTTTTGTCCTTTCGTTTGATTCCTTTGAACTCAAGGTAAAGCACAATAACTCCATACTTTTTAAAATATCTCCTGACAAATAAGAACTTGCATGTCAAATGTATTCTGTAGTAAATAGATTCTTCACAGTTATCATGACGTAACAGGACTTTAGTAAACAAGCAATAATTGTAGAGTTATAATATTATTAGTGAAAAAAAAACAACAAAAAAAAAAAGAAAAAAAAGGAAAAAAAAGAAAAGAAAAGAAAAGAAAAAAAAACACAATTGGCTTGAAGCTTTCGAAAATGGAGTCGCTATATTTTTCCTTTTGAGAGCAGACTTGCATCCTTCCGAAAAGGTTCTTTTGGTAACTCAAGTGGAGGCCGAAGATAATTTAGCCACTTGGTGGAATTGAAACCTTTGTCGGCGGTTGAATTGTTGGTTACATTTTTATAGGCACAACAAGGTCAAATTTCAGGGTATTACGTCCAACAGTAAGACGACAATGGACAACACACACACATACACGAACACACACACGAACACACACACACACACACACACACACACACACACACACACACACACACACACACACACACACACGAACACACACACACACACACACACACACACACACACACACACACACACACACACACACACACAACACACACACACACACACACACACACACACACACACACACACACACACACACACACACACACACATACACACACACACACACACAACTTGATTTAACAACGAAAGCAGATGAGAACGAACACAACAAGAAACAAGTGTATTTCCCTTCCACTCTAAGTCCAGTGAATTGAAATCCGTTGAAATGTTTGTTCCAAAGTGTGATCTTTTTTGCCGGACTGCCAGTGAATATTGTTTCCAATGATGCGATCTTTGTATTTTGACGGGATTTGGACGGTTTCCGTTTGATCAGATTGTAATCCGAGGAGAAGCTGTTTTTGTATTAAGTGCTTCTCGTTAAGAATGGTTTAAGGTGTCGTGTCTGTAACCCCTGTTAACGTGTTCAGGGCAATGCGTTTACAACGATTCTTCACTCACTGAGTTTTATCTCTATAACGTCTTGAACACACAGAGCTTGCTTCTGGGTTTGGCGACACCGGACACCGGCAAGCAGATGTCCGATAGCGATCTGTCTGAAAAGGCTACGCCTTGAGATACCCACCCATCCAGATGTTGCTTGTTCGAATCCCTGCAGCGCCAGGAAAGAAAACCAATTCTGGCAGCAGAAGGACATCTAGGAGTTATGACGCAGAAGCGGCCCAGCCCCCTTAGGGTGTAAGAACTTCAGGGCCGAAACACTTGTATGGGGATAGGGTAAGGTGAAATGGGAGGGGGGAGAGGAATCTCTGATCACCTTCTACTCTCAAACTCTCCCGAGAGTTCCTTCCTACTGACTGGTGGCTTCAGGGTTTGGCTGCATCTGGATTCATGCTGAACCGATTTATACTAACCATTTAGCTTATTTCTTACTTTGGGGTTTATTTTGTCATCTGGTCTGGTTTAAGCTCAGGAAAACGCTTTCTTTTTCACCATTACCTATGTTACTGTTACAAAAGTATTGGAGAATATTCAAAGTATTCACTGATGGTGTTAAGTTTGCTGACATCTTAAGGTTCAGGCCCTCGACAAAGAGGATGATCAGTCATGGCCATGTTGATTGCAGACATATTGTCAAGGCTGGAAGTCCACACTGGGTTACCAAGGATGGGGGTGGGGAGCCCCTCGTTTGCCAGTTCTTTTTTATTTTATTTTTTATTTGCTGTCCCAACCTGTGCGCCACCTCAGAGGCAGTGCACCCACGCCGCTCATTCCAATACTCCGTCCACAGCCACAGCCCGGTCGGCCCCGCCGCAGCCCCGGCACCGGCAATCCACAGGGAGCGGTCAATGTCAAGCCGTCAAGAGGCAACCCATCGGAGGAGACACTGCAGTGCTGCCGAGTCACTTCGGTGGTGTTCAGTGGCGCCTGTTCTGATCTAACTTACGCAGGACACCACCTACTAAGCCCCCTACTGACGACAATAATTGCTTAGTCGCGGAGCCGGCGTGAGTGAGCTCTCCCTCCGGAAGGCGCCACCACGTCCGTCCAATGACAGCCCCCATGGACTCGCCGATACCGGTGACCCCGACGGAACCAAATCAAGGCCACAGACGTGGAGAGGACATCAAAATTGAGGTCACCATGAGAGCAGGGCACGAAGGGCCATAGAACTTGAGACTTTTTTTTTATGCTGATCGATGAGAATGAGGATGATTAAGATGATGCTACGGGATTCCATTTCGGTCTGAGACTACATGACAGGCTGTACTCTACGCTTCCTTTCATAATATATCCCGGCGTCAACCAGGCCCGAGAGATACAGGCACCTGCAGTGTTGGTCAGGAAATTTGAGCAACACTCTCAGAAACGCTCATCCACTCGACTGTATGGTCCCAGTCTTCCCAGCTGAGTCCGCAGCAAACTCAACTCTGGGTAGGAGCCGGTCGGGCAGAAAAACCCACATGACTCTGATGGGATTCGAACCCACGACCTCCCAGCCGGGAGTCCTCGACGCTAACCACTTCGCCACGGCGGCTGGTTTGTTTTGCAAGTTCTGTGTTGATAGCTTCCTCTTGTCTGTCATTCTCTATAGTCTTCCAGTCTTCCATTTCCCCGCTGGCTACTGGTTTTCAGCCTTTGTGACCCAGACTTTCATATTTGTTCTGGAAATTCATTTACCTTTTTTTTTCTCTTGCCAGCCTTTTTGTTGTTGTCATCAGGCGATTAGACGGCCACGATGTCCGCATCGTTCACAGTTTTACAACAGCCCTCTATTATGCGGGGTCTGATTTGCCTGCAAGACATTTTTATGTTTTTTTCTTTTCATCCCCGTCAATTGTTTTTCACGTGACGAATTCTTTGAAATCTGAGAGTGATAAATGACACAGAATGGGGGGCATTGTCAGCACGGCATAGTCTTACCCGCCTCCAGGATGTCAGCAGCACAGCTACCATGTCATTAATCGAATGCACGTTCGTTGTTGCCTTTCCGTTTTAAAGGCTGTGACTCTTTTCTTTAAAATCCCTTTAACACCAACCCTGACTCATGGGAACAAACCGCTATAGATCGAGCTAGATGACGCTGCTCTGCTAACAAAGGTGACAATTTATGTGAAGAAAGGAGGACGGCAGCAGCTCAACAAAGGAGACAGGCAAGGAATGCCGCCCACGCCAGCAAGCAAGAGCAGGTCTCCCACATTCCCTTCCAAGCTGTCACCGCACATTCCGTGCACGTATCGGCTTGATAGCCACCTGCGTATCCACAAATCATCTCCACCCCCCTTTCTAAACCCAAGATGACTAAAGTGGTCTTCGTCGACACGACGGACGAACAACAGTATAGGTACCATGTCATTAATCGCATGTGCGTAATTTTGTTACCCTTTCTTAAAAGGTTTGTGACCCTTTTCTTCAAAACCCCTTTCAGGCGATGACAGCCGTGAAAAGTTCTCGTGGGTCAGGTGGAGTAGAGGTGTTCCACAGTTCTAACAGCATTTCGGTGATGACTTTCACGGTGAGCTGGTCAGTCAATATTATGTTGTACACCTTTTGGGGGTGGGGGTGGGAGTGGAGGTGAGGGGGGATGGTGCGGGGGGACAACATAAAACTGTCAATGGTAATGATAAATCTGACGCCACAGCAAACAACAGTCACATAATGTTTAAGGGTTTAATGACAACACCACAAATAATAATAATAATAATAATAATAAAAAATAATAATAATAATAATAAGTGCCTCTAATCTTCAGCCGTAACATCCCCTCGGACAGGTAATGTATACTGCATAAAGTAAGAATTTGAGCTAAAAACGATTATGAGGAAAGGAGACAACTAGCCAGTTTGTAAGGAGTAACATGTTGTCAGTGCGTTTGCTACTCTGTAAATGAGAAAACAGGCAAAAAGATAGGGGTGCATCTATTCCAAGAGGAACAAATATGCAGACAGCAGGGAGGGGGGGGGGGGGGGGGGGGGGGACAAAACCGGATGATCTCGGTCCACTATTCCATGGCGCACGTGGTGGGGATTGTCTGGCATCGCCAGTCAGATCAAAGACTTTTGCCGATCGTCCCTAGGGAGGACAAGGACATTCAGGTGATCCGTCAGAAAGCTGGCGGGAACTGGATCTTCATTTCTGCGTGGGGATTCTCAGAGGGCGGGTCATAGCTGTCGTTTAAATCCCTCCTCACTCTCCTCTGTTCTTCCACCCTCCTATACCCTCCATCCTCTCAGTTAGGTGTGTTGTGGTGTGTGTGTGTGTGTGTGTGTGGTGTGTGTTTTGTGTGTGTGTGTGTGTGTGTGTGTTGTTGTTGTTTTTGATTATAGTCTGTTCACACTTGGTGATATTAGACTTTACAGGGGAGGGGGGTGAAGGAGGAGGACATGGTGGGGGAAAAAGGTAAGAAATAATGTCAAGAACAGTACAAATCTAAATATAAACTACACTGCCATAATTATAAACAATATGCTAATTTGAGATTGATAGATAATTTTTGCTACCTCAACCCAATTTTCTGAATTAAAAGGGAAATAGCGTGACCCAGTTTAGATTTCGAAATTTCAATGTTTGTTTTTGAAAAAAGAGCATTAAAATGGGGCAATGGAAAAGTAAAAGTTCCCAGATAATGGCTTGAACATGCACACGCATATCTTGGGAATATTTGGTCTTCAAGAGTTCAAACGTATCTTGTTATATTAACTAAAAATATGTCTGGGAAATTTGTTTCCATTACATATTTATCTTTGAGACTTCTCAATTCGGAAACAGCTTTCCAATAACGAATGTATTTCACATATATCTAACTTCAAATTACTTTTGCAGAATTGCCCTTACCCCGCGTCTGGCTAGTTTATCTGCTATTTCATTCCAATAAATACCACGTGTGAAGGGACCAGCAAAAGACTATATTTATTCCTGTGGAAATAAATGTAATTAATTAGATGCTTTATTTCAAAGATTATATCTTTCCTTGTTTAACATCCCAAACTTTCAAAACTATCTAACACTCCCTTAGAATCAACACAAAATAAAATGTTACAAAAGAATGATTACTATCACAAATAAAGAGTAATGCCATAAAGAATGCATACAATTCTGCCGTGAAAATAGAAAATCCTTTTCCTAGGCTTTTATGCTTTTTGAACTTTTAAAGCCGGAAAAACCCAAAACCCTGAACCTGCACTTAACTGGCAACGGAACCATCCGTAAAAATTTTTAAATGATTTGAATATTTGTTTTCTAAGTTTTCTCTCACTTTAGAAGTTAAAATGTTAATGTTGTCATTTTTCCGGACATCAGGGGTAATCTACATCAAAGATGCTGGTCTATGTTCCCATGGAGGCACCGGGGGGGAAAACAGGAACAGGTGAGAGTGAAGTGACATCAATATTGCATTTTTCAAAAGAATCTTTCGTGTAATTTCGAACGGGACAAAGATAACCTAGCCTGTTGAGCTCTTTTGGGATATTCAACATTTGAATCCATCAACACTTCGTTTTCGACTGAGTTAGGTATGAAAGACTTCTTGCGACATATTTGGCTACACCCTTATTCTACGTTGATCTGCAGTGATAGCATATTAATTTCTTTGTAAAAAACCTTCAATGTGCTTGTGTGCACTGGGACCCCAAAGTGCTAATTTGATAGTTTTTGCTGTCTATACTTTGCAATTTTTCAGTAGACTTTGAGGGGCTGAAAAATAAACTTCTTGTCCGTACACAGTTTTGATCTTATTAGAGAATCAGCTAGGTGCAGGAGGGTTTTTGTATCTTGAGCCCACGGTTAAATACAAATAATTTTTCAAAATTTTTAAACGTTTCCTTGTTTTAGCTATCTTTGCTTTCAATGTAAACGCCAGTTAAGTTTAAAGGGGTTAAATTTACACCCAGAAATTTTATGTTTTGTGAGTACTGCAATTCAGAACCATTCAATTTGAAGCTTGGCAAATACATTGGATTGTCTCCATTATTGAAAACATTAACTGTTTTTTTTTTCACCTGAGAGAATAAGCCCGTTATTTTCCATAAAGTTGTTTAAATTTATCTATCTCTAACTGATATATCTTTGTAAAATGATTCAAAAATTCTCTTGCCGGTATGCGTTGGGATATTTGTATTTATCCACATAGCAATGTCATCAGCATATTGTACTAAACTCACACTTTTTGATAGTATCTTTGGAAGATCATAAATAAGAATGTTAAACAACATGGGGGCTATTATAGAGCCCTGTGGAATTCCGATATCAATGCTCTGAAAAGAGAGTAAAAAACCTTTCCCTATTCTTGTACATATGGATCTTTTGTGATAAAAAACTTTTAAAGTATTGAAACATCGTTCCATTAATTCCTATTTCTTTCAATTTTAAAAGTGTCTAGCGTGCCAGATACTATCATACGCTTTTCTGATATCAAAAAAGGAAAGCAAGTGTACTTTTCCGTCTAGCAAACTGCTTTTTAATTTGACTGGTTTAAGTTTCACCAAATGATCTATTGTACATCGACCTTTGCGAAATCCCCCTTGATTCACGGGATTATACTTTCTTTTCACAAAAATATAAAAGACGTCTTTGTATAATCTTTTCTAACAAATTTCCAACGTGAGAGGTTAGTGCTATCGGCTGTAGCTACCATGTCTGACCTGGGCTTACCTTGTTTTTGGAACTGGGATACAACAGATCTCTTCCAGATACAAGGGAGAGTTCCATTAAACCAACATTTTTGGTAAATGAATGCATAATCGTTTCCAATGTGAAGGCAAGTGGTATAACAGTTGATAGGATATACCATCTAGGCCAACAGCACTTGAATTTGAAGAAAAAGATTCTAACGTCTCCCAAAATTCATCATATGTAATAGGAGCGTTTAAATAAAGGAAATGATTTGGTGGCGGTCTGATAGATAGTTCGTTTTTTCTCCTCCCCTCTAAAACACCTGATAGATGGGCTAAGACTAGACAGCAAGTTATTTCTGAAATATTTTGACGAATGCCTCAGCTTTCTCCTGTGAGGATGGAGAGCATTATTATCTAACTTAATTGGGTACTGTTGCAAGCAATAACCATTTTTTCAATTTTTTTTAACCATTTTCCCAAACCCTTTTGTATATCTTTTGATTCCGATATTTTGGTTCTACAAAATTCTGAGGGAAAAGTATTCTTTTCGCTCGGGGAACGACCCTGTTACTGTTATTTTTGGCATGTTTCATCGCTAGGAAATTTTCTTTTGTTCTCACTTTCAGCCAAGCTTTATAAGCTTCTTTTTTAAGAGCTACAGCTATCGCACAATCTAAATTCCACCATGAATTACCAACATATTTCCACTGTTGGGCATCTTTACAAAAGGAATAGATTTTCCGGCAGCCTGTAAGACATGTCGACAAAACTCTGTATAATAAAGCATCTATACCTTCATTTTTTAATACTACTGAAATGTGTATTGGACAAGATCGATTCATATAAGACCAATTTGCATTTTTATATGAAAACTTTGGGATGCTATCTTCTTTCCATTCTCTTCATTTTCAACATGCTCCTTTAACTGTATGTTGATTGGGAAATGATCGCTGCCCAAAGTATCCTCCTCTGTTGACCATACCGTGTTTGTGCCAATTCCGGAAAATTAAAAATAAATCAATAGAAGTAGGGTTATGAGAGGAAATGTCTGGCAGTCTGGTAACACTACCGTCGTTTAATAAAACCATTTGGAGTCAACAATATTTTCCACTAAACGGTTGCAAGTTATAGTGGTGCAATCATATTCCCAAAATGGAGCATGCGCATTAAAATCTCCCAGTATTACCCATTTGTTGTTTGACAAAGGAAGGTTTTTATACAGTCTGTATTATCTGCCTTTGGGCCACTGGGGTAGTAAGCAGAAATGATGTTTAAATTTGTCTGCTTGTTCAGTTTTACAGTAACCCCAGTTGCGAAAACTTCAGCATTAGTGGGAGTAGGGGGTTCAGAGGACAATAATTTAGATCCCTTCTCACATAAATGGCAGTTTGAATCTTTTTACCATCATTCCTATAGTTATACAAAGGGTGGATAAAAAAATTTCGTATTTTCGGGAGCTATGACCATCAACATTTAAGCGATTGTAATGCTAGCACTGAATAATTATGTTGATATATATGATTTTCAAAGTGTAATAGATTTGTTGATATAGACCCACAGTTTCCCTTGAAATATTAATAAATTATCATTGGAAGTTTTCATAAGACATAGTTAACAGAGTCAAATGGCAAGGTGAAGTTGACGAGTCACCAAGGCACGAATTGCCAGCTGAAAGAGTCCCATGTGTCTCCTGACGAGGATGGAAATGCCAAAGGACCGGGGAGCTCCGACACGAACCAGCAGGAGGTGGGGGAATGGCTCGTGGTCCCCGGCGCCTCTCCCCCGTGTCTGATTCTGGCGATGTCTCCGGCGTTGTTTCTGCCAAAGAGACGATGGACATGCCGCCCAGATTCCGGCGAGGATGCTGGTACCTCTGTCAGACGGATGGATGGCATCCTCATGAGTCGGTTGTTGAAAGGATCAAGGTTCTCATGAGAGAGAAGAGATGTCTGATGACGAGGAAATTCAGGGAAAAAAATAATGCGTTAAATAGTTGTCGTCTCCCCCCCAGAATTGATCTTTGATGGGTTGCTTTGCTTACTACGACTTTTGTTTTCGGAGATTGCTGTTTGATTTTGTTGACAACATTAAACATCTTTTTTGCTGTAACTCCGGGGTCAGTACTTTTCAGATCATTTATTCCAGTATGCAGTATCACACAATCAACCGGAACTTCTGAACCAAAGTTTTTAAGTTCTTTTTCACAGTCTGAGATCTTGAAAGCTCTTTTGGAGACAACTTTAAGTCCGTAGGCCTCTCCCAGGCGCCTAGCGTTGACTCTTGACATAACAGAGTCGTGCAAAAAGAACATTGGGAAGGAAAAAGTCGGAATGTACCTTTTTGGGGTCATCAAAACTTGATGCCAACAGATTTGAGTCAGCCAATGTTCCTTTTCTTTGCTTCAGATGGTTTTTCTTCTCTTTTTGTGGCATTGACTGAGAGGGGAGTTTGCTGAATTGAATTGTTTTCTGTGGGCTTGGGGACTTCAGCTGGGTTTCATATGTTGGTATGTTGCTGCGCTCTATTGTGTCGGGGGATTTTTGTTGTTTGAACTATTTGTTTGTGTTCCAACACTTACGGTTTTTAACTTTTTTTGCAGCTCCATTCTTTGTTTCTATCTTTCGTCAGCTGCTCTAATTTCTTTTCCACGACCGAAATTCTGTGCCCGAGCATTTTAATTTTGCACGTCAGTTTAAATTTAACGGAAACTTTCAGACTGACCAGTATTTTTACAAGGGTTTTCGCCAGCCCTTGCAGGGTCTGATGTGCTGTGGCTGCTCGTTTGGCTAGATCCCTGCTCGTTCTGAGTCGAAGATTGAGTTGAGATTTTAAGCCGAGAACGTTCACATGAATCGGACTTACTTTCTGTTGAGCTTTTTCTTTTTCTTTCTTTGTGGCTGCTCTTGTTTTCACCATTTGTTTTGTCCTACGAACTTGCTGGATTTTTCAATGCGAGCTAAACGTGTACGTTGAAGCAATCCACCATGTTGGCGTAGGAATCCGTGTGTGTGTGTGTGTGTGAGTGTTTGTGTATGTGTGTGTGTGTGTGTGTGTGTGTGTGTGTGTGTGTGTGTGTGTGTGTGTGTTGCGTGCGTGCGTGCGTGCGTGGTGTGTGTGTGTGTGTGTGTGTGTGTGTGTGTGTGTGTGTGTGTCTACACTTACATCTAATATACAGGGCAAGTTCCATTCGTGTGCTTCTGTGTGGCTGTCTTCTTGCTTCCTGGATAAATCCTCAATTTTCATCTGTTCTCTAAATTTCGTATGACGATTCATTAACATACCAGACAGATCAAGAGCCAGTCGCATATGTTATTGACAGTCACATTAGTTGCATTTGTATATTGAACGTCAAAACGAAACGATGAAGAGATTCGAAATGGATCGAACTTGTCCTCGCCAATGGCGTGCATATAGATGACAAACACGGTGTTCACTATAAGCTGAAGAGCTCAGTGGAGAAGCGTCATTCTGAAGACCTGAAGATATCGGTTCAATCGCGTTTTCCAACCCTTTGCCCCCATTTTTTGTACTCCCAGTTCTTATAGAATGGGAACGAAGAAATGCTCTGTGTGTGTGTGTGTGTGTGTGTGTGTGTGTGTGTGTGTGTGTGTGTGTGTGTGTGTGTGTCTGTGTGTGTGTGTGTGTGTCTGTGTGTCTGTGTGTCCGTGGTCAAAATGTGTTCCACTCGCTCCAGACAAAATTACTGGGCCGATCTTTCTGAAAATTTGTAGGTATGTTCATTATGGGCCACGGATGATGCACGATGTTTTAGTTTACCGCTATAGCCGTTACTAACGGCTGTAACGGCCTATGACGGTTTTTATTCTTTATGGAATATCTCAGAAAGTACTTGGCCAATTTATAAGCGGTTTGGATGATCTCGTGACAAATCGGAGTCTCTGTCCATATGTAAGTGATGTAATACTGAAAATTGATTAAACAACCGTTAAAAACCGTTATTCTACCGTTATTTCTTATATATAGGCGGATTTTAATGAAATTTGGTATAGAGAAAGGTTATCACACACCAATGGCACTTCTATATAGTGTTTCAAAATTTGACCGTTAAAAACCGTTATTCTTGACATATTGTCCGATTTGGATGAAATTTGATATGTACACAGGCTTTAGCCCAGTGAGGACTAAAATACCGGTGTCAAAAGTGTATATCGGTTATACAACCGTTAAACCGTTATTTTGCCGTTATTTTTTATATATTGGTGGGTTTTAATGAAATTTTGTATATAGAAAGGTTTTTACACACAAATGGCACTTCCATGTAGTGTTTCAAAATCTGACCGTTAAAAACCGTTATTCTTGACATATTGTCCGATTTGGATGAAATTTTGGTATGTACAACAGGCTTTAGCCCAGTGAGGACTAAAATACCAGTTTCAAAAGTGTACATTGGTTAAATAACCGTTAAAACCGTTATTTTGTCTTCATTTCTTATCTCACAAAGCACTTGGCCGATTTATAAGCGGTTTGGAAAACTGGAGTACGTTTATATGCTTCGCATCTTGTTTCTTCTTCAGGAGATTCAAAGCGGGTATAAGGCAAAAGGGGGAGTGGAGACGAGTGAAAAGAGTACAGGGGGGAAAGAGTAAGGGGGATGGGGGTAGGGTAAGAGGAATGTAGGGGGGAGGGGAGGGGGACGGGGGAGAGAGGATTGAGTGAGTGTGGAAGGGAAGACGGTTAGTGTGTGTGTGTGTGTGTGTGTGTGTGTGTGTGTGAGAGAGAGAGAGAGAGAGAGAGAGAGAGAGAGAGAGAGAGAGTGAGAGAGAGAGAGAGAGAGAGAGAGAGCGTACACGATCACGCTCCATTTTCGACCTGACAGAACAACGTGTGTGGTAAATAACAAGCTGCGTACAGTTACATTCGGTTAACACGTGGTTAACGTTTACCGGCCCATGTGGCTTTCTTGTGAGCTTGAGCGTGAAACGACTTTACGGTGATCGTCGAGTTTCTTTCAGCTTGAATAATAGCATATTAGTGGCTGTCTTACCCACGTAAATCACATCATATAGAAGGCCACCCTCGGAACTAGGGCTGCCATGAAGAGAGGCTAACCTGGAAGATTACCTGCTTACTTCAGCAGATGGCTCTGCCTGTATGTTAGACTGTCTTTGGCATTATCCCCACCTACGTCTTTTATCCTGTCCCCCCATTGCTGAACCGCTTCTTGTCCTATCCTCATGCACACGACACCGTTTTTTCTTGTGTCCTCACCTGTGTTAGATGTCTCTTGCGTTGGCGCTCACATGAGAGACAGCGTCCATGAAACACGTCTTCACGTACGTTACACAGTCTCTTGCCATGTCTTTATATGTTACGGCGTTTCTACTCATAATCCCATACGTGAAAGACCATCTCTCGTCATGTCTTCAGAGGTGTAACACTCTCCCTTGCCATGTCTTCACAAAGGTTCGACGGTCTCTCGCCAAGTCCTCACCTACGCTGCACTCTCTTGCCGTGTCTGAACATATGTCACACCGTCTACCGTCACGTCCAGACACTGTTCAGTCGACAAGACAACTAAATCCTCGCTTTCTGACGGCAATAAGCATTTCACAGAAAATGTTGTATCATTGACGTGTTGTCCTCGGTGATCCTTGCACGTTCATATCAATCAGGTTTTTTTTTCTTAAGGTTATCTGCTTCTAATTTTTCTTCCTGGTGCCGCTCCTGATTTTCCTTCTTGGTGATCTAATTCTGATTTTGGAGGTGATCTTTGTTTGGATTTGTTTTTGAGTCAACAAAAGCGTGGTCTGATCCCCCCCCTCTCTCTCCTCTCTCTCCATCCTTGAAGAGACACGAGACGCATTATTTATCAAATCCACCATAATCTCCATGATTATGCCACCAGTTTCTTCCAGATATACATGATGTCTTCTTGACCCATCTTTTCAACCATCCTAGTGACATTTTTCCCCCACACCGAGGATGCTGACACTGTTAGAAAACCATTCCCGCGTAGTCCTCTCCATCGCAGTCCAGGGCAGCATTGACAGCTACACAGTGTCACTGGCAGCTAGGAATGTCTGCCGTCATATAACCGTCAACCAGAGAAGACTGCGTTGCTTTAGGGACAGTAGTTTATATTGCCTGTAGCTTTACAGCCCGGCAACCATACAGGGCCGGTTCAGGGCCAGTTCGGTGGTATCAGTAGCACCTGTGTTGTTCACTGCTTACTCATTCAAAGTCTTCATGATTACAGGACCATGTCAAGCAACTTCCGTCCTATGTGCAAGACACCACACATATGCTCCATACACTAGACCAATGGAACCGTGAGTTTGGTCCTTTTGACGACAGCACATACCTGGTCACCATTGATGGTCGTTGGACTCTACAGCAACATTCCTCTCGCCGACATGGAAACAGCAGTGAAGGCGTTTGTTGACAAAAATGATTGCAACAACAACATGCCCACAGAGCGTCTTCTGGAACTGATGAACCATGTAATGTCCAACAATGTATTCCACTTTGATGGGCATTTCTACAGACAAACACTGGGCACTGCCATGGGCACACCTATGGCACCTACGGTGGCTTGCCTCTTCATGGGCTGGTTGGAGGCACAGATACTGGACAACAGCCCCTTTCCTATCATCCGAGAACTGTGGAAACGGTTTATAGACGACATCTTTCTTCTGTGGTCTCGATCAACAGAAGAACTTCACCAGTTCCTTGAGTTTTTGAACCAGTTCCACCCTACCATCAAGTTCAATATGAACAATTCTAAGGAATCACTGCTATTCTTGGCATCGTCCATCCATCTGAAGCGAGGTTATCTGTACACAGACCTGTATTCCAAACCTACAGATGCTCGTACATACTTGGCCCATTCATCCTGCCACCCTTACCATACCATCAAAAACATTCCTTATGCCCAGTTCCTGCGCTTTCCGCCGCCTCTGTTCTGACATGCCAACCTTCCAGTCTCGTTGCCAGGATATGGAACGTGATTTTCTCCAGCGAGGATACAGCCTGTGACCATCCAGGAGGCAACAACCAAAGCCAGCCATGTTCCCCGACACGAGACTCTCAGCTATAAGACGGAAGACAGGCAACACAACCGGGTTCCATTCATCATCACCCACAACCCCTCTAATCCCCCATTCCGTTCTTGGTTTGCAGAACTCCAACCTCTTCTCCACACGAGCCAGAACATGCGGAAGGCTATGCCTTTCCCACCCATACTAGCCGAAAGAAAATCGCGGTCTTTGAGAAATCTGCGCATGCCATCAGCTTCTCCCGATTCCATATGACATTTATGCTGGATACTTCAAATGTACAGCTGAACACTGTGTGGTTTGTGAAAACCATCTAGTCGAGAGCAGAACATTTAGTAGTATGCAGACAGGGGAGACATTTA
>CM031596.1:6527374-6577374 GCA_018398815.1 Conus ventricosus | reverse complement strand
AAAAGAAATGGCATGATCACAGACCGAGTTTCAGAGAAAGCTGAAAGCAAAAGGTGGCTTTTGCCCCACCCCGACCAAACAACCCATATTGTGGCAGAAAAAAGGAAGGAGGGGAAATTGGCCTATTTAAGAGGGGCAGACGGGTTGGGGAACCAAAACGCCCGGACCCCAAAAACCAGCGGAGGGGTACAGCCGCAGGAGACTACCACGCGAGCTGATCCAGGGAAAACACCCCCGACCCCAACCCCGACCCCCGCGGGGAACCCGGCATGACAGCGAAAACAGAGGGCGGGGGCGCAAAAGTACGCAAGCAAGACGGGGTTCCCCCTCGTCGTTAAACGGGAGCCATCTGACCCGCAGGGGGGCGCCTTGGTGTGCGTCGTGGCAAAGGTGGGGCGGGACGGGGGTGGACGGGGCGACGGCAGCTACCCCGCTTCTTTCACCCCCTGTCAAAGAGCCCTGCCAATGACGCACGACCCAGGCGAACTGCACGGACGACTACACGGTAGGACGGGCCGGTCATTTGAGGAAGTGCATTTTTTTTTACAGGAAAACTTGTACAAAGCTTAAGACTTTTCTTTCATGGTTAATTTCGACGTTTGATTTGGGTGCTTGACAGAGATTTGGGATAGTTCTTTGATTCATAATTTTCTTCAAGACTTTTTTAATTTTAAATGCCCCAGCAAGAAAATTGTCACATCATGGAAGCATTTTGGTGGCGCTTTGTTGTGCGCAAATCCTTTTCCAGATATATTTCAGTAGTAAATTTTAAATTTGTAAAATTTTGGGGCCCATAGTTGACGATGTGTATTTAAAAGGATAAGATGTGTTATTGTTGCATTTTTGTTGCCCCTGAAAATGGCCTTGTAAATTCAAGGGAAATCAAAAGGGGATTGTGAACTTGGAAAATGTACTTGCGGGCTACAGAAAATGAAAACGTTATATTTTGATAAGGGGTGCCTCAATAAAGAAACGGGATCTGAAAAACCACACCCAAGTGATGAAATTTCTCACCTGATTTGTATGCGATTGGTGTGATATTTTTTGCAAGTTTTTCAAAAGATGATGTTATAAATAGTTTGGGTAAATCGTTGTTGAATTTATTTTCATGATCAACTGTGTATAGTTAACGGTTTGGTGAATTGAGTCTGTGGGGATTTTACTAGGTTTCTCCTCACGGCCTAGTGTGACGATTAGTATTATGTCTCGGATATTTTTTCTAGCAACTTTGAAAGCTGAATGTCGGAGACGTATTGACCCCGGCATTTACCAGTTAAATTTCGTGGACAAATGTGGACGGGATGGGGAAAAAACCCAGCTGAAGCTGAACAAGGGGGAGTAGGTTTGTGTGGTCAGCTTTTGTTAGTGTTTTTGAAGAGGAATTAAGTTCTCTGAATTTGATGAAAGCCTACAGAACCCTACCAAGCTCGGGATACGATTAAATTTTTTTGAACCTTTTCGTTAAATCATTTTGCAGCCTGCCTTGCTTGAGAAATTTTGGGAAATAAGAAAAAGAGAAAACTGGTTTGACAAGAATGTGATCGAAAAAAAAGGCAGTTAAGGGGGACTATGGAAATTTAAACGAGCTTAAAGAAATCACGTGCAGAAAAAAAAGGGAAAAGTACGAAAAAAAAAAAAAGAATTCAAATATTTTTTAAACGGAAAAAAGTGAATTTGACCAAAGAAAATTAACCAAATTAATCAGCGTTAAAGAACCAAATATTTTAGCAAATATTCGATCAGTCAATAGAAAGCACCATTACAAATCCATTGCCCTTGAAAAAGTGGCAACCATTTTTACAATGTCTTTAAAAGGGGAAATTTAAAAAACCCAGAGGAAAATATCGATTTGCCATGTGGGGAGAAACAACAGAGACTCAGTTTTTTTGTTCGGAAGTAAATTTCCAGGGTGAGGTTCAACCAGCATTGGGAATCTCAAGGGCCGGGAAAAAATTCTGGTCCTGACAAAATTATTAGGAGATGCTGAAGCATGCCTTAAAAATTATTGATTTCTTTGTTATTTTTTTCAATAAATTGTTTGACCTTTGGTGTTTACCCGATGATGGGAATCATAGTTGTTCCAATAGATAAAAAGGGAAAAACCAAACCGCAGATAAAAAATCGTGGGATTGGGCCCTAACGAGTGTTGAATAAGGGGTATAAAAATTTTTTAAACAAAAAAAACTTTCAAGTGGGTAGAGCGAGGAAAAAAATAATAGAAAACAAGCAGGGTTCAGACCCGGGTTTTAGTCCCTAGATCATATTTTCACCCCATATCATAGTACAAAATTTCTTTAAAAAAGTCTAAACTGTAGTTTCCTTTGGGACTTTGAAAGCATTCGATCTGTGACAAAATGTTTTATGGGCGTTTGAGAAAAAGTGGTTAAAAAACAAACAAACCAAACCCTTTTTTACAACAAAAAACCGTTTTTTTTCCCGGGGGTTAAACAAAGGGGACTTTCCCCCCCCAAACCCCGAAGGGGGGTTTAAGAAAAAAACCCTGGGTTTTTAACCCCTTTTGGGGGCGGAAATTTTTTTTAATGTTTGGGTTTTTAAGATTACTTTGATTGGGCCCCAAAAAGGGGGGGAACGGGTTTAAATTACCCTCTTAAAAAAATTTTTTTCAAAAGGGTATTGGCGGGATTTTATGGGAAAAAAGGGAAAAAGGTTTTCGTCAAAACTTGGGTGGCTTTTTAAAATTTTTCTTTTTATTTTTTGGGGGGATGATGGAATTTTGAAAATTAAGAAGGGGTCATTGAATAAATTTTTTTGGAAGCTTTTTGATGAAATTCAGCCTACCAAAACCATTTTTTAAGTTTTTAGAAAAGCATAAACAGAGAAAATTGTTTTTGTAAAAAAAGAAGTTAAAATAAATAAAATGTAAAAAACTTAGGGAGGGGTTAAAAACAAAAGTTATGGGTTAAAAAAATGGCCCCTGTCGGGAAAATTTTGGAAGCCCAAAAAGTTGTAAAGAAAACCATTTTAAGGGGGAAGAATAAAACCTTTTAAAAATGGGCTTTGGATTGTTTCAACCCGGGATTTGTCCAATTGTTTTTTAAAAAGAATAAAAAACAACCCTTTTGCAAAAAAAATTGGATGCAAAAAAAAAATAACGATAAATATAATACTTCGGGTTCCTTCAAAAATATTTTTCAGCAGGAAAAGTACCTTAACGTTGTACAAATAAATGGCACAGAAACAGGTTGGCCAGTTTTTTTTAAGGGTTAGTGGTCTAAAAAAAATGTAAGCAATGTTCTTTAAATTTTTAATTTCGAAAGCACTATTTTTCCCATTTGGGAATGAATTTGAAAACGAAGACTTTTTGTTTCATTGACACTTATGCTGACAACGTAAAAACTGCAGTGGTTGAAAACTCGTTTATTCCACCAAAAAAAATGCTGCGTTCTTCTGTTATTAATAATAATGAAACGTGTTGTTAAAAGAAGTGGCTAAGTACTAGCTTAAGCATGTATGTGAGAAAAAGATAATTTTACAAAATACCAGTTAACTAAGGATGATCCCGTGCGGTGTTTGGGGGGGGCGGGGGGCTGGGGGGGGGGTGTGGGTGGGGGAATAGGGGGAGGGAGAGGGAGGGGGAGTGGCATGTGGGTATTATGCGGGATGGTTGGGGGATAATATAAAAGGTCGGGGGGGGGCGGGGAAAGGTGAGGCGTGGTGTGTGTGTGTGTGGTGGTGTGTGTGTGTGTGGTGTGTTGTGTGTGTGTGGTGTGTGTGTGAGTATTACGCATGAAATTTCTGTTTTTGTATCGGTGAAAGCTTTGCCAACCCCTTGTCTAAAAGGCTTTTAAATGCTAAACGGCAATAAAAAGTCAGTGTCAGTGTCTCTGTATGTGTGTGTGTGTGGTGGTGTGTGTGTGTGTGTGTGTGTGTGGTGTGTGTGTGTGTACGTTTTTGTACATCTTTTTTTCGTGAATTTTGTCTCCTTAAAGTGTAAGGGTTTGGGGGGGGGAGGAAAAGAGAAAGAGGAGAAGGGGGAGAGAGAGAGGGAGAGAGGGGAGAGAGAAGAGAGAGGGGGAGAGATGGAGGGGGGGGGAGAGAGAGAAGGGAGAGGGGGAGAGATGGAGGGGGGAAAAGAAGAGAAGGAGAGAGAGAGAGAGAGGGAGAGAGAGAGGAGAGGGAAGGAGAAGAGCGAGCGAGGAAAGGGGGGTTCAATTAAAATGCTGAGTTTAAAAAAAAGTCCGTTTAAAAAAAACGGTGGGAGGTTGGGGAAGGGGGGGGGGTGGGGATGGTGTTTTGCGTTGATCGCTCCTAGTCAAATGTTTACCCTTGTTCGGCTTCAATCCTAGACTGGAACCCCCAGTCCTTTTTTACTCACACAACAAGTGCGCCTCTGGCCTCTTGTTTTAAGTTTCCCGCCAAACCCCATTTCTTAGGGCTTTTCTGTGCACCGCGTATTAGTAAGTGTTGTAGTAATGGAAAGTTTGCATTGAAAGTGCAGTGGTGTGTGTGTGTGTGTGTGTGTGTGTGGTGTGTGTTGTGTGTGTGGTGTGTGGTGTGTGTGTGTGGTACTCGACGAAATGAACAATGGACTAGATTGACACACTGTTTTCAGGGACACGATCAGCCAAATTGGCGATTAGATGACAAAAATGCAACTTGTGAGGTAATAAACTCTCCCCCCTTCTCCCCTAAAAAGACCGTTAAAAAAAAGCAATGAAATAACAAAGATGCAACTCATGGGATCGATCGGTGAAAGGTATCCTACAAACAGCTAAAAGTACCTCATTTAACACAATGTCATGAGGAGAAAGAAGGATACTGAATGGTCAATATGAAAATCATAGCATTTGGTCAGCACAAAAGCAAGACGGTTGACAGGCAAAACTACATCTCATTGGATAAAATGAATCAAAACCCACCGAAATAGCAATATCCCTTTTGTTTTCCAACTGTACCACTAGAAAGTAAACAAAAGATGTTTCAAACCACTAACATATCGGCAAAAACTTGCAACTGGTTGTCTTTTTTTGTGGGCAAACGGTAATGCGTTTTTTTATGGGGAAATAGTCATCAACGAATCAGACGTATCTTGAGACATCACAGCATCCCTCAGGCCGACTCGCCTCTTTGAAACACGAGTGGAAACCTCCACCCCAAGATAGCATCCTAATCATCTCCACGGTGTGTGCCCAGTCATGTTCCCCGCGCACCGAGCCATTTCTGTTGCACACACAGTCGTCCTCCTGGCTTGTCCACTCATCTGGACCGCACTCGGAGCAATCAGAACCTCTGACAAGCTTTCCCCGGGACAGCGACAGACGGCATGGCAGAGACTCCCCGATAGGGGGAATGGAGTCCGCTTGTCTGCGCCCATCTTTTGGAATACAGCCAAATCATTTTCCGCCCAGCATCTGACGTCATCAGTGACCCCTAACAGCATTTTGTAGTTTAAAAAACACACCCTTCCCTTAAAAACCCACAAAACAAAACAACCCCCCCCCCCAAACCGGGGCAGTATCGCAGTTTGAAAGCAATTTATAGTCCAGAAAGCAAAGTTATGCATTGTTGATGCAATTTTCGACAATCAAGCCAGCACAGTAAAACAAAAAACAAAACAAAACAAAACAAACAAACAAACAAACAAAAAACCTCCGCCATATAGCACCGAAATCCTTCATGCCTGCTTTGGAGCAGTGCGCGGCTATCATGAAAGCGCGCCTCAAAGGCGGCACTGAGTTGTGGCATCTTGTTGAGCCACAATGTGGAACGAAACGTGGAAACTATTGTTTCCAGCAAGCGTATCGGACCTCTTCGCCGGTAACGATCCACAGAGGCTAACGTGTATTGTGTGCAGTGGTTGTTGACTGGTATTGTGTGCAGTGGTTGTTGCCTGGTATTGTGTGCAGTGGTTGTTGCCTGGTATTGTGTGCAGTGGTTGTTGCCTGGTATTGTGTGCAGTGGTTGTTGCCTGTGTGCAGTGGTTGTTGCCGGTATTTTGTGCAGTGGTTGTTGCCTGGTATTGCGTGCAGTGGATGTTGCCTGGTATTGTGTGCAGTGGTTGTTGCCTGGTATTGTGTGCAGTGGTTGTTGCCTGGTATTGTGTGCAGTGGTTGTTGCCTGGTATTGTGTGCAGTGGTTGTTGCCTGTCTGCAGTGGTTGTTTCCCGGTATTGTGTGCAGTGGTTGTTGCCTGTGTGCAGTGGTTGTTGCCTGTGTGCAGTGGTTGTTGCCTGGTATTGCGTGCAGTGGATATTGCCTGGTATTGTGTGCAGTGGTTGTTGCCTGGTATTGTGTGCAGTGGATATTGCTGGTATTGTGTGCAGTGGTTGTTGCCGGGTATTGTGTGCAGTGGTTGTTGCCTGGTATTGTGTGCAGTGGATGTTGCCTGGATTGTGTGCAGTGGTTGTTGCCTGGTATTGTGTGCAGTGGTTGTTGCCTGGTATTGTGTGCAGTGGGTGTTGCCTGGTATTGTGTGCACCGGTTGTTGCCGGGTATTGTGTGCAGTGGTTGTTGCCTGGTATTGTGTGCAGTGGTTGTTGCGGGTATTGTGTGCAGTGGTTGTTGCCTGTGTGCAGTGGTTGTTGCCGGGTATTGTGTGCAGTGGTTGTTGCCTGGCATTTTGTGCAGTGGATGTTGCCTGGTATGTGTGCAGTGGTTGTTGCCTGGTATTGTGTGCAGCGGTTGTTGCCTGGTATTGTGTGCAGTGGTTGTTTCCTGGTATTGTGTGCAGTGGATGTTGCCTGGTATTGTGTGCAGTGGTTGTTGCCTGGTATTGTGTTACAGTGGTTTTTGCCTTTTGTGCAGTGGATGTTGCCTGGTATTGTGTGCAGTGGATGTTGCCTAGTATTGTGTGCAGTGGTTGTTGCCTGGTACTGTGTGCAGTGGTTGTTGCCTGTGTGCAGTGGTTGTTGCCTGGTATTGTGTGCAGCGGTTGTTGCCCGGTATTGTGTGCAGTGGTTGTTGCCTGGTATTGTGTGCAGTGGTTGTTGCCTGGTATTGTGTGCAGTGGTTGTTGCCTGGTATTGTGTGCGTGGTTGTTGCCTGGTATTGTGTGCAGCGGTTGTTGCCTGGTATTGTGTGCAGCGGTTGTTGCCTGGTATTGTGTGCAGTGGTTGTTTCCTGGTATTGTGTGCAGTGGTTGTTGCCTGGTATTGTGTGCAGTGGTTGTTGCCTGGTATTGTGTGCAGTGGTTGTTTCCTGGTATTGTGTGCAGTAGTTGTTGCCTGGTATTGTGTGCAGCGGTTGTTGCTGGGATTGTGTGCAGTGGTTGTTGCCTGGTATTGTGTGCAGTGGTTGTTGCCTGGTATTGTGTGCAGTGGTTGTTGCCTGGTATTGTGTGCAGTGGTTGTTGCCTGGTCATGATCCAGTGTGGCGTAGTGCACGACTTGTCACTTCGAATTTATGACCAATAGTGTGTTTTACAGTCGCGTGCCTTACCGAGTTCGAATGATCAGAAACACATTTAATGCGCGCATAAATAGATACATATATAGATACACACATGATACATGCATGCATGCACACATACATGCATACACATAACAACAGCAACAACATGAACAACATGAACAACACCACCACCAAACAACCAACCCAATTTCCGAACGATATCACATGTAACGAATGCTGTCCGATTTCCCCCCACACTGAAGCTTAGCTCACTTCATGAATAACAGGGATGTGAATGGTTCTCTTTGGTGGAAAAATCCCTTTTTTCCATACTGTCATGTTTCCTACCGAGGACTCGCTTTCGGGAACGCAGCCATGAAACTTTTCATATCGTAACAATCGCAAACAGACTGACGAATCGTGTGCAGTCTGCTTGCTTCGTCTCACCTTTTAGAATTCCTTTTGGTGAAACAAAGCTGAAAGAATATGTTCGCATTTAGGTGTCCTTGGACGTTTCTTTCACATTCCTGAATGTGGGAATAAGATGCGTTTCAGGAAACAATAATGACTTGACTGATTCAGTATTTTCGTGTCTTATAATGTCTTATTAGAGTTAATGCATTCAATAATTTTGTTCCCAGAATCATGAATAGAAGCTCTCAGCAATTTTCACTTCTGTGGAACACACACTTCTCTGATAACAGTGGACATTATTAAAAGCCCTCGAGGTTTTCTTTTCACGTGGATTTCACATTTCTGTGTTCATTTCAAAAACTTGCTGAGAGTTCTCATCTGTTCTTCTAAGTGTGTCACACACTTCCTGGATAACTGCAGAAATGATTAAGGGCACTTCATAAATCATTTTCAAGTGGAGGAATTTCAACGGCGTTCTCAACATTATTTTTACATCAGTGTTTTGCAAGTTGCTCAAAGTGCTTATTCAAATTCCATCGGGATTTTAATGGTGTTCTCAATGTTGTTGGTGGTGTAGTTGTCCATCTTGTTCTTGTTTTAGCGCTGGTTTCCAAATCGCTCGCCATGTTTTTTCGTATTGCATTGATTGGCAACCAATATAAGCAATATCGTTTTTTTTGTTGTTGGTAAGCATAGACTGGACTTGCAAAAAGAATTTATTTCGAACACAAACAAACTGGAATAGCAAAGTCATGATTATAATAATATATGAGCGCACAGGTTTGATAGTTGATAGAAAGGCACTAGAATGAAACCTGGCTTTGTTGAAAACTTAATCGAGATGGTACGTGTATGACTGACTTTAACCGCCTTATCTGCTGAACTTATTGAAAGAAGAAGAATTTGATCAGATTTCAAGTAGAATACATGGACTTGGTGCAGATTAGAAAGGTGTTCTTCCTTTGCCTGAGGAAATCCAGCCAGTGTCATATGTTTGCGGTGATCTGATCCGTTTGCCGCGTTTCACTACACTGATGCTACAGTGATTAACTGACGAGCACTATCATCAATGGCAGCCTTGGGATAAACAAGGTGGACCTCAAAACTTGAAACACTATATTGCAGTCATGTGGGACACGCCATTGTGCAAATCTTGATAACTGAAATTGTAAAATGGTAGCAGCTGACTATGTTGTACTTATCTTTTTTTTTCAAACATGTATGATAAATATAACCGATTTATCGAATTACCCAAATCATGAATACAGTACTGTTTTGTTGATGTTATTTTTTTCCAGACAAAATGTGACCACTAGTCTGCTTCGAGTATCGTTGATATTTATGCTAAGGTCACTGTCTGAAGTGAGCCGTCGCAGTGTTTACAATATTGTTGATTGGAGCGATTGACGTGATGCGTCAAGACTGTGAACAGTGTCAGGAAACGTTCTTGGTCCGAGTACTAGTCTTCTTCACTTCAGTGCTTCTCAGATGCGGTGAAAATAGAGTTGCAGCGCTCAGATGTGGTGAAAATGAAGTTACAGAGCTTCTCAGATGCGGTGAAAATAGAGTTGAAGCGCTTCTCAGATATGGCAAAAAATAGAGTTGAAGCGCTTCTCAGATGTAGTGAACGTAGAGTTGAAGCGCTTCTCAGATGTGGTAAACGTAGAGTTGAAACGCTTCTCAGATGTGGGGAAAATAGAGTTGAAGCGCTTCTCAGATGTGGTAAACGTAGAGTTGAAACGCTTCTCAGATGTGCGGAAAATAGAGTTGAAACGCTTCTCAGATGTGCGGAAAATAGAGTTGAAGCGCTTCTCAGTTGTGGTGAAAATAGAGTTGCAGCGCTTCTCAGAAATGATGAGAATAGAGTTTCAAAGGAGACACTTTTCCTTACACCAAAAACTTACAATAGCTAATTGCATCATTTCGCACAAAAGCGTTGACAGTCTTTTTTGTTGTTGTCCTTGATGGGAAGACCAAAACCCTATCTGTCTTCATGCCTGTCTCTTTCTCTCTCTGTCTGCGTTTTATCCTGTCTCTGTCTGTATCTGTCTCTGTTTGTCTGTCTGTCTGTCTGTCTGTCTGTCTGTCTGTCTGTCTCTCTCTCACACACACACACACACACACACACACACACACATACACACGCACACACCCCCCCCCCCCCCCCCCGCCATCCTGTGTGATGATGACGGGGTCAGATGTTATGACAGGTTTCAGTGGCTGCAGACAGGAGCGAGCCGCTCCCCTTTAACGACTGACCGGCCGCGCTTGATCGACAACGCCCTGATCAGCCGGGCGCCTGGGCGCCCCGACCACGGCAATAATCCTCTGACATTTCCATTTCTGAACCACTCTTCCGCTTTCCTAGCGCTGCCATAAAACGCGCCGTTCTGCCAGGGCGTTCTGCCAGGACATTTGGGTAGTCGGAAAGGGCAGTGACTGACTGCAGGCAGCTTGTGCGTCAAAACACCACCCCACACGCGCTCTGGCACGTCACCATCCCCTGGTAGGTGTAGTACAAGAACGAGGAGTTTGGAAAGGGTAGGGGGTGTATCGGGTGCAGTTCTGTCCTCCGGTGCGTGTGGATGCTACATCAAACATCTTGTAGAACACGACTTGGGTTGCAGACCTGGGGAGGAAATGATCTTCACCGCCACATAAATCCGCCCCAAACAATGTGCGCTGTATTGATCCCGCGCAGGGCATCTCGCATCCCCTTAACAGCTTAACTGTCAGAAATAGCATTTAACGGTCCACACCCTTCCTCTGTAACCGCCGGCTTAATGCCGTAATTGCTGTTGAAATGAAGCATGGCGCGCTCCTTGCCTATCCTTCCCGTCCCATCCCTCACCAACACCGCCCCCATCCCGCTCCCCCCCCCTCCTTAACCATTCTCCGATCCCCACCTTCTAACTAACTAACTCCCACCCCTCTTCTCTCGACTGTCGCAGGGCCAATACTCCAGAAATACTCGAAGAAGAGAAGAAAGAAAAAAAGAAAGAAAGAAAAAGGCAGCAGGTTCAATTCACTTTCCGCGCGTTTAGACAGCAGCAGAATCTGCCCGGAGCAAGAGCAGCGTCCCACCTTCAGGGTTAAAAAGCGATTTCGTTTCCTGCTCACAATGTGATTGTCATGGACGCAGTTGAGAAAATTGCAGCTGTAAAGTTAATCAAGCCGAGGAAAGGGCAGAGGGGGAGAGAAGAGTTAGCGGGTGAAGGTGGGGTGGGGTGGGGTTAGGGGATGGGGGTGGGGTGGGGGGAGTGGGGGTGGGGGTTTGTGGCCAACGGTGGTTTCCCAGCTCGGGTTTTGACCAGGGTCTTGGTGTGCACTGTGGGAGGCGGGTGATACAATCCCTGGCTTTCTGCGCCTGGCTTTTGCCGCCAGGAGAGTGTCCGTTTCATTGTCTGGCCGCACCGTAATGTCCGGATTCCTCGGAGGCACCCTGCCGGCGCAGAATGGACCGGAAACCAGGAAGGGACTGAGAAATAAATTCCTATTTGAAAAAAAAAAGAGAAGGGACAAAATGGAGAGAGAAGAAAGGAAAGAGCATCTGCATTGTGTCTGTGGTGTGGGTGTGCGCTTACGTCCTTGCCTTTGTGTAGTCAGTTCTTTTTTCGCCGGAAGAAAGGCAGATCGTCAGAGTCTTTTTTCACTTAATATCACTTTTTTTGTTTGAAATGTGATGTAGACATTTTTAACGCATTTCTTTCTCTCTCCTTCGCTCTCTCTCTCTCTCTCTTTCTCTCTCTCTCTCTCTCGTAAACACACAAACACACACACACACACATACACACGCACGCACGCACGCACGCACGCACGCACACACACACACACACACACATTAATCCATCCATGAGACTTAAGTTTGACATGGCAGAAATATACATTTACGGAGCATAATAAAATCACCTCGGTCGCCTATCATCATCATAAATCATCATTATAAATCATCATGATGGTGATGTTCACTTTATATTCACCATGACGACAAATGGTGATGATAATGATGATGATGATGATGATGATGGTGATGATGATGATGAACAAGATGATCGAAATCTTCCTTGTTGTTAGTTTCACTTTGTTGGGCACTGCCCAAGGAGCGTGAAACCTCTCACAAAAGGCATTAGACGCTTGGAGACAAAGGACATTGTACGTGGTATACAAATAAGTAATTGACCAATTAACCAGGGTTACGTTACCCACCGCACACGGCCGAAGTGGTTCAGATGACAAACAACACCTAGGAGAGAGTTCGGACCTGCCCAATGGCGAAAGGGGAAGGGTTGTAACCACTACGACCTCGGGCCCCAAGTGAGTGCTAAATGCTCGGTCAGCTGAGGTTCTTGTGTAAAACAGTCAGTGAAGAGCAGGGGGCCTTGGATTTGTTCAGATGGTATTGCCGTGGGTCACTGTGTTGGGTTTCTATTGTCAGGCTAGCTAATGCGTGTGGAGGTTTGTAGTAAACCCTCCTTAAGAATAATTAACTGTTTAACTGACCACCGAAGTCGGCGGGAATGTTCGATGTCCATCTGGGCTAAGAGTGTGTTTGCTAATCAATTAGGTAGGGGTGTGTGTAAATGCTGATGTGTGTGGAATGTAGCTAGTGGAGAATTCAGGTACTTGTGAACTAGGGGCTTGAGAAGCAGCGTGGACAAAGGCATGGCCGAAGGGGAATCCTTTGTTTCCCTCCCTAAATAAACTGAGGGAGAACAACGTGTCGGAGAAGAACACCAGGAGAGAGAGAGAGAGAAGACAGAGGAGAGAGAGAGAGGAGAGGAGTGAGCAGGACAGAGAAAGGGTCGAGAGAAACGTGGTCTGGGAGATAGAAGAGACAGCTAAGTCGTTGGGTTAAAGACAAGCTGGAAGAGAAGAAACTAAGTTTGAACCCAGAGGTGGGTGAAGACAGACAAACTGAATTTGAACCCAGAGGTGGGTGAAGAAGACGAAGAAGAAGAGTTCGACGTCGAGATCCCAGAGACGACCACAAGACCCAGTCCTGAAGCCTGGAGCCAGTCAACCAAGGCATCCCCATCAAGCAGTGCTGAAGAAGACGTGAAGAGACTTTTTCAAGAACTGTGGTGTGTGTGAAAGCGTGGTTGTGTGTGTGAAAACCTGGCCAGGTAAGAAGTCATTTCATTATAACCCGGGATTAGGATGTATTGATCTTTTATGTTTGATATTTCATTGTTGTGATTTGATTGTACATGATTAATTATAAGTAGCATAGAAATTGAATTTCTTGTTCTCAGTCGTGTTAGAAGAGAAACGAATGCGTGACATCCCATTCCCCAGAGAGAGGTGAATTTTGGTGTGCGCATGAGTGTGCATATGCGTGTATGAGTGCAAAGATAACCTTGGTGTGTTAAGCCTGACTAATAATACATCAACTTAGTGCACTTAAGCAATACCATCACGATTTCCCCCGTCCTGGACAAAGTGCGAGCCTGCCAGGATTGCATGGCCCCAAAATTAGTTTCAGGAGGGAAACAAAGTGAGTACTAGAGTAGTACGGGGGCGAAGCGTCCACTAAAGGCAATTTTAATTAGCTCTTCTAATTATTTCCTTTAGTTCTTTGAGTGTTGAGTGTTGACTTGTGTGTAGGGTGGTTGTATAATCAAAGGTCGTTCAGAAACGAAGAACGAGGTTCTAGTCTTAACTCTCACAGAAGCTGTGGTTTAAGATTAAGGCTCCTTTGTGTTAGGAACACAACCACTGGTTAGTGTACTCGTAACGTTTAGTAAACTGTTTACTGACTTTTTCCGGGTTTATAAGCGTAACTGTTTTAGTGGTGCTAAAACATATCAGAAAAGAAGATGGCTGAGGAAAGTTTACCCCCATAGAGAAACTAGTAAGTTTGGGGAAAGAAATGGGATATACAGGAGATGAACTGCGTAGATTCATTGAAACTCAGCAGAAGACTGAGAGAGATGAAAGGGCTGAAAGAAGGAAGTTTGAAAAGGAACAGCTCGACGCTGTCAAAAGAAACTCAGATGCTGAGGCTGAGAGACTTAGACTTGAAACTGCTGCGTCGAAGGCTAAAGCAGATGCAGAGTGTATAGCTGTTAAAGCGAGAGCAGATGCAGAGAGTGCAGCTGCCAGAGCAAAAGCAGATGCAGAGAGTGCAGCTGCCAGAGCAAGAGCAGATGCAGAGAGTGCGGCTGCAAGGGCGAGAGCAGAAGCAGAATCGGAGATTTTAGCCAAACAAATTGAGTTTGGAAAGAATAAAGTCTGAAAATCGCAGTGAAATAGACACCAGTTCTGAGTCAGTAGGCCGCAGACAAAGTTGCGCACCTAGACTTAAACTCCCACTGTTCAGAAGAAACTGATTCGATCGATGCCTATATCAGTCGGTTTGAATCGGTTTGCCGAGCATGAGGGCTGGCCCGAAGATGACTGGGCAATAAACCTGTCTGCCTTGTTGACAGGTCGTGCGTTACACACTGTTCCACCTTACCCAAAGGTGACCAGAGAGATTTTGACAAGGTGAAACAAGCAGTACTAAAGGCATATGATTTGACTGAAGAAGGTTTTAGGCGTAAGTTTCGCGAGGCGAGAATCGAACAGGGGAGACATACACACAGTTCGGAGTTAGACTAGATCATTACTTAACAAGTGGATAGAACTGAGTGAAGTGGACTGTGATTTGAAGGCCTCAAGACACTGGTGATGAAAGAACAGATACTTGACGTTGTGGACGGGCCTTACCATCCACATTAAGGAAAAAGGTGCAACCACGATAGCTGAGGTACTTGAGACAGCTGAGACATACCGGGAAGCGAGGCGTGATTTGCCTGAACAAGAGGAAAGCCTGGAAAGTATATCAGAGGAAATAGCAGGCCAGCACATGACTCACGCAATGAGTCAGTAGTACACACCCGTAGGCTCACAGCGTCACGTGAGCAAACAAGGTTGAAAAACAATAGCCACGTGGCTAGGAAAGATCGAAACCTGTTTTCTGTGCAATAAGACAGGGCACTTGGCTAGGGATTGTATATTCAAGTCACAGAAGGCAGCAGCAATGAGGATCAGGCCAAGAGAGAGCAGGTAGAAAAAGATGACAAGATGACAGTGTTATTTTGTCTGGATTGTGCTGTGTGTTCACCGATTCAGGCGATAACATGGATGTGCACAAAGGCAGAGTGGGGGAAAATGTGGTTAATGTCATTAGAGACTCTGGTGCACTGGTGTCATGGTGAAGGAGTCCCTGGTTAAGAAGGGACAATTCACAGGAAAAACACAGAGGTGTAGACAAATAGATGGAACAGTAGCAGAATTCAAAACGGCACTGGTGTTCATTGATACACCATTTATAGTGGAAGTGTACAGGCTTTGGCTGTTCCGAAGCCGCCGTATGATTTGGTAATCGGAAACATCCCGGGAGCACGTGGGTACGGAGACCCAACCGGGATTTCTGTGTTGAATCAGGGAAAAGGAATCACGTGAGGAAAAGCGTGTCCAGTGAGACCTACCGCACTCACTTTGGGGCAGAACAAAAGGGCGATCACTCGCTCAGAAAGCTGTTCGGTTTTGCTCATACAAGGCAGAAGAAACGTGTTAAGGAAGGGACAATCGGTTTTTGAGATAAAGGATGGGTATTGTACCGAACGTTCACTCACTCGAGTTCGGGGAAGACAAAACGACAGATCGTTGTGCCTATAAAGCGCAGAAAGGCGGTGATGTCAGAAAAACATGTGACGTCAGCCTCGGGCCATCTCGCTAAGAAGGCCTCACAAAAGGCAGTGACGCAAGAGTACTACTGGCCCGGTACCTTGGCGATGTCAGGCGTTTCTGTTCACAATGCAGCACATGCCGCGGGTAGGCAAGGTGTGTGTACAGAAAGGGGGATCAGACTGGTCTTACCAAAAAGTTGGCCAAAATAAAATGGTCGGTCGAGAAGTCAGGTAGTGGGTGCGTGTGTCTTTTGCAGTGTCGCGTACGTGACGTGGCTGGTTGCGGCCACGTGTATGAAGAGAAGGGGAGAGAATTTCCGTAGAAACATAATGGTTTTATGGCCGCACGACTTTGAGCTGGTGGAGATTTCAGATTTATGTTGATATTTGCTTTGATAGTGTGTAAGTATTGATTTTCTCTAAATTTGTTACAAGACAAATCTTGCCGTGCGTTCTCTGGTGTAAGTAGGCTTATGAGAGGCCGATATTAGCACTGGTTTAAATGGGAAAAATTATGAGTTTCATCTCCTTGAATGTTAAGTTTTAGCCAATGCAGGGCATTGTCTTCGAGTGGGGGAAATTGTCAAGGAGCGTGAAACCTCTCACAAAGGCATTAGACGCTTGGAGACAAAGGGACATTGTAAAGTGGTATACAAATAAGTAATTGACCAATTAACCAGGTACGTTACCCACCGCACACGGCCGAAGTGGTCAATGACAAACAACACCTAGGAGAGAGTTCGGACCTGCCCAATGGCGAAAGGGGAAGGGTTGTAACCACTACGACCTCGGGGCCCCAAGTGAGTGCTAAATGCTCGGTCAGCTGAGGTTCTTGTGTAAACAGTCAGTGAAGAGCAGGGGGCCTTGGATTTGTTCAGATGGTAATTGCCGTGGGTCACTGTGTTGGTTCTAATGTCAGGCTAGCTGAATGCGTGTGGAGGTTGTAGTAACCCTCCTTAAGATAATTACTGTGTTAACTGACCACCGAAGTCCGGCGGGAATGTTCGATGTCCACTGGGGCTAAGAGTGTGTTTGCTAATCAATTAGGTAGGGGTGTGTGTAAATGCTGATGTTGTGGAATGTAGCGATGGAGAATTCAGGTACTTGTGACTAAGGGCTTGAGAAGCAGCGTGGACAAAGGCATGGCCCGAAGGGGAATCCTTTGTTTCCCTCCCTATATAAACTGAGGGAAGAACAACGTGTCGGAGAAGAACACCCGAGAGAGAGAGAGAGAAAAACAGAGGAGAGAGAGAGAGGAGAGGAGTGAGCAGGACAGAGAAAGGGTCGAGAGAAACGTGGTCTGGGAGATAGAAGAGACAGCTAAGTCGTTGGGTTAAAGACAAGCTGGAAGAGAAGAAACTAAGTTTGAAGCCCAGAGGTGGTGAAGACAGACAAACTGAATTTGAACCCAGAGGTGGGTGAAGAAGACGAAGAAGAAGAGTTCGACGTCGAGATCCCAGAGACGACCACGAAGACCCAGTCCTGAAGCCTGGAGCCAGTCAACCAAGGGCATCACCATCAAGCAGTGCTGAAGAAGACGTGAAGAGACTTTTTTCAAAAACTGTGGTGTGGTGTGAAAGCGTGGGTTTTGTGAGTGAAAACCTGGCCAGGTAAGAAGTCATTTCATAATAACCCGGGATTAGGATGTATTGATCTTTTATGTTTTGATATTATCATGTGTGTGATTTGATTGTACATGATTAATATAAGTAGCATAGAAATTGTATTTCTTGTTCTCAGTCGTGTTAGAAGAGAAACGAATGCGTGACATCCCATTCCCAGAGAGAGGTGAATGTTTGGTGTGCGCATGAGTGTGCATATGCGTGTATGAGTGCAAAGATAACCTTGGTGTGTTAAGCCTGACTAATAATACATCAACTTAGTGCACTTAAGCAATACCATCACGATTTCCCCCGTCCTGGACAGGCACTTACATTGGCTGATGTTCCATGTAGGCTGGGAAAGGTAGACGTGTTTTTTGTAGTGCAATGACGTCATCAAAAGACGTATGGCAGTGGGTCATGCAGAGAATATTGCAAAGACGTCATCAGAAAGACGTATGGCAGTGAGTCATGCAGTGAATAGTGCAATGACGACATCAGAAAGACGTATGGCAGTGAGGAGTGGGATAGGACGATTACAGATGGGATAAGGGTCGACTGAGGAGTGGGATAGGGACGATTACAGATGGGATAGGGTCGACTGAGGAGAGGGATAGGACGATTACAGATGGATAGGGTCGACTGAGGAGTGGGATAGGGACGATTACAGATGGGATAGGGTCGACTGAGGAGTGGGATAGGGACGATTACAGATGGGAATAGGGTCGACTGAGGATGGGATAGGACGATTACAGACGGGATAGGGACGATTACAGATGGGATAGGGGCGATTACAGACGGGATAGGGACGATTACAGATGGGATAGGGACGATTACAGACGGGATAGGGACGATTACAGATGGATAGGGACGATTACAGATGGGATAGGGACGACTGAGGAGTGGGATAGGGACGATTACAGATGGGATTGGGTTGAGTGAGGAGTGGGATAGGGACGATTAAAAGATGGGATAGGGACGATTACAGATGGGATAGGGACGATTACAGATGGATAGGGACGATTACAGATGGGATAGGGACGACTGAGGATGGGATAGGGACGATTACAGATGGTAGGGTAGAGTGAAGAGTGGGATAGGGACGATTACAGATGGGATAGGGTAGAGTGAAGAGTGGGATAGGGACGATTACAGATGGGATAGGGTTGAAATGAGGGGTGAGATAGGGACGATTACAGATGGGATAGGGTCGATTACAGATGGGATAGGGCCGATTACAGATGGGATAGGTCGACTGAGGAGTGGGATAGGGACGATTACAGATGGGATAGGGTCGATTACAGATGGGATAGCTCGATTACAGATGGATAGGTCGAGTGAGGAGTGGATAGGACGATTACAGATGGGATAGGGACGATTACAGACGGATAGGGACGATTACAGATGGGATAGGGACGATTACAGACGGGATAGGGACGATTACAGATGGGATAGGTCGACTGAGGAGTGGGATAGGGACGATTACAGATGAGATAGGTTGAGTGAGGAGTGGGATAGGGACGATACAGATGGGATAGGGACGATTACAGATGGGATAGGGACGATTGCAGATGGATAGGGACGATTACAGATGGATAGGGACGATTGCAGATGGGATAGGGACGATTACAGATGGGATAGGGACGATTACAGATGGGATAGGGACGATTACAGATGGGATAGGACGATTACAGATGGGACAGGACGAGCAGAAGCAGGGGAAGTGAGTTTGGGTGCATGCGACCATGTGAAATTGATTGTCGTCATATGAAATAGTTGTTATGTGTACATGTTGTGTAGTTTGGTCGGAAGGAGTGTAAATTTAGAAAATAGAGCAAAGATGAAGAGAGAGAGAGAGAGAAGAGAGAGAGAGAGAGAGAGAGAGAGAGAGAGAGAGAGAGAAGAGAGAGAGAGACTGAGAGAGTAGAGAATACTGTTTTCATATTTAAATCACACGTGATATTTATATGCATTTTGCGCAGATGTCTTTAATGGTTGCCCATGTTCTAATATAGTATTTATTGGATTTAAATTTACATGTGCGCGAAAAAAAAGAGAGAGAGAGAGAGAGAGAGAGAGAGAGAGAGAGAGGAGAGAGAGAGAGAGAGAGAGAATACTTATCACATCTAAATAACATAGAAAATTTTATGCATTTAAACGCAGGTGTCTTAAATGCTTGCCCATGTTCTAATATGTATTATATTAGATTTATTGACATGTGCGCGAAAAAATGAGAGCGAGAGAGAGGGAGAGAGAGAGAGAGAGAGAGAGAGAGAGAGAGAGAGAGAGAAGAGAGAGAGAGAGAGGGAGAGAGAGAGAGAGAGAGTACTTTTCACATCTAAATAACATGAGATATTTTATGCATTTAGCGCAGATGTCTTAAATGCTTGCCCATGTCTAATATGTATTGTTTTTGCATTTATTGACATGTGCGCGAACAAATCACCATTCGTACATTGAGAACACAATTAGCCACGATTTGCTGTTGCTTGCGAACAGTTTTCAGAAGAGTGTTGTTATTCGGGCACCTGTGATCCACCGGTTTGTTGTCTTTGGATAAGAAACACACAAGACTGTGATCTTTCCTTTGAAGTTACGGCCAGTAGGCACATCATCATAGAGCGGCAAAAGAAAGTAGCATTTTAATTTCAGACAGCGCTGTTGATTGCGTGCAAGAGAATGATTGTGAGATGAGAAGAGGAGACGGACAGAAATGCCATTCAATAGACACGGAGTTCGTTCGTCATTCAGCCTTCAGAATCCCTGTACAAACAAGAACGTATTAGTGGAGTGACAATGTCGACCCCATCCCAAATTATTTATGGAAATAAAGAAAACAACCAACAAGCCAAGTCTTCAATTCGATGACTGTGACAAGGCCATCATCATAAGGTGGCTCGCGCTTCGTTCACAAAGAGTAACAGAGGCTTGGGGCACGGAGATCGCCATTATTTGCCCAAGGTGAACATAAAAAACGCGCGCACACGTGTGTGCCTGTGTGTGTGTGTGTGTGTGTGTGTGTGTGAGTGAGTGTAGTCGCGGGGGGTGGACGACGACAGTGAGGAAATGGAAATTTCCACGAACGCGCGAGTGGCGTAGTGGAGAGAGTGCGAGTCCCAGACTAGCAGGTTGTCGGACATTATGCTCCAGTTAAGAACTGTGTGAACAGGGACGACGGGCTCCACTCCCGCTGTAATTAAATTTCTGTCCATCGGGAAGGAGAACAAAAATGGTCTGAGAACCAGTAACACGCAATGCGACTTTAAATCACCCGAAGGCTTTGACGAGAAAGGCACACAGAGAAGAAAGAAAGAAAAAAAAAAAAACTATGACGGAAAGTCCACTCAGGCTTTCATAGTGTGTATGTAACTGATTTGAAAGATAATCTACTGATTTTCTTCCGATTTCCCCTAATTAACATATTCACCTTCACATTGGAAAAAAAAAGGAATATTGGGTCAGTTTTTCCCTCCACAATTCGTCTTTTCATGGGTCTCTCTCTCTCTCTCTCTCTCTCTCTCTCTCTCTCTCTCTCTCTCTCTCTCTCTCTCTCTCTCTCTCTCTCTCTCTCTCTCTCTTTCTCTATCCCCCCTCTCTCTCACTCCCCTGATTAGTACGTTTTAGTATGTAGAAAGTGATACTAAAATAACTATGCCACATAGGAATGAAAAAAAAAGTTTTGCAAAGAATGAGCTGAGGACGAAACTAGCAATTCACTCGATCATCATGTGTCAGGTGTTATGTGAAAGGTCCATGACATGATTACAGCTCTGGATCATCATGTGTCAGGTGTTATGTGAAAGGTCCATGACATGATTACAGCTCTGGATCATCATGTGTCAGGTGTTATGTGAAAGGTCCATGACATGATTACAGCTCTGGATCATCATGTGTCAGGTGTTATGTGAAAGGTCCATGACATGATTACAGCTCTGGATCATCATGTGTCAGGTGTTATGTGAAAGGTCCATGACATGATTACAGCTCTGGATCATCATGTGTCAGGTGTTATGTGAAAGGTCCATGACATGATTACAGCTCTGGATCATCATGTGTCAGGTGTTATGTGAAAGGTCCATGACATGATTACAGCTCTGGATCATCATGTGTCAGGTGTTATGTGAAAGGTCCATGACATGATTACAGCTCTGGATCATCATGTGTCAGGTGTTATGTGAAAGGTCCATGACATGATTACAGCTCTGGTCATACCAAAAGAAAGTTGCTGAGTTTCAATAACAATTCGAAAGAAAGTGTGTCAGCAATCATTCTGAAGAAATTCTAAGCTGTCACTAAATGTGTCAATAATTCTAAGATAATTATTGTTCTCATTAATTCTGACAGCAGTGTTCCTGAGAAATTCTTAAGTGTCATTAAGTATATCAGTAGACTAAAGAAACTGACAACTCTCACCGAACATGTTAGTAGCTTTCGGGGAAATTGATAAAGTGCGAAAATAGTCTACGGTTATAATGCGTATCAGTAGCCATTGTAAAAAAAAAAAAAACTCCTATCACAAAGTGAGTCTGCGGTTTAAAGAAATCGACTTTTGTCACTACATGTGCTCCCAGTTTGAAAATGCCTCAGTTTCTCAATAGTCATTCTAAAGTAAGCAATTACTGACACTTAATGTGTTATTAATTGTTCTAATTTGTTTGGTCATGACTTACCGTGTCACTAGCCATTCTGATAAAATTGAGTGTTACATCGCCTTATAACACTCAATTTCATCTGAATGGCTGGAGACACGATTAGTCATGACCCCCCCCCAAAAAAAAAAAAAAAAAAAGAAAAAAAAGAAAAAAAAGGAAAAAAAAAAACCCAATTAATAAGACATTAAGTAAAGGCGTAAAGGTAAACACTGGAGGAGTTGAAATTAAGATATCCCAATACGCTGACGATAATGAATTAATACATGAGGGTGATAGGGAATCATTTGAAGAATCAATGAGAATTGTAAATGTTTTTGGAAGTGTGTCCGGGTTGAAACTGAACTGTAAAAAATGCATCGCAGTTTGGCTGGGTTGTAGAAAAAATTCACAGGTAAAATACAAGCCCCATTTGCACATGGAATGGAATCCATTGCGATTCAAAATACTTGGTATTTGGTTCACCAATGATTTAAAAGAATGTGTAAGAATTAACTTCGAGCACAGATTTAAGGAAATTAAAATATATGAGGTATGACTTAAAAGACAGCTGACACCACTTGGACGAACAGCTATTCTTAAATCTCTCATTTTGTCAAAAATAGTTTTTCTTTGGATGCTCTTGCCAAATCCACCAGACACAATTTTGAACTTGATACAACAGAGCATTTATTGATTTGTTTGGAATGAGAAGAATGACAAGATAAGTAGAAAGATATCGTATAAATGTACTGATCAAGGTGGTATTGGAATCCTAAATGTTCGAAATGATGTAAATGCATTAAAAGTTGCTTGGATCAGAAGCTTGCACACTAGTAAGCACAAATGGGCATGTATCGTGAAACAATTATATGCACAAAACAGGTTTATCGACAAGATAGTTATTAACATTATAAATTCCAGAAATAAGTATGCCTTTTTGGGGGCCGGAATAGCTTAGTTGGTAGAGCGCCGGACTCGTGATCCTAGGGTTGCGGGTTCGAATCTCGGTACAGGGGGATTTTCCCCTCGGGGTTAACATTGGTTCTGGCTCCATTCCCCATACAGTCCTTCGAATGAGACTATAAATCGAGGTTCCGTGTGTGAACGCACGCACAACATCTTGCACGCACGTAAAATCCCATCACCAACTTTCGGAAGAGAAGGCCAGTTTGGCCGTTGGTATGGAAGACACGTTACACATAGCATGCACCTTCCCGAAGATGCAGTATGGCTGCCTTAATGGCGGGATAAAAACGGTCATACACACAAAGCTCCACTGCCTGTCTGTACAGGGAGTGTCCGCAGGAGTATCAGCCTGCGGACGCAGAAAAAAAGTATATGCCTTTTGGTTAAGTGTCTATAAATCCTATGAAGAAATAGGAAAATGTGTTGAAATTGAAAACCCTGAAGAATTTATTTCTGAACGCATTTTTTGTAATTCCAGTATCCTGATAGCCAGAGAGTCTCCATTTTATCAGAACTGGATTGAAAAAGGGGTTTATCAAGTTCCTAATTTATTAGATGAAAATGGAGGATTTCTGTTTTTTGAGACGTTTTGTGTCAAATATGATATTCAGGCTAACTTCATTGTTTATAGGGGAATGGTTAATGCTGTTAGAGCATATATTCAAACTAGTGGATTAGCCATGCCAAATAACAATCTTTTGATTTATGACTCGAGGAAAGCTTTCAGGATAATACAGCCTATTCCAAAAGGAGCAAGACCAGTTTATGATCTACTGGGGAAAAAAACAACACATTGCCAAACTGCTGTGAAAAGTGGGATAGAAGGATATATCGAAGCATACAATGGAACACCATTTTCAAGAAAATTAGGAAGATAAAGGACATCAAATTAAAGTGGTTGCAGATAAGGATAGTGCACATAATTCTAGGAACTAACAGTGTACTGTTTAACATGAACATAAATAGGAATGAGAGGTGCTCATTTTGCAACCTAGAAAAAGAAAATATTCAACACACATTTTTTTGGCGTTGTCATTTTGTACACTCGTTCAAAAATGTTTTTTTTGGCTCACTCATTTCGCTTTAGCGAACATCTGGTTATTTTTGGATGTGAAAGAGATGTAAAAACTGACCATGTTTTAGATTTGATTACTCTATTAGCAAAACTGTATATATGCCATTGTTAGATGACAAGTGTAGTGCCAACCGTCCGTGCCTTTTGTGGATACCTCAAAAAAAAAAAAAAGATATGAGATTGAAAAGTATATTTCAACAATTGAGTTGAATTATGAAAAATTCCTGCTTTCTTGGGTGACCTATGTCCCTCTTTTGGATTGAAGTATCTGCACAACCTAAGTTTATCTCAAGTGTGTACTACATGTAGCTGTCTGCATATCTCTGTTTGTCTTATCTTGTCTGCTTGCCTCTCTCTCTCTCTCTCTCTCTCTCTCTCTCTCTCTCTCTCTCTCTCTCTCTCTCTCTCTCTCTCTCTCTCTCTTTACAGTGTGCACGATCATTTAGCAAATTCAACACACAGAACAAAAGGCCAGCACGGCAGATAGGCTCCCTTGCGATCGAATGTTTTTGTTCGGGTTCTCGCTGGCCAGTGTCTACGATCGATGTGTTTGGTATTGTCCAGAAAGCGAAAATGCCACGATGAAATTACTTGTCTGCAAGTTGTTACCGTTTTTTTTTTTTTTTTTTTTTTTACCTTCCGAAGACATCGAGGGAACAGGAAAAGAAATTAATCGCGCGGCGGCGGCGCGCGCATGTGTGTGTGTGCGTGCGTGCGTGCGTGCGTGCGTGCGTGCGCGTGCGTGCGTGCGTGCGTGCGTGCGTGCGTGCGTGTGTGTGTGTGTGTGTGTGTGTGTGTGTGTGTGTGCGTGCGTGCGTGCGTGCGTGCGTGCGTGTATGTGTGTGTGTGTGTGTGAACCGACTGTTCTATTATTCTGTCAGATACTTTTTAAGTACAGATAGTAATTGCAGCCAAGCACGATATGACATTTTTATGCAACACCGGTGCAGGTATAAATGGCACGACGTGTGTGTTTGTGTGTGTGTGTGTGTGTGTGCGTGCGTGCGTGCGTGCGTGTGTGAAAGAGAGAGAGAGAGAGAGAGAGAGAGAGAGAGAGAGAGAGAGAGAGAGAGAGAGAGAGAGAGAGAGATCGGTCATCACGAATAGTGTTTTCAGAGAAAGGCTGAAAGACGATCGCTGTCAAAGCAGCACAGAAGATATGAGGACAGGTAGTTACCTGAATTGTCGTTGCCTGGATGAGAGGGAGAACAACATCTGCGGCTCGCTCAGCTTTTTATGTCGTCGTGTTTTATCTCTCATCTCCCCTCCTTCACATTCTGTCGCTGAGACTCACCCACTCATCCACCTACACGGATTTTTAACATCCACCCACACAAACACACCAATGTATAAAGGCGCGCGTGCTTCAAGGACGCGCGCATTCACGCACATGCGCGCTCGCACGCGCATACACACAAGCGTGTGCGCATGCGCGTGCGCGCACACACATACACACACATTCACTCGCTCACTCATTCACTCACTCTCTCGATCTGTCTCTGTCTCACGCACACACACATACACGCGCGCTCGCACGCGCGAGCGCACATATAGACACATGCGCGCACAGCACCAGAGAGAGAGAGAGAGAGAGAGAGAGAGAGAGAGAGAGAGAGAGAGAGAGAGCACAATTCGCCTCTTCTGTCAAGTATTGATCATCCTAGATAGGTCTGGCAACACCAACGGACACGTATGATTGATTAATGGAACGGTGAGAGAACTCGACTCCTTCCTCGCTGATCGCTCTCAATAATAAAAGAGAAACAGCTGTTTGCAATTCGCCACGCCAATTTCCTCCAGCGGCTTTCTGTTTCTGACAAGAGAGATGTGTTACAAGAACCCAGATGCATATCGTGCACGTGCCAAACCCCCCTCTTCTCCCCCCCCCCCCACACACACACTGCCCGTCCTTTTTGTGTGTTATCAGTACAAACCTCTTGCAGCGTGACCACTCTGGTGTCAGGTTGACGACAAAGCTGTCACCGTTTCAGGGACACTCGCCAAGTGGTGCCGACAGCTGTGCCAACAGTCCAAAGGTTCGATTCTCGCTCGGGGCAGTTTTGTTTGTTTGCTTGTTTGCTTCCACCCCCCCCCCCACCTCCATCCCCCCCCTCTTCTGGTCAAACCAAGATGCAGTGACCAGTCGGGTAGTTTGATCTTCTGGGTACAATATGCTTTGTTGACTGACATGAGGCTGGTATGAGGCACCTGGCACAAGAGAAAGAACACGTAGCGGCAAAACGTGTCTTTGAAGAAACGTTGGGGGGGGGGGGGGGGGGGGGGGGGGGGGGGGGGGGGGGGGGGGAGTGGGGGGGGGGAGTCTGTTAAAAAAAAAAGACTAGGAGGGAGGAAGAAGAAAAGTAGAGAACAGCATTTTACCAATCCTGGCTCACTTGCTCGATCAACCAGTTTTCGGGCGAAAGTGGCCTAAAAGCCGCTTTTTTCTGTTCTCTGACAAGTAACCAAAAAATAACGATTATCTACAAACAAACATACTGTGCAGGGTTATCCGTTTTCAATACTAATTTACTAAACTTTTCAGATTTCAGTTTTTGCTTAATCCTGTGTTTTTCCTGATCGTTTTCAATAACATCATTTTCACGCAAACATTCTTCAAATGAGTCTCTGTCTTTCATGTGAAATAACACTACAGTCTTTAACTGTTCTCTAAAGTCTTTTAAAACTGAGTTATATTTTTGACATAAAATCCACACACTTATCCCAGCATGTCTTCCGCTGAAAGCTAGTTTCGACAAAGTGTTTCTCTTTTTAACTATGTCTCTTTCTGCCGAACAGTCATCTATAATAAATAGTGTCTGCGTTCCTTCAAACAGTCTATAAAACTGTTCTAAACACTCACTCAGTTTATTGCTAGGATTAACTAAATATATGTCATCATCTGTCCATATAAACCTTCTATCATGATATGCTTTGTTCCATTTAAGTGTTGGACAGAAAACTACAATATGATTAAAATTATAGCGATAAACTGTTTGTAATAGGTCTAGGACAAATATTGTTTTTCCACAACCAGTCTGCCCACAAATCAACGAGCAATGAGGAGTTTTTGTCATAAAGTTTAACTGCTTCATGGTTTTATAGAAGAATTTAATCTAATCCAGTTATTATTTTTATCATACTTTCTGTCAAAACCTGTTCAGTATAATAAAAACCCTACAAGACCTAAATGTGTAAGATTAATCCAATTTAGTTCTGTAAGATTGTTTCTATTTAAGTCAACAGTGATTTTGTTGCTTGTTGTTATGATCTTAATATCCTCGCCATTGTGAAGAACGACGATGGTAACGTTAAGACGTTTAACGTCTAAGTTTTGCCAGCTAATATTAATTCCTTTTATAAGGTCGTCACTAACGCCCACAACCCCATCCCTCTCCACATCTTTAAAGACAGAAATTTCAAATATCATTGTGAACGTGTCTCCTAATTTTCTGCTTGGAAAGAACTGTAATTTTTGTAGAAGCTTTTTTTACAACTGTTTCTTTTCTGTGGAGGATGTACTGTTTTTTCCCATACGGCGTTATTTCAATTTCTTTCCGACTATTGTTGTCTGGCATAAGACTTACATGTAAAGGGCCAGAGTTGAATGATTTTCTGAAACTTTTTTGGCGGTCAAAAAATGTAAATGGGCTTATGAATTCAAATTTTATTTCCCATTCTAAATATGGTTCTAAGTGCCATTTGAGGTCAGGTTTTCGAACTATTTTATATTCATACTGGCCAACATTATTTGCCTCTAGATTGCGCAGTTGTTCTAGTTTAGGAAACTTTTTGATGTCGCCAACCTCTTTGCGTTTATAATCACCGTCTTTAGTGTACTCAAAACCATACAAAGCGCCTATCTCACCGTTCTGTTCAAAGTCCGCAACATCTGCAAGGTCTTTTAATTCTAAAGTTATACACCTCACAGGCGCTAATGTAACTCTGATTCATCTGGCCCACGCGACATTATTTTTTTTGTAACGTATTATTTTATTTCCAAAACAATGTGCAGGTTATCACATTTCACGACTTTCCCTGTTTTGTCTTTGATTTTTATATTAAATGATCCAACCCTCCCACAAACTAATCTTTTAAACTGTAAATTAGGGAATTGTATAATTTCATAATCGCAATATGCAGCTTTCCCTGATGGAAGAGCTCTTAAAACAGTTGAGGGCCTTCCTTCATATAAGTTTTCATCAGTGCTCAGCTCATCCAAATAAACATAGAGAAATGAATGTAATGCAAGATCGAGCGGATTTTCCCCTTCATAAGTAGTTTTATCTGGTCAGCACTAAAACCATGAGTGGGAAAGATTGCCAGTTGTAAAGCCTAACATTTAGCTAGCTTTTATCAAAAAAGTAAGATACTTCTTAGGCTTAAATTGTTAACATTGTTTTTAAAATTGCATTTTTAAATTTTGGGAGAGTAATGTCAAAGTTATCATTGCTTCTTTTAGCGAGCAAAACCGTAATAACCATCAGGTATTGTTAACTGGCTAATTTTGGTCCCTGCTCTGGTAACTTTTAGAATCTTGTTATTCTTCCTGGATTACTTATATTAAACCATACGACTTGTAAATATTTCATGAAGCGCGACCGTTTGGCCCGCATTCGTTATTAATAGCATGTTCTAAAAACGAAGGACGGTCTTGTGTTGTTTTGTTACAAACATTTTTTAAACAAATTAAAAATGAGTGCATTCAAATATACTGATGCAAATATTCTGTTGGGCCGCACTACAATCTTAAAAAATTATAACAACTGGCACCCTCGACATTTCTGTGACCCAGACGGACACCTTTCATAAAAAGGTAAGTCCCTCCATTAAAAAATATCTTAACCCTCCTATTAAAAAAGACTACATCGCGAAAGCGTGGTTTAGTCATCCGATGCAGTTTTACCAGAACCATTTAAAAACTTTGCTGTGTTTTGTGCATAAACTGGGTGTGGAGTGTCGTATGCTGATCTTTTAAAATCATCCTGATCCTTTGGTGAGGTCTGTGTATAGATTTCATTTTTATTACACCTTCAGACGTATTTTGACTGAATTGCAAGCGCCTTTGCCAAATGACAAACCGTTTAATCCATTTAGCAATCGAATAGACATAAAGGCTTTTGAAAGGATCTGTAACGAATTCGATATTAACACCAAGACAGACTTTAGACAAAAGTTGGATCTTAAAGCTGGCTTAGGCACCCCTTATTTTTGGGGCATGCACAGAAAGTTTAAATATGACTGGAATCCCCCTTACACATCTTTCTCTTCAAGCGCAACAGCTTTTCACCTTGGGTCCATAGAGCAAGAGCATAAAACAGCAGGGGCAACATTTATCTTAGACACTTCTAAGGGCCAAACTAGGGCGGGAATAGAACGAATAAACGACTCTATTCGTACTTACGTTTGGTGTTTGCTAGGGGCCAAGCACAGGCAAGATCGAGCATAACTGATCCTTCTACTGGCTTTGAACGCGCAAAACAATACTTAGAAAAATTTAGAGGACGCCATTAATTCTACAGTTGATTTACCTTCAAGTATTAAAAGATACCAAAATGTTTTACAATACGAAAGATAAAAAGTAGCTTTGCTGTTGGCACTGGTTTATACATGCGCCTTCTGACCTCAGACTCCAGGTAGGAATAATAATAAACTATAATAATGAAATTCTTATAGCAGGCAATGAACGAAGGTGGGAAAAACGACATAAATTCTGAGCAGTAATATACAAGCAGTAAACAAACACCCAAGATTAAGTCATCTAATTCCTGAAGTCCAAACCCCAAAGTCATTGAAGACTCAGCAAAGCTTGCGACTCTGTTCGCGATGACCATGAATATGAAAAAGACAGCGCTTGTTCTTGGATAACTGGCCTAGGATTACTTGGTCTTTATCTTACAAAATAGTAACCCAACTATTACAAAACTAATGTCCATAAGTGCTCGGCCATAAAGCCAACTACTTTGCTTGCAGTAGACAAAGCCAGCTGACAATACTCCCCAATATACCTGGTAAAGCGTCTATAGCTTTACGGGCTAATTTTTTTAATAAACTCGCAAGATGATCAAGCTGTTTTTTTCCCCATGATTTATCAGGTGGAGGTGATGGCGATGGTGGCACTAGACTTTGACCCCGCCGCCTGTAATAGCCAACACTAGTGTGCTTATTGCAAACCCTAAGCTGTTATAACGCTTGCTAATGTGACACCTTGCTCTCTAAACAATGTTCTTATTCGTTCTGATAGCGTTGTGTCTTCATATAAAATTTTTTCGATAGTTTCTCTTATTCTATTCACTGAGTTCGTAATTGGCCCGGGTAGTAGTCGTCACTTCTAGTCTTGCTGATCTCTCTTGTTCAAGATCTTTTAGCCTTTGGGTTATTCTTTCTTTAATATCAGGCCCTAAGTTGGCGTCATCAGCCTCACGAGTTTTTTTTTTTCCCTTTTTATATGCCCATCTAGTTCACCTAGTTTTGCTAAATTGTTGTTAATTCGCCTCTGATGGTTCTTAAAGTACGATCAAGGGCTAATAATTCTCGCATAGGCAATGGGGAATCATTAATTGTTTTTAACGCTGTTTCTTCTGAAAAACTGGTTTCTGCTTCTATTGTATTTATTAATTCGCCTGCTAAATTGATTTAATTCTTTAATTTCCCATGTTTTGCTTTTGGGTTTTATCTGTGGGGAGTTCTTGCAGTGTGTTTGAAGTTAGAAACTGCTTCTGCCCCTTAATTTTGGCCTAACAAGGCCAAGGCGATTTTGATCTTTCACACTGAGTCTATTCTAATTGAACCTACGGCTAAAAAACTTTGATGGGTCTTTTTTAGTTGTAAGCTGAACAAGTTCTCCTTGATCGTTTTTCACAAACAAATGATCATCTTTTAATTCAAAATCATTTGGGTCTATAAATTCGGGAGGTTTTTTGACCTAAACTTTGGTACAAGATTTAAAACCTTTCTTTCTGTTAATTCATGCCGCATTGGTGCATTGAGCGATGCTGTGTCAAAGGGTTTATTTCACTCATGTCGTCTCCACGATCAAAACATCATAATTTTTCTCAGCTTCAATTCCTGCCATGTTTTTAAATAATTAACTTTTTATTTTTCTTCATAAAAATGCCACAACAAACATATGGCTCGATTCTTAAAAACCCCCATAGAAAACTGAAAGAGGCCCTTAGGCGTAAAGGGAAATAAACGGAATATTTTGTTCCAAATAATCCCTCTATATTGATGCAGATCAAATTCTTACTGTCAAATTTCCAGACTTTTGGAGCGGGATGAATTGATTGTGCCAGGCTCTGCGCGTCTTACTTTTAAAATAGAACTCGTTTCAACAACAGACCCCAAACAGGACAGTTGTACAGAAATCGGGGGGCAATTGTTAAGAAAATTTCTATAAAACTTGAGGGCAAAAATATTTTCTTTACACAATGCAGACATATTTTAACCTATTTGATCTATGGCTAACCGGGAATGAAAGGGCTGATCTTGCGTTTTAAGGAATCGAAATGAAGAAGCACTAAAACATAGAATAGGCGCTGGGGATACTAAGACGTCAAAAAAGTATGTAGCCGTAAATTTTGCGTATGGAAATCGCTTTTTTCCCTTCCCTTAGATTTTGAGTTGTTAAAAGCGCATGCGCCGTACTTTCAAGGAGCATTAAAAGACAGATTGTTATATGAACTAACTTTTAATGAATACAAACGTGTTATTATATCATCAGACAACCGAAGCAAAGTACAGCATTTCTGACATCTCGTTAGAGTTTGATGTTGTTGCAACCCTAATTTAGCAGGGCTGATTGCGCACCAATATGAGTCACATTTCCCAATATATTACGACAGAGTGATTCATCATACAACATATCCCAGAAGCAGGGCAGACACTATATGGAATTTTAGTTTTAGCGTCGCAGCAAGATCGCTTAAAGGTATTTTATTGCTGTGTGAAGATGAAGAACCGTTTTAAAAGAGGAAGTGAAAAGTTTTTTAATCCAAAAATAACGAAAGTGCAATGTTCGATTGAGGGTAGTCCTAACCAAATCTACGCTAGCGGGCTTAAAAACCTTATCAGCATTTTGATGAAATAAAAAAACTGTTTGGGGGCGGGAGGTGTAGAAGTCCAACAGTTGACCTTGTGTCTAAAGATTTACATCTTCACAATGTTAGGCTTGATGATTTTTAACAACAAAATACGGTTTATGGATTGACCTTAGGTCAAACAGAGGATAATCAGTTGCATGGAAGCGGGAGAGCTGTGAGAGACGTAATTAAACATTCAAATTGATAAAGAAGAAGAAGCCGATAAACCGCTTAATGTACATTTGTTTTTAATATATGATGCGCAGCTGAATATTGTAAATAAACAGATTACAAGATGTAGTATACTAAATTATTTTTTCATTTTATAAAAAGCATGTCTGTTCAGGTTTATCCCAAATGTGCCTACAGCGCCGCCAAAAGAAGGGATAGCAGGCAATTCTGCTGTTATAGAAAGCCCTAACATAAAAACCTTCAGATTAACAAAAATTACACAAATGCAACAAAACTAGAGCAGGACCTTTCAAAATACAGCAAAACCAAAACGAAGGGATTCTGCTGCCCTTTTAATGCTGTTACATATGTCAATACTGGAGCATCGACTATAAGCGCTCTATCAGCAGGAACGAGTGTTGGTCTTTTAGCAACAGGTATTGGGGCACCCGCAGCTTTACCTCTAGGCGGGCTGTCTTTAGCTCTCGGCCTGTGTTCATTAGCTGTAAGTGCTGCTGGCAAAAAAATAAAAACTAAACTCCAAAAGCACACAGCTATGGTTCAACTAATAACAGCTAAACTTAGTTCGTTTAAACTGACAATAAATAAAGCGCTAGCTGACTCAAACATCACGGATGAAGAATTTAGTCGTTTACAGGCCGATTTTGATGACTATAAAAGACAAAAGTTTGATCTTCAAAGAAAGGCGAGGGCAAGTTTTTCTCAACAGCCAGACCCCGAGCAGATAAAAAAGGAATGCTTAAAAAAAGTAAACGAAACATTAAACTCTGTTCTAAACAGCTCACATTAACAACACCAAAAGGTGTTTATACTTTAGTTTATGAGTCCAAGCGTAAAAAGACCGTCGATATTGATTCTGATTAAGTATTTTTTTTTAATTTAAATAAATATTTTGAGTTAGAAAAGAGACTCAACATGGCTAAGATATATGAAGGACAAGACGAATTTTTTGAAGCAATGCAAGAAAATTTATCAAGAGCACTGAATGATATTGATTTAGAAGTCATTGATCCAGCAAGCGTACGGGCAAGTGTTGCTCATGCTATTTCTCAAGTTCCAAGTAAACTAACAATAGACCCGCCAGTTAAAGTAATGTTAGCTGTTTTAATCGACTATATAACAATAAATGAAGAAAATCTAGAAGTCTGGGTCTCAACTAAACAACAGACTATTCTTTCTCATAATGACTTAACACCCGGTTGGGCAGGCGAACTGCTTACACAGTTTGACGCTGCCGCTGAAGAAGCCAAAATGAGAGGCTCTGGTTGGTCAGAGGGCGAAGTCCTAGAGATTAGATTAAAACAGTCTAAGTATGCACCGATTGTTGGCAAGTCTCACATTCCACTACCTCCAGCATTAGTCGCAAAAAAAGCAGTTCTAAACATAAAGAATACAGACAACAAATGTTTTATGTGGTGCGTTCTTGCAAGGCTGCATTACGCCCGCAAAAACGCAGAGAGAGTGTCTAACTATCAGCAATACACCAAAGATCTTAACTTCAATGGAATATCCTTTCCTGTTAGTGTAGACCAAATGATCAGTTTGAAGAGCAAAACAAACCAATAACTGTCAATATCTACACATGGGATGAGGAAACAAATCTACAGCCGATTAAAGTGTCCAAGAACAGTCCAACAATTGGCGAGCCAGACAAAAATCATGTTGACTTACTACTAATGTTTTCACCAGCGGGGCTGCCACATTACACATTGATACGAACAATGAGTAAACTAATGCAGCATACTTCAAAAGATGGGCACAAACAAGAATTCTGCAGAAAATGTTTAACAAGAATGCCATCTGTTCAAGCCGCAAGCGAACATAAGAAACATTGTATCGGCCAGTTGACTGTAATACAGAACTAATTATGCCCCCACCCGGATCTAAGTTAGTTTTAAGAACTGGAAAAAACTGCAACATTCTCCATATGTTGTTTACGCAGACTTTGAATCACTCATTGTTCCTTATGAAGGGCCAGCGCCACAAAAACTTCGAAAAACAGTCTTAATGAGTAATCATCAGATTTGTTCATTTGCCTTCATTATTGTTAGGTCGGATGGCGTTTATTCAGAACCAGAATTTTATATAGAGGACCAGATGCTGCAGAAACATTCTTAAAACGCATGCAGCAAGTGCGTAATGACTGTTCTAATAATCTGAATTTATCTGAAATCATGATGACGCCTGAAGACCAACAACAGTATGCCTCAGCCACTCACTGTTGGATTGTGGTTTAGGCCTCTCATCAGTCGCAGCGAATCCAACAGTAAGAGACCATGATCACATTAGTGGAAAGTTCAGAGGAGCAGCGCATAACAAATGCAATCTTCAACTAAAGTTTGAACCAAAGACATGGAAGCTGCCTATCTTCTTTCATAACTTGCGAGGTTACGACTCTCACCTTATAATGCAAGCAGTAACCAGCGCCTTCAGGGTAGCATGCATTGCACAGTCATCAGAAAAGTACATGTGTTTCACTTTAAATAACATGTCTTTCTAACGACTCTATGCAGCACATGATGGGCTCATTAGAGGCACTGGCTATGTCCTTAAAGTCCTGCCCAATAACGGAAAAATATTTTGACTCAACTCTCGTTAGAAAGGGCGTTTACCCTTATGAGTACATGAACAGTTGGGAAAGGTTTGACGAAGAGACGCTTCCTCCTAAAGGCGCGTTCTTTTCTAGTCTTAGAGGAAAGGACATCAGCGACTCCGATTACCAGCATGCTCAAGATGCTTGGCAAAAGTTAGAGTGTAAAACGATGGGAGACTATCATGACTCCTACTTGATGGCAGATGTATGTTTGTTGGCGGACGTCTTTGAAAATTATAGAAAGACCTGCATGAAACATTACAGTTTGGATCCTGCGCATTATATTCTGCACCCGGGATGAGTTGGGACGCTTTCTTAAAGTTTACTGGAGTACAGATTGATTTATTGTCAGATTTACCAATGCTTCAGATGATGAAAAACGGATTGCGGGGAGGAATTAGTATGGCATCGCATCATTACTGTAAAGCAAACAACAAATACTTGGACGACTATGATCCGAGTAAAAGGTCTAACTATCTCATGTATTTAGATGCAAACAATCTGTATGGTTGGGCTATGGCTCAATCACTTCCATTACGTAACTTTAAAATGTACACAGGCGGTGACCCGAACAATATTCAAAAGGCATTAAAGTGGTTGGGCAGTTTAACGCCTGATCAGCAGCGCGGCTTCATTCTAGAAGTTGACTTAGAATATCCTCATGAACTCCATGACCTGCATAATGACTACCCATTAGCAGCAGAAAGTCTAAAGATGGACCCAAGAGAGCCGCCTAAACTGGTGCCTAATCTTCGAGGCAAAAAAAATTATGTCTGTCATTACAGACTTCTACAATTTTATTTAAGGCATGGTTTGAAGTTGGCAGCTGTTCATCGCATAATTGCTTTCGATCAAGAACAGTTCATGAAACCATACATCATGAAGAACACTGATCTCAGAACCAAATCCACAGATGCTTCAGAAAAAGACTTTTTCAAGTTGATGAACAACAGCTGTTTTGGAAAGACTATGGAGAATCCGCACAAGCGCAAAGATGTTAGATTAGTCACCAAAGAGAACGAAGCAATTAAGCTGACTTCAAAACCAAATTATCAGGACTTCAGAAGATTTCATGATCAGCTTTTTGGCATAATGATGAAAAAAAAGAAAGTCAAATTAGACAAACCTGTATTTATTGGGTTTACTGTTTTAGAATTATCAAAGCTTTTGATGTTAGAGTTTCTTTATGACTACTTTAAGCCCTCGTATCCCGAGTCTAGAGTACTTTACACAGATACAGATAGTTTTGTTATAGATATCCCTACTGAAGACATCTATAAAGACATGGAAACCGAAGTGGCTAAAGGGCATGCAGGATGGTATGATACATCTGATTATCCTAAAGATTCACCTTTGCATTCAATTACTAACAAGAAGGTTTTAGGAAAGATGAAGGATGAATTATCTGGAAAGGTGATCAAGGAGTATGTGGGGTTAAGGTCAAAAATGTACAGTATTTCGAGCCAGGAGAAAATCATTAAGAAAGCAAAGGGAATATCTCGCAGCGTTGTGCAGTCAAACATATCACATGACAACTACAAAGAAGCATTGTTTAGCAATAAGACTTTTCATCATGACAACGTAAAACTACGATCTAATCTACATGAGATCAACACAACGGTTGTAACAAAGAAGTCATTAGATAGAACAAACACAAAACGGGTGTTTGTTAATCCGGAGTTTTCATATGCAATCGGGCACTGGAGAACCGTAAATTAATTAAAGCGGAACTGTGTCTGGTGGGATTATCTGCAGTTCTTCTTTCACAAAAGATCTTTGAGGAGCTGGTTGTTTTGTTGTAGAAGTTTCTCGTAAATAATACACGGGCGGATTCATTTTTACAATTCTTTTTATTTCATATGGGTCAACACTCCAAACTGGATCAGTTGCCCTAATGCGAGTGTCCCTTCTGCTTCTCCCGGTAAATAAAGGTACCTTACTTTTCAAACCAAACGGTAATAGTTTGCTGGGTGTACTAGAGTCTTCAGCAACATTTATTGTTTTTCTTTTGATTGCTTGTACTGGTTTTAGCCCTTTAAATTCTTCATTATTCATTGCGCGCAAAACTGAGGGCAGTCTTCTAACCCATTCTGTGTTGCGAGAATTGTCAATCAGCTCTCTGTGATACTGGTAGGAGAAAAGTCTTTCGGCTAACTGTTTGTTAAAGTTTTCAACTAAAGCCTGTGATCTGTGAACTCCTGGAATGCCTCTTTTGATGGTAACTCTATGTTTCAACAATAATTGATTCACTTGGCCTTTAAATTCTTTTTCATCGTCAACTTGAATCATGCGAGGATAAGTTAGTGGCCCTCGTTGGTATATCAGTTGTATAGCGACAGCAACAGCAGAAGCACTCTTTTGTGTTAATGGCTCCGCATCTTTGTATCTTGAAGCCATGTCAATGACTGTGAGTGCGTACTTAAATCTTTTTCGTCTAATCCTATCAGAGGGTAAATATAGAAGATCCATTTGATGGGTGTCGTTTGGAGTTGTATTGACAAAGTGCGGTCTCTGTATTCGTCTAGGCGCAGGTAAATAAATTTGCCAAATCGCTTGTTTAGATAACCATTCTTTTGCTGTTTGTTCACTGACACCCGCTGCTTGGCTTAGCTTTTTAATTGCCGTGATTCCCTTCCAATATCCTTTTGGTGAATAATAGATTTTGTTCATTTTTTATTCAGCTGATATTATGTGCAACAAAATACACAACGGTCATACCAACGACAATAAACCCGATTTCTTGCATCTTTTGTTTTTCTGATGGTTGATAAAAGTCACTGAATTTTGGTGGGGGCAATGTCTGGACTGGTTTGCCTGTTACTAGATAATATTGTTTTATTGCTTGATCAACATCTTTAAATATGTAAGCTGCATGCCCCTGTCTTTTCAGTGTGTCATTAATAAAATCTAACTGCTCAAGTCTCTGCCTTTCATAGGCGTCTTGTGCAGCTGCTAGTTCCTCCATAGCTTTGTTATGTCTTTTTCTCTCGCCGTCATTCCCCAGTTTACTAAATGCAAAATTACTGCCGCTAAAAGCAAGCGCATTCACCACAGCGCCGCCTATCATTATTGCGAGTGAAGCCATTTTTTATAAATGTATTTTTTTCTTACATATTTATATTGTCTGGAATTATTCCTTGCTTAACTAGAAAATCTTTCGTGGCAACCGAAGCTGCAATGATAGCAATCAGCTTTGCTGAATCCTCAAAGTCTAGTTTGCCAAGATCTGCTGGTTAATTCTTAACAGGCTTTTACCAAGCATTGACTATCCAACACTTAGTCCTCCAATAACAGCAGAATGGTATACAAGGTTGGTAAACAGTTTTTTCGGTGCTCATTTTTATAAAATAAAATAATTATAATTTAATAAAAAACATGAACAGTGATGATCTACTACAGCTACAAGGCGGCCTAAACCTTCCTGAACTTATGAATGACCAAGTTGATGGCCAAGCTATTATGCCCAAAAAGGAGAGGCTGTATTCTTGGCAGCATGTGGGAAAACAAAACAGTTCTCGGAACTGAATTCAGCATAGAACAAATTCAACAGATGTCTCCACAAGACATTATAAAGTATCATAACAGGTATGAAGCGCAGCTGGGGTCTAGAATGGTGAAAAGTGTGGGGCAAACGGTTCTTAGTTTGTACACTAAACTAGTCAGTAGATTTGCTCCCATTGATTCTGAACAAGATCTTACGTATGATTTAACGCAAGATCCAGTTTTAACAAAAGTCATTAGAGTCTCTAGGGTGTGATCTATACTACAGATTTGGAACATTGTTATCGCCATTAATCATGGGATTAATAACTTTTAATCATAGATTTTGTTTCCCTTCAAAATGAACGAGCTGGAAAATCATCAGAACCAGAATCAGGTGGAGAAAGTAACCAAGCCAGAAAATCAGCAGAATCAGAAAACATTGAATCAGGTGGAGAAAGTAACCAGTAAAAATCCTGGGCGTGTTGAAGCAGGAAAAAAATTAGCAGAGTGGAACAGACAAAAAAAATTAATGTTACAGAATATACCTCATCATGAAAACATAACACCGCCAACGCCAGAACAAGTTAATTCAATGCCAGCTATAAAAACTCCATGTGATACAAGGGCCCCAAAGTCTTCATGGAATATTGAACTTAAAACTGTTGCCATTTTTGGCGCCATTGCTGCTGTTGGGGGCAGTTATTGCGGCTATAAAATATATACACAATTGCAACAGAAACAAAAGCAATCAAAAAAATCTGAACCATTAAATGCAGAAAAAGACAACTGCACGCCAAAACCGCCAATAACAAAGCATCATTTTGATCCATTTCAAATGAATAATATTTTAAGAACTTAATTTTAAATTTTTTTATAAAAATAAATCATGGCGTATTATAAAATGATAAAGTCAATAAATAAAGACATGGAGTCTATAAAAGACATTTCCATAGACCAGAATTGTAATCAATGCGGTTGCTTCGGATGTAAGACCTTCCTTAAGATCTATGCAGAGAACGCTGAGCAAGACATCCTCAACGATGACGCGTTTTTTGAGGCGTGTGTGTACTATATTAGGCATCTGCTATTTAAGATAAAAACATAGATTGTATTTTTTTTGATAATTATAAGATAACTTAATAAGAACTTGGTTGTACTTAAAGGATGACTTAGTTATGATCTTAAGTTGACTTAAGTAAAAACTTAATTAAAAACTTAATCAAGAACTTATTAAGAACTTGAAGTATTAATTAAAAACTTAATTAAGAACTTGGGGTGACTTAATTAAAAACTTAATTAAGAACTTGGGGTGACTTGGGGGTGGGAGTGTGTGTGGTGTACACAGAGCTTTATTATTTGTCATGTGTAAACACACTTGGTGCAAGACAGTGCTTGCGTTTTTGTAATGCATTGGCTCTTTTGTTGCAAGTTCAAAGCAGCCGCCAACAAAAGCCTGATTAAATAAAACAAGACAATTGTATAAAGTACACCCGCCTAAAAAGGCAGCCTAAGCACGGGGCAGGAGTCTAGCAAGTAGGCCACCGTTCACAGCGCGTGAACGACGAAGCATGACGTCAAAGCAGGTGAGGTAAGAACTATTTTTAGAAAACTGTCCGGGGCTTTGTGGGGCAGGAGTCCAGCAAGTAGGTCACCGTTCACGCGCGTGAACGACAAAGCATGACGTCCAACCACATATGACACTTAGCCTAGTTTGCTGTGCTCCTCTTTTCTCAACCAGGCTTGCAACTGGCTATGGCAGAGTTACAGCAATTACTGCTGTAGCCGAGCTTTTATGGCGGCTCTAATCGCCAGTAGTAGTACATCCGTCATTGTATATTTGGAGCATTTATATGAAGATAGTGCCGGCCACACACTACTCCTCTCCATACTGGTAGATGTATCTAAGGTCTTGCCTTCCGCCGTTAACGATTACGGGATTGCTGGAGCCCGCTTGTCATTGTTATGTGCGGATCTTGTTTCCAGTACTGTGCAAATTCCGGCACTTGCAGCATGGTTTTAATTTCATTCAGCTTGCTAAAAATGAAACGAAAGGAAGGCCTACAGCATAAAACCTTGGATATCCAAAAAGACCACTTGAAACAGCACGTACTTTTCGTACGTGTACATCAGAATACCCGGTTTTTGCTTTCAACCAAACAGCCCAAGTTTCCTTTGTTCTCCCTTCTTTCCTTTCATTTTCCTGCCATTGTTTACCACAAATTCAAGAAGTAACCAAACTGAATGTAAATTAACAAGGACTGTGCATCTTGCCTCCACAAATTTCTCATCCCTCTTTGTAGTCTTTCTACAATTTCGGCTTCATTTACTGTTTCGGAAAATATCTGATCAGTAAAAGCTTCTCTAGAAATAGCCGATTGAACGTCAGCCTGATTTGCCATAAGATAAGCATGTAATTCTTGCGGCGTTGAAAGATCTGTTCTCCTTTTTTTGTCTCCTTTCTTTTCTTTTAACAATTGCTCAAGCTTTCTTTTAGGCTTCTGCGGCAAATCCTGGGGTCCTTCCCTTTTAATCTTTTCAATTATTTCTGTCATTTTTTTAAAGTAGTCTTGATTCTCTTGCAAAATAAACATTTCTTCTTTAGTCCACAATTCCGTTGGTGTTAGCGGCGGTAATGGGAGATTTTGAGCTTGTTGGAAAGTTGTAGCGATTCTATGCTTTCCACCATGGTTTCATCCATTTCTTGAGTAATATTAGTGTCACTTCCAGCACTAGTAGAAGGCATTGAAAACACCACTTCCTTGACTCGCCATGTTTTTAAACACACACACAAGTTCTCTCCGCTCAGCCCGCCTGTCAAATGTAAATCACAGCACAGTAACCACAACGCGCTTGCACAGCAGTCAGTGGAAGAATGTGTGGTGTGAGCGGCCAGAAGGCTACGCTTAGCTCGCTGATTGGCTAGTTAGAACAGCGCCGCCAAGCGTGGAACGTTCTAGAAGCTGATGTAATGCTAGGCGGGGGTGAAGAGGAGGGGGGAAGAGGGGTAGAGGAGGTGCGGCAGTATTGATTTTTTGGCCTGTGTGTGAGTGTGTGTGTTTCTCTGTGTGTGCAGGTGTCCGTGTTAGTTTGCGTGGGTGTGTGTGTAAGAGAGAGAGAGGGAGAGAGAAAGAGAGAGAGAAAGAGAGAGAGAGAGAGAGAGAAAGTGTCTGTGTGTGTGTTAGTGTTCGTGTTAGTGTGTGTGTGTGTGTGTGTGTGTGTGTGTGTGTGTGTGTGTGTGTGTGTGTGTGTGTGTGTGTGTGTGCCCGCCTCTCTGTCTGTCTGTCTCTCTTCTCTGTCTGTCTGTCTGTCTGTCTGTTCTGAGGGCAACTTAACCTTAACTTGTCAGGGTTTCTCTCTCTCTCCCCACGCTGTAATTAACATACCGCGAAGTAATCAGATAGCCTAGTGCACCCACCGTGTATATGGGCGCGTTCAGCCACAACTGCTTTTCTCTGCGTTACTCTATGGGGCGTGTTCAGTCCCAGATACTTTCCTCTATGAAAACTTTAGTAAATTAGTATTAAAAACGGATAACCCTACACAGTATATTTGTTTGTAGGGTCGTTATTTTTTGGTTACTTGTCAGAGAACAGGAATAGGCGGCTTTTAGGCCACTTTCGCCCAAAAACGTGGTGGAGTAGCAAGTGAGCCAGGATTGGTAAAATACTGTTCTCTAAAGTTGTGTGGTGGGTGGCAAGGACTGGATCTTACTGACGTGCTGTTTCTGGAGGGAGCCGCCACATTCTCATGCCGAGAAACTGAGGAGTAAGGAAATGACATTCCTCAGAAAGCTAAAGCTGAACATTCACAACGCACGCTCTCTCTCTCTCTCTCTCTCTCTCTCTCTCTCTCTCTCTCTCTCTCTCTCTCTCTCTCTCTCTCTCTCTCTCTCCTCTCCTCTCTCTCTCTCACACGAAGGCATGAGGGTATTATGCACCAGACCCCCCTCCCCCTCCTATATTTCTTCATGTATTCAGGTTGACTGTTCCAATTTGGCATCCGTCGTAAAGAAGCGCTCGTAGCGATGACTGAGCAAACGCAATCTTTGAACAAACACAACACACAAGTAGTTGGAGCACCCCTCCCCTCTTCCCCCTCCCCCTTCCCCTCCCCAAACCACCGTGCCCACCCTCTCTGTATGCATCCAGGCCGACTGTTCCATTTTGACATCCGTCGTAAAGAAGCGCTCTTTCTGTTGATTGCACAAACCAATCCTTGAACAAACACGATGTCGTCTGGTTCATATTCACGTTCTTGTGTGTCTGGGGGTGGATCGGAGCCAGGACACATGATGGATGAGAAGAGCTGGGTGTTCATTTATTTGAACAGTCTGAGTGCCCAGTTCACGTGTGTGTGTGTGTGTGTGTGTGTGTGTGTGTGTGTGTGGTGTGTGTGTGTGTGTGTGTGTGTGTGTGTGTGTGTGAGAGTGCGTGCGTGCGTGCGTGCATGCGTGCGTGTGTGTGTGTGTGTGTGTGTGTGTGTGTGTGTGCGTGCGTGCGTGCGTGCGTGCGTGCGTGCGCGCGTGCGTGCGTGCGTGCGTGCGTGTGTGTGTGTGTGTGTGTGTGTGTGTGTGTGCGTGTGTGTGTGTGTGTGTGTGTGTGTGTGTGTGTGTGTGTGTGTTGCACTTTTGCCGATACGGGATAAAACAACCACCAAATGAAATCAGACATAACGTTACAATATTTAACAGATCAAGAAATCCCCATTTTCCTCCGTTATGAACGTCCCCCAGTCCCCCCCCTCCCCATCCCCCATCCCCCCATCCCGTTCCCAACCACCACCACAAATCTCCTCAATGCCCTGAGCAGTCTCTTCAAAATGAACACTGTTCCTGGATTTCCTCTTTTAAAGGGGGAGGAAATTCAATGGATTGGGATTCATGTCAAGACCATGTCTGACGTAGCGCCTAACAACTTGATACATGCAAATAGTGTAACGATGGGCGCATTCACTATCAACCCTTGCGAAGTTTGTCGGGCTCTGTACCAGCCATTGACTGAATATGAATCTGGACCCCATCATGCGTCATAAATTCCGAATAGATCGCCCAACTCTCTTGAATTTGTCTGGAATTTCCCTGATTTTATTCCGGAATCTCGATGTCATTGGTGGAAAAAAAACAAACTAAAATCATACGTATATACATGTATTTCATCTGCTGTCTATGCCTGTACACTGGAGTGGGTGTTCGGGCACTGACATGATTATCCAAACGTCTATACGAGAGAGAGGACAAATCGGGCCCCACGCATCGCAAGAATACAGGAATTTGATTATTTTAAAACGCATATCAGGGAACAGCAATTCGTTCATTTTGCTCTTTATTGTCTTTTAACTGCAGCAGGAGTCAACATCAAGCTCTGCGCAATCAGTCTGAATTTTTTTGAACCGTAAAGAACTGGGAGCAAAACACCGAACGGCCAGCCGCCACGCACACAGCCGTATGATGTGAATGCTAGTTTGTGTTTGTTTGTTCGTTGCGCCCATGGTGAGACAGTCATTAACAGGAGGAGCAAACAGACCTACTTGTTCTCCGTGCCAGACATCCTAGCTGTTCAAGCGGGGAGCTATGGCCTCATTGTCACGATCAAAGGCTTTATTTGCATGCCGACTGCTGTCGGTCTTCACAGGCTGTAGTCCGGGCCTCGGGGAGGAGGAAGAGGGGTGGGGTCGTGCACGGGGGGAAGGGGTTAATGAAGGGGGAGGGGCACAGAGGGGAGAGGGGGAGAGGGGTGTTTGGCCGGTGAAATTAGGTTGACTGACAGCAAGATGAAAGGCTTCACATGCACAATCAACGAGGACTTTGTAACATTATGTACAGCTCGCAAAGTGGAGGGGATATTGAAAAAGTGCATAGAGATAACACTGTGCAGATTGCTTCTTTTCTGGCTCGTGGGATAAAAAAGAAGATGCAGAAACGGTGTAAACTGCTATACTTGAGTGTTTTGCACTCGCATTCTAGTTGCAGTAATGAAAAAGATTTGTATTGTTATTCATGTTTAAGAGCAAAAGTAGAACTGATGGGCCGCCCAGCGAGTGGCACGAACAAATTATAACACAGAGACAGGCAGGAGAAATAACATTCAAACCAATGAAAACACTTCTGATAGGACAAATAACATTTAAAACAATGAAAACACTTCTGATAGGACAAATAACATTCAAAACAATGAACAAACACTTCTGATAGGACAAATAACATTTAAAACAATGAAAACACTTCTGATAGGACAAATAACATTTAAAACAATGAAAACACTTCTGATAGGACAAATAACATTCAAAACAATGAATACACTTCAGGCAGGACAAATAACATTCAAAACAATGAAAAACCACTTCTGATAGGACAAATAACATTTAAAACAATGAAAACGCTTCTGATAGGACAAATAACATTCAAGACAATGAAAACACTTCTGATAGGACAAATAGCATTCAAAACAATGGAAACACTTCAGGCAGAACAACTAACATCTAAAGCAATGAAAACACTCCAGGCAGAACAACTAACATCTAAAGCAATGAAAACACTCCAGGCAGAACAACTAACATCTAAAGCAATGGAAACACTTCAGGCAGAACAACTAACATCTAAAGCAATGGAAACACTTCAGGCAGAACAACTAACATCTAAAGCAATGAAAACACTCCAGGCAGAACAACTAACATCTAAAGCAATGAAAACACTCCAGGCAGAACAACTAACATCTAAAGCAATGAAAACACTCCAGGCAGAACAACTAACATCTAAAGCAATACAAACAAGGGACAAACAGTCGCTTGTCTCTAATGTCAGTGCAAAATGTGGTCTTCGGTTGAAAAAAAAACCCCTTAAGAAATGAAAGTAGAGATGGAGTAAGAGATTAAAGGAGAGAAGACATCGATAATTTTAATAATGATAATAATATATGATGATGATGATGATGATGATGATGATGATGATGATGATAACAACAATAATTATAATGATAATATTTATTGTTATAGAAGAGAGCAAGAAGATCCAGACTGTAGATTCTCAGTTTGATATGTGTGTGTGTGTGTGTGTATGTGTGTGTGTGTGTGTGTGTGTGTGTGTGTGTGTGTGTGTGTGTGTGTGAGAGAGAGAGAGAGAGAGAGAGAGAGAGAGAGAGAGAGAGAGAGAGAGAGAGAGAGAGAGAGAGAGAGAGAGAGAGTCAGTCGTCATCTCAACGTGATCCCGAGTGTTTCCGCCCCCAAACTGAAGAATTAAGAACTTAATCCATTCACTGATAGTCAATCGATCGTTTGAAAATAAAATAAGAAAGTGCATCGCTATTCCATTCCTGACACGCATCTCTCTCTCTCTCTGTTCCGTGTGTGTGTGTGTGTGTGTGTGTGTGTGTGTGTGTGTGTGTGTGAACTCGTCAAACTGCGATTTCAGGAGGAAGCCGAATACAGTTAATTACCCGGCCAGGATGCCTCAGGAAAGATTTGTACATTTCACAGTCACCGCTTTATAATCACATTAGAGTAACCACCCCTTCTTCTCTCCCCCCCCCCCTCCAACCCCAGTCCTATTCTCTATTCGCCTTCTCCATTTTCTTAAAAAAATGCTTTTCTTCTTTTTAACCTCTGCCACAAAGGTGATGTTTTCAGCTCGCGTGTGTTTGTGTTTGCGTGTGTTGGTCAGTAACCTAAGCCCCACGGCACAGAACCGATTTGAACGAAACTCGGTGAAAAGACGGAATGGGGTACAAAGACAATCCCATCAAGACTTGGTGGGATCCGGATCAGAGATCAGGTCCGTTTTTTTCCCCCTCTTTATTAACATTGCCCTATGAGACATTTTCTTTTTTTCTTTTATAAACATTTTGGTAACTTGCTCAAGAAACAATGCCTGGCTCTCAACGGTGTTTAAAAAAAAGAAAGAAAGAAGAAAGGCTGATTAGATGTATTGGTATCTGGGAACTAGGAAGATGTATTGCGGATCTGGATTACAGCCTGGGTGCGGTGAACACAAAGACATTCATAGGGATGGGTGGAGGGTGATGGTGGTGGTGGTGGTGTGCTTATTCAATCTCTGACGGTAATGAAGGAGAGAGGGGTCAGAGGTGAGGGGGGTTGCATGGGCGGGGGGGGGGGGGGGGGGGGGGGGGGGCACAGAACCTTAATAACAATCAATGAAGAGGTGAGACACGAACTCGCTGTCGCTCAGTTGCGATAACTCTGCAGTAGGACTGGCGTTACGCCAAGAGAGAACGCGACGGATCCGGGCAGGGTTTGATTGAGGTTCAGAGCACCGTTCGACCTTAGCACGGGGGTCTTCGCTCTCCCTCGTGCCCCCTAGCTTCTTCATCTGCACTTAGGAGTCAGCGAACTGATCTCACGAGCAATCGGCTCCCGATTAGTTAAAAGATACCCACGCCCCATCCCCCCCCCCCCCCCCCCTCGCCGCGGTGCCTTGGTCCAGTCTCGCGGCTAACATAGCGAGAAGCCACTTTAAGGGTTCCTCAGAGCGAGAAGCCACTTTAAGGGTTCCTCAGAGCGTGAGAGGCAAGCGGTGTCCGCCCAGTGGCGGAGGAGCCGGTGTGGTGAAGGCGACAGACAGGTGGATGGCGACTGGCCATCGTAGCGGCCGTACCGTTGCCTGCAGCAAGCGGCATCGCAGCCCCCGTCGCCGCTGTGACTTGGGCCGCGGGCTGTGGTGGTGGTGCGTGCCGTTGATGTCAGCGTGGGAGACGGCGTGTTGGAAGGCGGCGGATAGGGTGGGTGGGTGCGGTGGGGTGGGGGTGGAGGGAGGGAGGACGGCAAGCGGGGTGGGGGATGGGAGGGGTGACTGCTGACGCTCTGTCGCCTCGCCGCGCCCCCTACCCTCGGGGAATCGCTCAGTGAGATGGGAAACTAGGGGTGGGGGCAGAGAGAGAGAGAGAGAGAGAGAGAGAGAGAGAGAGAGAGAGAGGGAATAGCAACAAAGAGAGAGAGAATATGTGGGATAGCAAGAGAGAGAGAGAGAGAGAGAGAGAGAGAGAGAGAGAGAGAGAGAGAGAGAGAGAGAGAGAGAGAGAGCGCGAGAGTGAGAGCGAAATAGAGAGAATGGGATGTCCCACGTCTCCTGTTTGATTAATTAAGCGCAGTGCATTACGGGTGGAACAAAGTGGCTCAAGGGGCACTTGCCGGAAACACAGCCAAACAGACTGATGGGCCCGGGACCAGTGCCTCTGGCGCAGTGAGTGACTCAGTTATCGTCGCCACCAAATCAGTTAGCACGCAACCCCCCAAACTGGATTGCGGCGACTGGGGGAACCAAGTGAACAACATCAAGCACTGGGGGGAGGGAGAGGACCACTCGGCTTTTACCAGATCAAGGGCTCGACGATTTCCACTGCGGAATTCTGGGAAGAATCGGGGCAGGGAGGAGAGGTCTGGCATGTAAAGTCAAAAGTCAAAAGACAAAAGTCAAAAGTTGCCCGCTCCTCTTCCCTCCCCCCCTCCCCCACCCCGGCAGAAAAGAAACCTCTTCACAAATGGGACTCATATCCAGGAACATGAAAATGAAAATAAAAACATTAGAAAAAAGAATAAAAGAAACAGAAATCCAACAAGAATAGCAAAATCTGTCTGTCACTAACCCGTGGAATAGCATTGGTTAATATTGAATTCATTCCGTCAGAAACTGCCGAGAGCATAGTCGCTGTATTCCACCATCTGACAGAGGAATTGAAAGTGTATAGTAGCAAAAATCAATGTCTTGGATATCTCTCTTGATTAGAGCACCACGTTCAACTTTATCTCTCTTGATTAGAGCACCACGTTCAACTTTATTAATAAATGGGAGGTCGTGTCGTGGGATGGCATTTTGGCTGCCCATTATAACGTGTTGTTGATCCGCTGGTCTCAGTGCAGTGTTCGAAAGACCCCTTAATTAAACACCCCACCTAGCTTTCCCTTCCACCCTGGACTGAAGTTGAACCGACTGAATACCGAAATCAGATGCGTGCCGTTATTTATGCTATTCAAGAACTGAATGATACGTATGGATAGCGAACAGAGAACGGTGTGTGCAAACTTCTTTTTACATGTTTTAGTTTTTTCTTTTTCTTTTCTTTTTTAGCATTGACACATATGCACGCATGCAAACCTTTACCCAAATTGTATTTCCATTCCCTTCTATCATAATTTGTAATGGAAATCTTGTGGCTTTTCATTCATGACCCCTTTTTTTTCGTATTTCGCCAAAAGCAAGAAATGCGTTGTTCTATGACTCCAACTTGTCACTACCATTTAAAGAAAAAGGGGGGAAAATGACGTTCCCGCGCTCTTATTAAGCTCGTTTCCCTGGAGATGGCGAAGACCTGGTGATACAGGGCGTGGAATGTCAGGGGCGACAGACTGGTTTGGATGGAAGTTGGGGAGGTCTCACTTCCACAAGAACAAAACAAAGGCAGCTGCAGCAGCCACCAATTGTTTCATGCTCCGTTCAATTTCAAGTCGGGTGAGGTCATGATCGCATGGGGTCAGGGAATAGTGCACATTGAGGTGAATGCTTTCGCTCTGCGACAAAAGTTGTTCATAAAGTTAATGGCTCAGTTAACACCAATTGCAAAAAAAAAAAGAAAAAAAGAAAAAGAAAAAAAACATCCAGAGCTCGGCAATTTGCGTGGCCCGACACAATCATAAATGTATGTAAATGGATGAGCTAGACAAGTGATTAAGTAAAATTTCAATGGATAATTGTGTCTGATCCGGTTTCTGTTTATAATCCACTCGATGTTAAATGCAAAGACAATACATGCTGTCCTAAGTTGGAGGACAGAAACGACATCTTTTGAATTAAATATTATCCCTGTTGTTCTCTATACATTATAGCTTGAATGGTAACCTCCTCTGATAAGTAATTATGCTGTGAACAGGTAATAGCGTCCATTCTCTGGTCATGTTGCTTGAGCGGATAGTCCGTGGGCAGATTTCCTCCTCGCCACTTTCCTCCATCACGTGATAGTGTCATCCTGAACATCTCGTCCTGCCCTGTACAAGGAACGTCGCCCAGACACGAGAACTGGCGTGCTTCGCTTTCTCTCTCTCTAGCAAACAACCTGTCAACATGTCGAGAACTGGCGTGCTTCGCTTTCTCTCTCTCTCTCTAGCAAACAACGACACGAGAACTGGCGTGCTTCGCTTTCTCTCTCTCTAGCAAACAACGACACGAGAACTGGCGTGCTTCGCTTTCTCTCTCTCTCTCTAGCAAACAACGACACGAGAACTGGCGTGCTTCGCTTTCTCTCTCTCTCTCTAGCAAACGACGACACGAGAACTGGCGTGCTTCGCTTTCTCTCTCTCTCTCTCTAGCAAACAACGACACGAGAACTGGCGTGCTTCGCTTTCTCTCTCTAGCAAACAACCTGTCAACATGTCACCCTAATCGGAGGAAAGTTCACATTTCGGAGAACAGGAGACATTAGATACATTCCGCTTGAAAAAAATGGCGTCTATCAATTTAATGTCTGACCGAAAGAGTTAGCATGTTGGAGTATTTATTTGGCATTCGGTGAAAATTTAGTTGCTTTCGGAATTGAAACCATTTTGATGTGTGACGGAAAAGGCCTGTATACACGGGGGAAATTGACGGTCTCGGGAGCCGACCACTACGTTTATTCTGGAATGTTCTGGCACCGACTGTAAACGCTTTCAGATCACTCGTCCCTATGTGACTTAAGGCACTCACACGCTCCTGATATAATTCATAAGGAGAATAATCGTCCTGCGTACATTTGCCTTGTCTGCTGTCGCTTTCCTTGCGCGTTTCACTCTGTTTTAACATTCTTTGTATGGCTGTGTATGCTTTCATCAGGTTACTCCTAATGAGGAGCGCTAAATCGCGGCAGTGTTAGTATTCTACAATGAAGCACAGATCGTGCTGGAAAGGAATGGCTCCTATTTCTTTTTTTTAAATATTTTTTTGCGTATGTCTTTTATCAATGCAT
>CM031596.1:6497374-6524874 GCA_018398815.1 Conus ventricosus | reverse complement strand
CGCAAACGGTACATAAAAGGTCACCGAGCATGTTCCAACAAAGAGATTCTGTGATCAAAGCTCTTGTTCTATTTGGGGGATGTTCCAACAAAGAGATATGACCAACGCTCCCGTTCTGTTTGGGGGATGTTCCAACAAAGAGATATGACGAAAGCTCCCGTTCTGTTTGGGGGATGTTCCAACAAAGAGATATGACGAAAGCTCCCGTTCTGTTTGGGGATGTTCCAACAAAGAGATATGACGAAAGCTCCCGTTCTGTTTGGGGGATGTTCCAACAAAGAGATATGACGAAAGCTCCCGTTCTGTTTGGGGGATGTTCCAACAAAGAGATATGACGAAAGCTCCCGTTCTGTTTGGGGGATGTTCCAACAAAGAGATATGACGAAAGCTCCCGTTCTGTTTGGGGGATGTTCCAACAAAGAGATATGACGAAAGCTCCCGTTCTGTTTGGGGGATGTTCCAACAAAGAGATATGACGAAAGCTCCCGTTCTGTTTGGGGGATGTTCCAACAAAGAGATATGACCAAAGCTCCCGTTCTGTTTGGGGATGTTCCAACAAAGAGATATGACGAAAGCTCCCGTTCTGTTTGGGGGATGTTCCAACAAAGAGATATGACGAAAGCTCCCGTTCTGTTTGGGGGATGTTCCAACAAAGAGATATGACCAACGCTCCTGCTCTGTTTGGGGGGATGCCTGGTCAAGGTGATCTGTCTCCATGTTCAAGATAACCGAAAAAGATAACATCATTCGTATTTCTGCTCTCAGAGTAAGCCTTCCTGATGCATGACTAAATCAAGCCACAGGCTTAATTAGCTGGTTATGTTAGCCCATTAATAACAAAATAACGACCCCCCCCCAAAAAAAAAAAAAAAAACCTAGAAAAGAAAAGAAAAAAAACCAACCAACAAAAAAAAAAAAGAAACCCCCCAAAAAAAAAAACTCCACACCATTTGTTCTCTTTATTGTTCTTGAGTTTGCAAAGCTGCTTGACATACGCAAAATTCGTGATGAAGATCATTACCCAAAAGGAGTTTTGTGTTTGCTTGCATTTTTTTTTTATTGATCAGTCTGAAACATTTCTATGTTTCCAGAATCAGGAAGATGGAAATAAGGATTCTGTATTTTCTGAACTGGAATGGTGTCAGTGAGGAAGGAAGAGTGGCAGTCTTTTCCACTGAAAAGGTTGGTTCTTGGGCAGCTAGCTCACATGCCCACCAGACCTGAGAGACACAGTGAGAGAGAGAGAGAGAGAGAGAGAGAGAGAGAGAGAGGGGGGGGGAGAAAGTTGATAAACAGATAGTGTATCTCTGCGGGTGCTTTTAAAAGAATGCTGTAACTTTGTTGCTAAGAAGCCATGTCAGGTATTGATTGACAAATGCATCACTGACATACTGGCTGATACACCCATCTTTTACTCTTCATATGACGTCAGAACGTTTTCTTATTGTTGTAACGTGTCTGATGTCATCTCATTGGCACACCTAACCAAGTTCTTATGAGACGTTTGAAGCTCCACGAACCCCCCTCCCCCACCCAACCTCTCATTAATCAGTAAAATATTGCCTAAGCTGTGCAACAGTTTAGATTCTCTCCTGAAATCTGCTCTTGAACGAGTCAACGTGACCACACTACCGAAGCTCAGATTATTAAAAGAATGTAGTGTACGGTGCGAATGAACTATAGTATCAAATAAAATCAACCAAATGAACGATGTTGTATTTCAGTAGTTCAGACAAATGTCTTCATGTGATCAGGTAAAAAACAAATGAATGTCATCATTTTGACCTTAGTCTTCAATTGTGGCGTGGGGTCTTCATTGTGTGTTGCTCAACATTCCATTGTTGGACGGCAAGTACCGACGATGACGTAGGGTGGAGTAGGGCCGATATAGACGGCAAGTACCGACGATGACGTAGGGTGGAGTAGGGCCGATATAGACGGCAAGTACCGACGATGACGTAGGGTGGAGTAGGGCCGATATAGACGGCAAGTACCGACGATGACGTAGGGTGGAGTAGGGCCGATATAGACGGCAAGTACCGACGATGACGTAGGGTGGAGTAGGGCCGATATAGACGGCAAGTACCGACGATGACGTAGGGTGGAGTAGGGCCGATATAGACGGCAAGTACCGACGATGACGTAGGGTGGAGTAGGGCCGATATAGACGGCAAGTACCGACGATGACGTAGGGTGGAGTAGGGCCGATATAGACGGCAAGTACCGACGATGACGTAGGGTGGAGTAGGGCCGATATAGACGGCAAGTGCCGACGATGACGTAGGGTGGAGTAGGGCCGATATAGACGGCAAGTACCGACGATGACGTAGGGTGGAGTAGGGCCGATATAGACGGCAAGTACCGACGATGACGTAGGGTGGAGTAGGGCCGATATAGACGGCAAGTACCGACGATGACGTAGGGTGGAGTAGGGCCGATATAGACGGCAAGTACCGACGATGACGTAGGGTGGAGTAGGGCCGATATAGACGGCAAGTACCGACGATGACGTAGGGTGGAGTAGGGCCCATATAGACGGCAAGTGACGACGATGACGTAGGGTGGAGTAGGGCCGATATAGACGGCAAGTACCGACGATGACGTAGGGTGGAGTAGGGCCGATATAGACGGCAAGTACCGACGATGACGTAGGGTGGAGTAGGGCCCATATAGACGGCAAGTACCGACGATGACGTAGGGTGGAGTAGGGCCGATATAGACGGCAAGTGCCGACGATGACGTAGGGTGGAGTAGGGCCGATATAGACGGCAAGTACCGACGATGACGTAGGGTGGAGTAGGGCCGATATAGACGGCAAGTACCGACGATGACGTAGGGTGGAGTAGGGCCGATATAGACGGCAAGTACCGACGATGACGTAGGGTGGAGTAGGGCCGATATAGACGGCAAGTACCGACGATGACGTAGGGTGGAGTAGGGCCGATATAGACGGCAAGTACCGACGATGACGTGGGGTGGAGTAGGGCCGATATAGACGGCAAGTGCCGACGATGAAGTAGGGTGGAGTAGGGCCGATATAGACGGCAAGTACCGACGATGACGTAGGGTGGAGTAGGGCCGATATAGACGGCAAGTACCGACGATGACGTAGGGTGGAGTAGGGCCGATATAGACGGCAAGTACCGACGATGACGTAGGGTGGAGTAGGGCCGATATAGACGGCAAGTACCGACGATGACGTAGGGTGGAGTAGGGCCGATATAGACGGCAAGTACCGACGATGACGTAGGGTGGAGTAGGGCCGATATAGACGGCAAGTACCGACGATGACGTAGGGTGGAGTAGGGCCGATATAGACGGCAAGTACCGACGATGACGTAGGGTGGAGTAGGGCCGATACAGACGGCAAGTACCGACGATGACGTAGGGTGGAGTAGGGCCGATGTACCCGCGTCTTCCTCTTCATAGAATGCATCGATGTTTTGAAAACGTCATTCATTTTTTAAAAAAGTGCACTTTTTCACCCCCCCCCCTCCCCAGATAGCTCGGCGGTTAGGGTGGGGATGGGGGTGGATGGAACGTTGAACAAATAGGAATTTAGAAAAAAAAAGGGGTGGGGGAGAAGGGAGGAAGGGTGAGGAGAAGAACAACGCGTTGATTTCCGCTCCTCGGATCAGTGAGCGAACGCTTACACCATTGGCGTTTGGAATAGCGCTACTTCACGGTAAACATACACAGTAGGTTAGCTCGCCAGACTGATTCCGGCCAAATGTTCATTATGCTTTATGTTTCATGGCACAGTGAGGTCGACAGAGACTCATATGAGAACACGTGCGATATGAATGATTAATGCATGTGACGACTGGCCGGTCACACTGCACGGCTCAGAGTTCGACCTTGACCTCAGAGTAATGTGGCCTGCGATTGGTCGAATTACTCCAGGCTTCAGCCGTCACCTCCTGCCGAAATGACGTCAGAGGGTAGATTCCCATGCGAGTTTTATCGCGTGAATGCACATTGGCCCAGTGGGTCATCGGCTGATTAATTTGGGCTGATGGCACCAATGTTGTGAGTCCCCACATCTTGACAGCTCCATTCAAATCTAGCTTGTGTATCAAAGAACACCTCTAAGCTTAACGGAATCGGTTGCAGCGCTTTTGACGGGAAAAAATCCCCACCACAGTAACTTATCCTTCGTACACATTTACTGGCCATTTGGCATTTATGTATTATATTTACAAACACCAGTTAAAATAATTCCCAAACAATTAACGGACATGAAAACTCATACTTTACAGACATCAAACGTCTGTATTGATAGCGAGTAACATCACGCTCACACCTTTAAAATCGCGGAGGAACAAGCCTAACCCTCCTAAAAGTCAACGGACTGGTCAACAAACATTAACCGGCAATAATTAGTTTCTGATCGGTGATAACCGAGTGGGCCAACCTGACGACTTTATCCCTCTACATGTGGGCTTGGTGACGTTTTTGCAGGAACATCATGACATGGGATGATAGTACTAAAGCCCAGTACCCTTTGGGTCCAGTACCTTTCTGCTCGCAAGGAACAACAGAGATCACGAGAACACCGAGGAAAATTGTACGGCACTGCACCGTACATGGCACTGGGTCCTGATAGCCAGCTTTGACCAGTCATTACAAATAATATTGTAAAATCTACGAATCCAAACAGTTAGTTCATTTGAAAAAATAAATGAAAGGTATCTTACATCACAAAACGGCACCATTTTAACAAAGAATTACGGCCGAACTCAAACGTTACAACCAGATTTTACACAAAAGTTCGAGCAGTACACATCTCTTCGCCAGAGGACATATAGGCCCGGAAACGACAAACGTGCGCGGTGACTTCACAATTCGACTTTCGTGTCGCTCAAACGCCAGTACCTCAAGAATGGAAGACGGGCTGAAGTCTCATTCGATTGGCAACGAAGCTGCCAAAGCCGGAAATGAAAACAATCGATTAGAATTGAAAACACAGTGGACGACTTTAAAAGTTCGGCTCTGCATTCCACAGTGAATCTGCTGAGTGTGTATTGATTTATTGCTGTATTTTTTTTCTTCCTCTGTCGGTGCGGTTTCCTCTGTTTCAGTTTCTGCTTTTAAACCTTTCTCGGTCATTGGGGGAATAACGCTAAGGAAGACTCGGCGCTGGCGCTGTTTTTCTGTACCTACCAAAGTCGTGCTTCTTTGGCGCTGTTTTCTGTACTACCAAGGTCGTGCTTCTTTGGCGCTGGTTGTCTGTATCTACCAAAGTCGTGCTTCTTTAATACTGAGAGGTTTTTTAATTTTTTTAATTTTGTTTTAGTCGTAATAGCTTTATTTTAAGCGAAGGAATGGAAAGAGCGCGTCAGAAATGATGAGATTCTAAGCATTGAAAGAGAATCACCGTAAAACGAAGTGGAGCTGGCAAATGTCAGGATTCCCGAACAAAAGACATCGAAAGGGTGACATTGTCTTCTGGAGGAAAAAAAAAGGTTTGTGTGTTGCTAGTAAATGAAGTGTCAGGATTCCCGAACAAAAGACATCCAAAGGGTGACATTGTCTTCTGGAGGAAAGGAAAAGTTTGTGTGTTGCTAGTAAATGAAGTGTCAGGATTCCCGAACAAAAGACATCGAAAAGCTGGATTTGTTCTCTGGAGGAAAGGAAAGGTTTGTGTGTTGCTAGTAAATTTCAGAAAACGTGGACAAATCTGACTTCAGAAAAGAGACAAAAGTACTCTGAAAAACCTCACTCTGATAAGCTGAAAAATGATCCGTGTTTAAAACAAAAGCCCACTGCACTCTCATCTTCATCATCTCTTAACAAGCGAAACGTGATTCTCGGAGAGAGGGAGTGAGACAGGGTTGGGGGATGAGAACGGAGACTTCAATCGGAAACTGCAGAAAGGCGAGGAATACAATATACGACTGCCGTGTGTTTTTCTTTTCTTTTCTTTTCCTGTGTTAATGTGACCAATTTTCATCTGCAGTTTTTGGCCCGACACGCGACATGCCGTGAATCGTTTCCATTAACGGGGCTGTCCTACACTCCCACGTTCACCAGTCTTGTCCAGAATAGCCAAGAAACGGGGGAAATCACGGCAGAGGAACCCGATTCTTTCTCTTCCCTTGCACAAGGACTCGGTGAATAATTGAAGGCCGAAGCATCGCCGTAGACCGTGCAGTGCATAGTCTGAAGACATTAACGACAGAGAGATGGGCCGTTATAAATGTTTGACATAAAAACGCCGCGCTGAGTAGCGGAGGAGTTCAAGTACCCCTAAATAGCCCAGACACAAGGGATTCCCCCCCCCCCCCCCCCCCCCCCCCCCAAACATGTGAATCTTACGTATTAACAACCATCTGACTGATACGCCTTCCCCTTTGTTACGACGTCGGTGCCGCAGTGAGGAAGAAATGATTAACAAGCAAACACAACAGATAAAGAACTCAATACTTTGAGCTTTTCATGTGATGGAACCTTAACAGTATAGATGATACTGACAATGACTGTTCACGCCCTCTTAAGTGTGTTTCCACACAATACCCATTGCTTCGTCACAGTTGGATGGTGTGGAAGTCGATGCCATTTATCGTCAGAAAACTTCCTTGTCTACTTACTGAATGAACACACACACACACACACACACACACACACACACACACACACACACACACACACACACACACACACACACGCACACACACACACGTACGCCTGCCCGCCCGCACGCCCGCACGCAAGCACTCGCGCACGCACACACATAGTATAGCATAACAGATACACACACACACACACACACACACACACACACACACACACACACACACACACACACAACACACACACACACAAGCTTTGTGTGAAGTAACTAATTTCATCTTGCTGAGTTCGTTCAGAAATGCAGACTGATCTGTATTAGCAATGAGCAGAGAGAGAGAGAGAGAGAGAGAGAGAGAGAGAGAGAGAGAGAGAGAGAGAGAGAGGACTGTGGGAGATAAGAAGGAAGGATTGGGGAAGGCGAGAGAGAGAGAGAGAGATGGGAGAGAGAGAGAGAGAGAGAGAGAGAGAGAGAGAGAGAGAGAGAGAGAGAGAGAGAGAGAGAGAGAGAGAATAATGGTGGTAATCTACCACCAGGTTTATTTGACACGGACGATTACATGTACAACGTCGAACTGGGTCGTATTTGTAAGAGCATACTTCGTTATGCGGTTATTGATATTCACACAGGATGGCTGTGCCTGGAATATTTTCTGCCCAGAATCCAGGACAGTAGTTTTGATACCGCCTTCGTGGCCTGTTTTCCCGTCTTGGTTCTAGAAACCTTTTTTTTTTCGTTTCTTCTCTTGTTCCAATTTATAATTCACCAGCCGTGTTGTTGTTTTCACGCTGGATAGTCAGGCTGTGAACACTTTCTAGAGTAGACACGTACCGGCCATTCAGAAATATCTCTTTGCCTGTAAGGCGATGTCACGTACATGCACACGTAGGCTTAGCTTTATGCTGTATCAAATCTTTTAAAATGGTGGGGCGGTAAATTAAACGGAACACACATCTGCCTTTAAGGGTGTGAACAATTCAGCTGTTATGTCATGACTGGATGTAAATATTTTGAAGACAGTTTTGCTTGTTGCTGAGTTATTAGACAGGTATATTTTCCTTCGCGCGATGACACCCCTAGAAAAGCTCTTGTGTGGACATATGGGGTATAACACCACCGGCACTGGAACTGGATTGGGTGTCTCGTACAGGCTGTTCTTTCTGTCCCTGTCCCCACCAGATCAGAACGGATTAGTTCGCGGTATGAGGGGTCCCAGACAGAGGTCCATTTCCACGAACAAGACCCGGGACTAAAACCGGAACAAGAATACCGCCACTGGGAAATAGCCGGACACAAATCTCCCTGGCTGGCTACCCAGAGAAAGTGGGGAACGGGAGTAACAGAGTGGTGGTGTTGGCAAAACTTGTGGCTCTCCTCTGACAGACGACATCTGTCGGCTGTGTTCAGTGCAAGTCGTGTATAGCTCAGCCAACCGCGAGGGGCCAAATCGGGGCTGGGTTAACTCATCGAAGCCCATTCCGTGCTAGCTCCTCGGGAGACAGACAGACAGACAGACAGACAGACAGAAAAACAGACAGAAAAACAAACAAACAAACAGGCAAACACGGGTTTTTTTTTTTCGTGTGTCCGTTTGTTGACTCTGCCATCGGGTTGTACTGACGCAGTTTACACATGTTACAACATGTCACCTACTTCGGAATGTTTCAGTAAAATTGTGTAGACTCTGCCATCGGGTTGTACTGACGCAGTTTACACATGTTACAACATGTCACCTACTTCGGAATGTTTCAGTAAAATTGTGTAGACTCTGCCATCGGGTTGTACTGACGCAGTTTACACATGTTACAACATGTCACCTACTTCGGAATGTTTCAGTAAAATTGTGTAGACTCTGCCATCGGGTTGTACTGACGCAGTTTACACATGTTACAACATGTCACCTACTTCGGAATGTTTCAGTAAAATTGTGTAGACTCTGCCATCGGGTTGTACTGACGCAGTTTACACATGTTACAACATGTCACCTACTTCGGAATGTTTCAGTAAAATTGTGTAGCAAACAGGCGAGAGTAGAGTGTAACAGGCTTTATGGGATTTCAGTCGTATTAGAAACGATGACTGTTTGTTCCATGGTTAATGTGTGTGTGTGTGTGTGTGTGTGTAGGTAGCCTTCTTGAACCAAAGTGTATGTGTTGGGGTGAGGTGGATGGGTGAGGAGTAGGGGGTATGGGTGTGCGCGCGGTCAGGCGTGCATGTGTTACGTGTCTGTTCCTCCGACCTCCACAAATTTGAGTTTCCGAAATGAAAGAAAAGAAATCCTCACGCTTGGTATACTCTCTTCACCACCATCACCCTATCCCTACACGTGCAGGCACGCACGCGCATGCACGTGCGCGCGCGCACGGGCACACACGCACACACACCTTGTCCCGGTGAGAGAGAGAGAGAGAGAGAGAGAGAGAGAGAGAGAGAGAGAGAGAGAGAGAGAGAGAGAGCGAGTTAGAGAGAGAGAGAGAGAGAGGGAGGGAGCGCGAGGGGGGAGGGGGGGGGGGGGGGGGGGGGGCGACGAGAGCGCTAAACTCTGTAGCTCCGATTCTGCAGTTTGACATCCGCTTTAATAAAGGCTGTGTGTTTGATAAACGATCCCAGAACAAGGCCAGGAGCCAAGCCCCGCAGCTGTGCGATTGGAAGGACGCTGAGTTGGTCTGCCCGACCACAAACCGACAAACATGCCGCTCTTTGAGCACCATTTGTTTCTGCAAAGGTGCCAGTCAACTTGGACGGATATTGAATTGATCATGACGAGGCGAAAGAGCGAAAGAGATTCGGCAAACATAGTTTAACGGTGTTCTGAAGTTTCGTTTCTGGATCCTATGTGTCCCGCTGTTGTTTCGGGTGGCTTTGCAAACCACCGGAAGCGGACTCGATGAGAATCAACAGCAGGAAAAAACTGTTTGATTAATTTCTGTCAGCAGGACAGGGGCTGCCGGGAAGAAGTAGAACCCACCATCATACCTCGCCATTTGCCCTTAACCCGTGGCCATGTGGATAAGCCCGCTAGCACCGACAGCGACCAGAAGCTCAAATCCCTGGTTTGAATTTAATTGAAAGCATGCCTCCCCGCCCCCCCCCTCCTCTCTCCACCGGACCTTCACTGGTGGCCTGAGTGGCTAGACTTTCGGGCGAGACGATAACATAAACGTAAGCTCCGTGTTCAGCGCAGGTCAAAGAGCCCGCGATAACAGGAGGGCTGTCCCTAGCACCCAATCTGTTCCAGGCTTTTGCATTGATTGATGGACAAGCACACACCCTGACGGGGGGGGTTGGGGTGTCTAGGCGGTGCTTTGAAGATGCGCTCTTCCCGGGGAAAGCAATCCTCGCACAAGACAGATCTTCGTAGATAGATAAAATACAATAATACTACTAAAAAATTTAATAATAACGTCAACAGCAACAACAATAATAATAATGATAACAATAATCATATAATGATAACAATGATGATGGTGATGATAATGATGATGATGATGATGATGATATGATGATGATGATGATAACAGCAACAACAACAAAGTAAACAGCCGGCGACAACAGACACAAGAACGTGTAAAACTGGGGGACAGACGTATTTAGACACAAGATATTACGGACACGATGACTTTTAGACACTGGGACTTAGAGATAAGCATTAGGACAGTTCGACACGTTAAACGGGGGGTAGATAGAGGGTATTCTTCATCCCCCAGATAAGTATTTGGACTGTTAAACGCGTTAGACACGGAGTAGATAGACGGGTATTCTTCACCCCCCAGATAAGTATTAGGACAGTTCAACACTGTGACGTCAACGTAAATTATGACGTCAACTTAAAATGACAAAGTAACTACATGACGAAAGTAATAATAGAGACAAGAGAAGGGAGCAAGAACTAACGGCCGAGGCTTTGGTGTCCACCTAATTTATTTTGTTTTAATCATCGTTTTCTCCGTAGTGTTACTATGTGGAGAGGCTGACTTTCAAGTCAGTAGTGCATCGATGTTCACTGTGTATGTGGGATACTTTTGATGACGGTACCAGCGGAATATGTAGCAGGAAATGTATTTGTTATAAAAATGTTATGAATGCTGTGTCGCCGAGAGTGACTTAAAACTCCTGTAAAGTGTAAGAATATTTATGTGCTCTAATTGTACCACCGCATGTGTGACGGTGGGCTGAATTTATTGATGTGAACACTGTAGTATCAATACACGGAGAAGTTAATATTTGTTTTAGATCAACGGTGCGTCGAATCGAGTTTATTGTGTTCTATGGGACTTTGGTGAAATGTGTTCTCCGGGATTCAATATTGATTACTGTGCCTTATGAATCTGCGATTCTTCTTCTGTGGATTGCTGTGCTTTGTGAATCTGCAGTTCTTCTGTGGTTTACTGTGCTTTATGAATCTGCGGTTCTTCTGCTATGGGTTACTGTGCCTTGTGAATTTGCGGTTCTTCTTCTGATAGCTCGACGTAATATATTGTGCTTGCTGTGTTGAGGCCCTGTTTCTTCTTCATCGCTTGTGTTTTGTGAACGGCTGTGTTTACCGTGTGGGGACCTTGGTTATCCTTCTTCGTCTTATTTTAATGCTGTAGACTGTGGCTTGGGTACTGTGGAACTGAATGCGTTGATTGTATATGTGAGACACTGTGGACGGCGCCGGCGAGATCTGTGAGTGATATCACGATATGTAATATGATATCTGATGATTGAAGTTCCTATGTATTGATATCTTGATCTATATGCTGTGTAGTGACATGTATTAATTTGTACCAATTCACATGAATGTATGTTTTGATGGTTCAGGCAGCATAATTATAAAGAAAAGAAATCAAACTCGTGTGTTGCCTGGCTATCCATGTACGTTGGTGTGGGTGTGTGTGTAGGGAATAATTATTACACGCATCCAAACTTTTGAGAGCGAGAGTCAGACAAACAAAATACGCACCGCACACCATCCGTAACATCTGGTGCCCCCGTATTTAAATTTCTTTTGCTATTGAATTAAAAATAGCTTTAGGGGTAGGATTTGTTTTTTGTACACCTATAATTGCCCAATTAGAAGTGATAGGTCACGTTCACAGACTTTCCTTTTGAACAATTGAGTTGTGTTGTATTGTTTTGTTTTATGACTGTTTTGTCTACTTTCTTTCCCGTCTCCAGCGTAACGGGTATCTCCTTCTGTATAGTTTCAGGAGATACGAGGGCCTAGTTCCTAGTTCTTCTTTCCTTTGTGGGCTTTAATTTTATTATCTTCAGTCATCTCTCTGATTATTTCTGTTTCTATCTTTACTTAGGGATTGTGTTGCTTCTTCAGCATTCTCAGGGTTCTTTTCTCTTGAATGAGTGAGTGTTGAGTGGCTGCCCTGAACCAGTTTTGAAAAAAAATTATTATTGTTTCATTTTGAATGCTTAGTGTTGAAAAACAACAACAACAACAATACATTGATTATATTGTTATTACTCTCATGTCATTGCTTGATTTATACTTGTTGCTGAAAATTTGGCATTGATTACCGATTGTGTTTTTCTTTCTCCCCATATCCCTAAAATCCTGTTTCGTTGTTTATCTCTATCTTGGTTGGTTGGTTTGATAATACTTAGTCTTTTTAAGAGTGATTGTCGTTAATGTTTGTTGAAAAAGAAAAAAAAATCTTCTTTGGAATTCATATATATATTTTAGTGGACAGAGTTTCAAACCTTTTTGCTTGTGATAGCAATTGTTTGTATTGGACCACTAGTGTATGTGTTAGATTTGACAGGACATTATTTCATATTTTCATGATGGCACAGAAGGCTAAAGAAGAAAGTCCTGTTGTGTCCTCTGTGGACGAGGACAAAGTTTTCGCTAAATATTTACAACGAGGTAAGGTATGTGGTCTGGAGGAGAAGATCTGTTGGCCTATGTGGATAAATGCATTGCTCAAGATATGGAAAGAGAGGAAAGAAAAAATGAAAAGAATGCAGAAGAAGAGATAACTAAAGAGAGCAGATACAAGAGCAAGAGGAAACAAAAAGAATGCAAGAGATGGAGGAAACTAAAAGAATACAGTTACAAATAACTTCTGAGCAAGTGCAGTCTCAGACAGGACAGTGAAAGTCAGGGTTCGGGTTTTCCAAGGTTTAAACGCCCCTCGCCCAACCTTTCCTAAGTTGCCCCCTTTTAAAGAAAGAACTGATGATATAGACAGTTACTTGTTTCGTTTTGAAAACCCATTGCTCGTTCCTTGGATGGTCTGAGAGTTTGTGGGTAACATACCTGTCTGCACTACTTGAGGGTTCTGCTTTAACTCTCTATCACAGTCTCGCTGAAAATAATGTTATGTCTTACGAGCTTTTGAAAGAGAGCTTGCTGAAAAAATTTCAATGTACTCCAGATGGTTTTCGTAAGCTTTTCGTGAGGCTAAGCCTAGCTCCGATGAACCTTTCGAGACCTTTGCAGTTGAACTTAGGCGTTTGTTTGACCGTTGGGTCTCTTTGTCAAAAATTGATAAGTCTTTTGAAGATCTGGTGGATCTTATCTTGCGTGAGCAGTTTTTGGAGTGTGTCTCTAAGGACCTGGCTACTTTTTTTGTGTGAAAGAGATGTGAAAACTTTTGATGAAATGATCAAGTCTGCAGAGTCATACAGACGTGCTCATCCAACTAAGGTGCTTTCTAGAAAGCTGATGTAAACATTTTTGCTTCTGTTGGATACAAAACTCTGGTCAATTTGATAGAAATCCGTATCCCGGTCAGTCTGATAGAACTCCATACTGTGGTCAGTCTGACAGAGGAAACAGATACTCTACTTTTCAAAACAGTGGCCACTACTATGGTTCCTCAGCTGATCGTGAAAGTAACTTTGGTAGTAGCTGTTACTGTGATCATCAGAGCTTTGGTTACTCAGCTGGTCGTGGAAATGACTTTGGCGGTAGCCGTTATCGTGGTCGTGCGCCCGTTATACCTCTGGCAGTAAGAGTTCCTCAGAAAGTGCTTCTGATCAGTTTGCAAGTGTTGTGTGTTTTTTGTGTAAACAGACAGGACATGTAGCTGCTAGGTGTCCATGGAAGTCGGGTAGAAACCCCTGTAGAATTTGCACCCTTAGCCACCCAGATGAATGTCCTTTTGTAGTTAGTAACTCCACTGTTGTCAAGAACTCAGCTGACAGCAAACAGTCCATTGCTTGTTGCTCTGTTCTTAATACTCCTTTCGCTTGTCTAGTGCTGGTGAGTTCAAGGGAAAATTACGTTTGGGAGTCTGGTTCTGTGAATGGCACTTTGAGTTCTGTTCTACGTGATACTGGTGCTACCATTGTGGCGTTCGCAAACGGTGTATTTCTGACAGTCAGATGCTAGGAACCACAGTGAAGTGTGTTTCTTTTGGTGCCGTGTGGATGAGTTTCCACTGGCTACAGTTTCAGTCAGTTGTCCTTATTTTGTGGGTGATTTGACTTGTTGTGTCTTGGATACCCTGTTGCAGATCTCATTGTGGGTAATGTCCTGGAGTTTCTGTGAGCGGTGAGTTTAGTGATGTATCTGGTGAACCTTTCCTTTAGCCGCCGTTACGGGCTAGAACTAGGCATGTTGGGGACAAAAAGCCTTTGTGTCAGATCCCAAAAGATCTGAACATTTCCCGTTCTGATCTTGTTCAGAAACAGAAGGATGAGTCATTGAAGTCTTGCTTCAGTTAACGTCTTCTGATGTGTCGCTGTGTCTACTTCTGATGTTGTACCTACAGTCGTTCTTTCACAAGGTACTTCAGTGCCTGGGTTAGAGATAGCGCCTTTGGCTTGTGAGCAGGAACAGGTTACTCTTGAGCACTCTCCGGGATTGGTCTTTCTGTGGATCCCTCTCCGGAGTCTGTTTGTACTGTTCGTGAAGTAGTGTGTACAGTTGGTGTAGTCCAGGACTGTGATGACGCTTTACCCATCCCCACTTTAACTGTTCCGATGGCGTCTTCTATGCCAGATGAAAATGTTCATTCTGTACAGTTTGATTGTACTTTGTCTGACAAAAGTACCAGGGAGTTGCGTGTAATCTTTGATGACTTTCAGGACATTTTGACCCCCAAACCAGGTTCTTTCTCAGGTGATGTACTATTAGAGATCCCTCTTACAACAGATGTCCCTGTTTAGAAAGAAAGTTATGAATCCCCTTTTCTGTGAAAGAGGTTGTTGAGAGAGAGATTGGTATCATGTCGGATTTTGGGATATCATTGAGCCATCGAATAGTCAGTATGCATCTCCAGTCGTGTTCGTCAGGAAGAAAGATTGTACGTGTCGTTTCACTCCTGGTGTGCTGAAGCTTTGAGGAAGATTCAGGAATCTTGTCTTCTGCACCTGTGTGTTGTTACCTAGATTGGGTAATCCTTTTATTCTCAGGACTGATGCTAGTTCTGTTGGTTTGGGTGCTGTGTTGTTCCAGTAGAATGATGATGTTCTTCACCCAGTCGTATCGCCAGTCGAAAGTTGCTGAATCGCAAGAAGGCATACAGCACTATTGAGCGGGAATGTTTATCCGTTGTCTCTACCCCGTGGGGTATGGAGAGGCTGACGAGTGGTCAGTAGACATCGTATATGCATTGCCATACAGGTGTGGGGTGCAGCCCATGCCAGCCGCCGTCTCTACTCCGTGTGGGTATGGAGAGGTTGTCCGTGAGGTCAGCAACAAGCTAGCATGTCAAAGGCTTCAGAGTTCGTTGGGACGACAACTTGTGTTCTTCTGTTGTGTGAGAGTCCCTGGAAGGACTCCACGAACTGCTTCCGTGAGCGGCTTCGTTTTCCGTGGAGTGAATGTGATTTGTAGGTTTTTTGCACTCTGCTGTTTGTTTACTTCTTTTTCAAAAAAACAATTCGGTCATTGTTTTTTTCTTGAGGAGGGGAGTATTGTGACGTCAACGTAAATTATGACGTCAACTTAAAATGACATAAGTAACTACATGACGAAAGTAATAATAGGAGACAAGAGAAGGGAGCAAGAACTAACGGCCGAGGCTTTGGTGTCCAGCCTAATTTATTTTGTTTTAATCATCGTTTTCTCCGTATGTTACTATTGGAGAGGCTGACTTTCAAGTCAGTAGTGCATCGATGTTCACTGTGTATGTGGGATACTTTTGATGACGGTACCAGCGGTATATGTAGCAGGAAATGGGATTTGTTATAAAAATGTTATGAATGCTGTGTCGCCGAGAGTGACTTAAAACTCCTGTAAAGTGTAAGAATATTTATGTGCTCTAATTGTACCACCGCATGTGTGACGGTGGCTGAATTTATTGATGTGAACACTGTAGTATCAATACACGGAGAAGTTAATATTTGTTTTAGATCAACGGTGCGTCGAATCGAGTTTATTGTGTTCTATGGGACTTTGGTGAAATGTGTTCTCCGGGGATTCAATATTGATTACTGTGCCTTATGAATCGCGATTCTTCTTCTGTGGATTGCTGTGCTTTGTGAATCTGCAGTTCTTCTATGGGTTTTCTGTGCTTTATGAATCTGCGGTTCTTCTGCTATGGGTTACTGTGCCTTGTGAATTTGCGGTTCTTCTTCTGATAGCTCGACGTAATATATTGTGCTTGCTGTGTTGAGACCTGTTTCTTCTTCATCGCTTGTGTTTGTGAACGGCTGTGTTTACCGTGTGGGGACCTTGGTTATCCTTCTTCGTCTTATTTTAATGCTGTAGACTGTGGCTTGGGTACTGTGGAAACTGAATGCGTTGATTGTATATGTGAGACACTGTGGACGGCGCCGGCGAGATCTGTGAGTGATATCACGATATGTAATATGATATCTGATGATTGAAGTTCCTATGTATTGATATCTTGATCTATATGCTGTGTAGTGACATGTATTATTTTGTACCAAAACACATGAATGTATGTTTTTGATGGTTCAGGCAGCATAATTATAAAGAAAAGAAATCAAACTCGTGTGTTGCCTGGCTATCCATGTACGTATGGTGTGGGTGTGTGTAGGGAATAATTATTACACGCATCCAAACTTTTGAGAGCGAGAGTCAGACAACAAAATACGCACCGCACACCATCCGTAACAAACACGTTAGACACGGAGTAGATAGACGGGTATTCTTCATCCCCTTATAAGTATTAGGACAGTTCAACACGTTAGAGGGTATTCTTCATCCCCCCAGATCGCTCGTTCTCAGCCTGAGACGTTCGGAGAGCATCTGCATGGAACAATCTTTCAGATCATCTCCCGAGACTTCTCCTAGCCTCGTTCCTTTTTGGTGTGTGTGTGTGTGTGTGTGTGTGTGTGTGGTGTGTGTGTGTGTGTGTGTGGTGTGTGTGTGTGAACTTTGTAAGCCTTAGGGCTATTTGTAGATTAATTGCCAAAGATATCCACCATATACTCCTCCTCCTCCTCCTCATCATCATTATCATGTATCCTCGGACTTGAATTCACTACACCCTCTTGCGCTAATGATAGGAGATTAAACCGTTGCACCGATGTTCATGATGAGTCAGAATTTGGGTAATGTGATTATGTGAGTCGTTATCAGTGAACATGAAGGGTGGGGTAGAAGTATCATTTTTCTATGGGAACTGTTCAAACTGACGACTATCAAATTGATGACATCAGAAATAATATCACATTATTGCGAAACTGCTAAAATTTGCAATACCACAAGGGAAATTTTTTTGTGAAAAATCAAACATTAAATTTTTCAGTTTTTTTTTCTTTTTACATTAAAAGATAACGAAAAAGACAAGAAAACAGAAGCACACATGCTAATATTGATAATTCTTCCCGGTAACTGAAATAGGAAAAAAAAAAGCGAAAACAAAGACTGATGGCAAAAAAGGGGAGAAAATGAGAGAAGTCGAAGAAAAGGTAGGGGAAAAAAGGAGAAAAAGAAGAGTTTAAGAGAGAGAGAGAGAGAGAGAGAAGAGAGAGAGAGAAGAGAGAGAGAGAGAGAGAGAGACGGCAGTATCGGTTTCAGTAACCACTAACGTTTGTTGAAAAGGGGAATGCAAAAATAAACGTAGCACATTGTGAACGGTAGTTCCACAATGCACACTGCAGTACACACACACACACACACACACACCACACACACACACACACACACACACACACACACACACACACAGAGTTGCGCGCACACGAGCGCGCGACCACGCGCACTCAGTGTCAGCACGGTGCTAAATGGCGCTGACAGGAAGGCCGGGATCCAGAGTGTTTTTCATGGTGAGTGTTTGGCAGGCTGTATTTCCCCACCTGCAACGGCTGTCTCTCACTCTGTGTGTTTCTCCCCTTGGTCTGTCTGTCTTCGCCCCTTTATTTGTCTCTCTCTCTCTCTCTCTCTCTCTCTCTCTCTTCTTTCTCTTTCTGTGTGTGTGTGTGTGTGTGTGTGTGTGGTCGTGTGTGTGTGCGTGCGTGCATGCGTGCGTGCGTGCGTGCGCGCGCGCGCGTGTGTATGTGTGTGTGCTGCGTGCGTGTGTGTGCACTTTTAATGTCTTTATCTTACAGCGGTTCACTGTCAAAAAGCTCAATCTATGGGGAAATACAGTGATCAAATATGGTAGTTATTATAGGAAGCCTCAAAGAGACTTACAAAACGGGCAGAATTGTGTTAAATGTCCCGTCACACATGAATAATTATTATACATGTGATCACAGTGGTTAATATTCAAACACTCAGGATTTAGTACTTCTTCTTTTCTTGTTTACGAGGCAACAGTTCTTTTCTTATACTAAGTTGAAAAACAGCAGGCTGGTGCAAAGAGGTTTTCGTGTGTATATTCAGCCTGGAAACTTTGTGCTACGTTGATTGGGAAGGCATCTGATTCAGGCTCCCGAATTATGTTGAACTCTAAAACGCAATTCATCAGCAGTTTTACCACGCACCAAGCTTATATCTAACAGGTTTGTCATTACTTAATAAATTCCCGATGCATTACCTAATCCTGTGATTTCACCCCTCTGAGGCACGTCCCTTTTTTACTCGGTGGTGATAGTCATCGGAATTCCCTGCTTGCATAACTCCCCACACATAGGACCCAGGGGACATGTCCTCAAATTTAGAAGCCACATCTCCCCAAAGGCCGTAACGTCGGTCGTGGACTGGCAGGAGGTCGGGGAACGCTGCCTTTACCGTCTTCTGTTAAAGGCATGGGATCTCCCGTACAACTCGACCGAGAGCGGTTTTATGGAGTGGCGCCAAATTACATGCCACAAGGCGCGGTCCCCAAGTCCAAGCTAACCCGGACCCCTCAGGGCATGAAGGAAGAACCACATCAACGTTTAGTGTGCCACAAACCAGACCAAGTTCCTTTCATCCCGCACAGAGAGAGAGAGAGAGAGAGAGAGAGAGAGAGAGAGGAGAGAGAGAGAGAGAGAGAGAGAGTCCTCCCTGGACCACGCCGCATGCGTGTTAATGTTGACACATCATCTGGCGCGTCTGGAACATCTTTATCAGGAGCCAGGCTGTGGTCCAGTGGTAAAGCACCGAGTTCGCTGTCAGATGTTGCGAGTTTGAATCACGCTCGGCGTTTTACGTAAAAAAAAATCGTCATTTTCGTTGCCAGTTTCTGAGTGTTGTCGTTCCGGTGGCATAAACCATAGTCTTAGATAGGGCCTCTGGTCTCTCCCGTATCCCCCCCCCCCCCCCCCAGCGCCTTCTGGAATGGTAGCCCGTCTGTTATTTGATCGTTGGTGGGTGTTGATATCAAACCTGAATGTAGCCTAATTGCTGTACTGTCTCCTGACTTGCTGAATGTAGCCTAATCATCTGCACTGTCGTGCCTAATCATCTGTACTGTCTCCTGCCTCGCTGAATTAGCCTGATCATCTGTACTGTCTCCTGCCTTGCTGAATGTAGCGTAATCATCTGTACTGTCTCCTGCCTTGCTGAATGTAGCCTGATCATCTGTACTGTCTCCTGCCTTGCTGAAAGTAGCCTCATCATCTGTACTGTCTCCTGCCTTGCTGAATGTAGCCTCATCATCTGTACTGTCTCCTGCCTTGCTGAATGTAGCCTAATCATCTGTACGTTCTCCTGCCTTGCTGAATGTAGCCTGATCATCTGTACTGTCTCCTGCCTTGCTGAATGTAGCCTCATCATCTGTACTGTCTCCTGCCTTGCTGAATGTAGCCTAATCATCTGTACTGTCTCCTGCCTTGCTGAATGTAACCTGATCATCTGTACTGTCTCCTGCCTTGCTGAATGTAGCCTAATCATCTGTACTGTCTCCGGCCTTGCTGAATGTAGCCTGATCATCTGTACTGTCTCCTGCCTTGCTGAATGTAGCCTCATCATTTGCACTGTCTCCTGCCTCGGTAGTGGGGGTTCTATGTCGGACACAGTGCCGTCGTGCTTGTGGATGCTTTACGCAGCGCAGGACCAGTCCGCCTACGTCTCGGTGTGTTTCTGGTGTCCTCTGGGACCGTTGATCTGTGTCTCCCAGGGATCGGTGATGATGGTGTCTGTTTCTGCTGTCCTGTGGGGACCGTTGATCTGTGTTCTCCCAGGGATCGGTGATGATGGCGTCTGTTTCTGTTGTCCTGTGGGACCGTTGATCTGTGTTCTCCCAGGGATTGGTGATGATGGTGTCTGTTTCTGCTGTCCTGTGGGGGCCGTTGATCTGTGTTCTCCCAGGGATTGGTGATGATGGTGTCTGTTTCTGCTGTCGTGGGACCGTTGATCTGTGTTCTCCCAGGGACTGGTGATGATGGTGTCTGTTTCTGCTGTCCTGTGGGGACCGTTGATCTGTGTTTCTCCCAGGGATTGGTGATGATGGTGTCTGTCTCTGTTGTCCTGTGGGACCGTTGATCTGTGTTCTCCCAGGGATTGGTGATGATGGTGTCTGTTTTCTGCTGTCCTGTGGGGACCGTTGATCTGTGTTCTCCCAGGGATTGGTGATGATGGTGTCTGTTTCTGCTGTCCTGTGGGGACCGTTGATCTGTGTTCTCCCAGGATTGGTGATGATGGTGTCTGTTTCTGCTGTCCTGTGGGGACCGTTGATCTGTGTTCTCCCAGGATTGGTGATGATGGTGTCTGTTTCTGCTGTCCTGTGGGGACCGTTGATGTGTCTCCTGCCTCCCAGGGATTGGTGATGATGGTGTCTGTTTCTGCTGTCCTGTGGGGACCGTTGATCTGTGTTCTCCCAGGGATTGGTGATGATGGTGTCTGTTTCTACTGTCCTGTGGGGACCGTTGATGTGTCTCCTGCCTCCCAGGGATTGGTGATGATGGTGTCTGTTTCTGCTGTCCTGTGGGGACCGTTGATCTGTGATTTCCCAGGGACTGGTGATGATGGCCAGCGGGTGTTGAAGATCGGCTTTAGGCAGCTTTCAACAGATCTTGCGCATTTTAAGTGTTGTGAATTAACTCCAGGGAACGAAGAAAGGGTAAAGGCAACCGAGCAAACGGCTTGGTTTCTCTTACTCTTGCCCAACGAAACAACGCGCGCACCACACACACACACACACACACACACACACACACACACACACACACACACACACACACACACACACACACACACACACACACACACACACACACACACACACACACACTCACACACCAGAGAGAGGGGGGGGGGGCGGAGTGAGAGAGAGGAGGAGAGAGAGAGAGAGAGAGGAGAGAGAGAGAGAGAGAGAGAGAGAGAGAGAGAGAGAGAGAGATGACAAGGAAATGATAAGAACGCAAAGGTCAGTACGTTAATCAAACATCAGAGCAGTGCATTGCGATATGCATGACAAAAAGTAACATTACAGCGTGCTAGAATATGGGTGTTCGGCGCGCCTCGATTCGCTTTGTTTGAAATGCTACACGTCTCACGAATGGCGTGGAGGGGAACATGCGATGGGGTTTGTCAATTTGCTGGCATTTTCATCCGACACCTTTAGATATAAATCAAAGGGCACTGGAACAAAGTGACACAGAAAATTAGTCACACCGTTGTGAACAGCGTTCTTATTACTTGTAGAGAATAATGAAAATGAAGATTTCATTACGAATGAAAAACAAAGCCATATTCAACTGTACATTTCCATGTGGTTTTGAAGCGACAGATCTTTGCATGAGGAGACGGAGCCACTGATTACTTTGAAGCTGGTTCTGTGACAGAGGAAAAAAAAAACCATTCCAGAAGTTGTGAGAAGGCAGACTAAGATTGTAATGTATCAAGTTTCATTTAATTTTGAAATACTTGTATGGACCTGGAAACAAAATAAGAAAGAACCAGGAGAAAAAAACCCACTTCAATTTTATGCCTTTTTACTGGAAAAATATCAAAGGGAACATTCTCAAGAACAGAAAAATGATATGCTTGCGCGCGCGCGCACTCTTTCTCTCTCTCTCTCTCTCTCTCTCTCTCTCTCTCTCTCTCTCTCTCTCTTTTCTCTCTTCTCTCACTCTCTCTCTCTCTCTCCCTCTCTCTCTCTCTCACACACAGGACAGAGAGAGAGAGAGAGAGTGAGAGAGAGAGAGAGAGAGAGAGAGAGAGAGAGAGAGAGAGGAGAGTGAATTCGTAAGTTCATACTTTATTTTCTAATCCTTTGCATGTTGATGAATAAGGGTGTGTGCATTATCATCATATTTTTTGCCGTTACAGAAATAGCTGTCAGTAGAAGTCTTCGAGACGACTATATCAAAACAACAGTAACAGTTACGTGCATTAGCTTAGCAGAAAGATATTCAGGTATGTTTCTGCTTTTATGCAGATTTTCGATGATGGCCAGTGATAATAAGGTTCAGTTGTCATTTCATTACGATTTGCTGGTCAGTGAAACTCCATGACAAAATGACGCTACAATCTGAGAGAATCCAACACAAACCCTACTATGGTTAGTTTCATTTAAATAGCGTTAATTTAGTTTATAGAAACAAACATAGATACAAACAAATAAACAATACTCTCATTATCAAAAGTGATACGGTAGACTATATATCAGAATCAGAACAGACAGACAGACAGACAGACAGACACACAACACACACACACACACACACACACACACACCCCACACACACACACACACCACACACACACACACACACACACACAACACACACACACACACACACAACACACACACACACAAAACACACACCCCTCTCTCTCTCTCTCTCTCTCTCTCTCACACACTCTCTCTCACACCACACACACACACACACACACACACACACACACACAACACACACACACACACACACACACACAAAAACACACACAACACAAAACCCCACACACACACACACACACACACACACAAATCAAGAACAACACATTGCACATATATTTGCTGTGGTAGTGATTCTGCGGAGAGAATGCAGGAGAAGGGGGAGGAGAGAAGCAGGAGTGGGGGAGGGAGAGAATGCAGGAGTAGGGGGAGGGAGAGAATGCAGGAGAAGGGGGAGGGAGAGAATGCAGGAGAAGGGGAGGGAGAGAATGCAGGAGAAGGAGGAGGGAGAGAAAGCAGGAGAAGGGGGGAGGGAGGAATGCAGGAGAAAGGGGGAGGGGAGAGAAATGCAGGAGAAGGGGGAGGGAGAGAATGCAGGAGAAGGGGGAGGGAAGGGAGAATGCAGGGAGGAAGGGGGGAGGGGGGAGAGAATGCAGGAGAAGGGGAGGGGAAATGGGAGGGGGGGAGAATGCAGGAGAAGGGGGAGGGAGAGAATGCAGGAGAAGGGGGAGGGAGAGAAAGCAGGAGAAGGGGGAGGGAGAGAATGCAGGGATGAGGAGAAAGGGAGGCGGGGGGTGGGGGGGGGGAGTGCGATGAATGAATCTAGACAGCTATGCAGTAAGTACTCCGCAGATTCTGCTAATTTTGGGGGGGAATGGGGAGGGGGGGGGGGGGGGGGAGTGCGATGAATGAATCTAGACAGCTATGCTGTAAGTACTCCGCAGATTCTGCTAATTTTTGGGGGGGAATGGGGGAGGGGGGGGGAGTGCGATGAATGAATCTAGACAGCTATGCAGTAAGTACTCCGCAGATTCTGCTAATTTTGGGGGGGAATGGGGAGGGGGGGGGGGGGGGGGGGAGTGCGATGAATGAATCTAGACAGCTATGCAGTAAGTACTCCGCAGATTCTGCTAATTTTGGGGGGGAATGGGGAGGGGGGGGGGGGGGGGGAGTGCGATGAATGAATCTAGACAGCTATGCAGTAAGTACTCGCGATTCTGCTAATTTTGGGGGGGGAATGGGGAGGGGGGGGGGGGGGGGGTGGAGTGCGATGAATGAATCTAGACAGCTATGCAGTAAGTACTCCGCAGATTCTGCTAATTTTGGGGGGGGATGGGGAGGGGGGGGGGGGGGAGGGAGTGGATGAATAAATCTAGACAGCTATGCAGTAAGTACTCCGCAGATTTTTTTCGGGGAAAGGGGGGGGGGGGGGGTTCTTTATTGGGTCTTTGTGCCTCGTGTGTACATGTGCGCTAGGTGAAATGGCACAGCGAGCAGCATTACAATTGTTTCACCATAGGAGCAAAATTAATTCCTTGCGTACAAGTGAGAGAGCTCGCGCCCTCGTGCGCTCTTTACTTTTTTAGCGCGGCCTCTGTGCTGTGAACTGTGGCGTGTGCCGGGTGGTGGGTGGCAACGTAGGGACGGGAATTTCTGACACCGCCCCCTGATACGTCCGGTGCCCGCCTACTGTCCCGTGAATGGGACGTCAATGGCTGGATTGACAACAACGGATGGCGATCGTTAGAACTGATGTAGTCTTGAAAAAGAAATGTCCTTATCACACGGATGCCGCATTCCACGCAGTCAATAGTGTCATACAGAAGGAATAGGTCATTGGAGAAGTAAATCCCATCGAGAGTGGACCGTCCAAAGCCATCCCCATTTTCTTGTGTTTAGAGAAAGGAAATAAAGGACGGGAAGGAAATATTCCTGTCCAATATACGCGAAGGTCCAGCGATCCCTGGGAAATCGATAACACGCTTGGGTTCAGAGATTCCCAGAATGGGTATGGATTATTCAGAATATCTAATGGGATGAAACTTTGAATGGCTACAAAGAAAACATTGTGTTGGGGCGGGCCTGGGGAGAAGGCTCCATTCAGTAACTTCTGGGAGAAAATGGTTCAGTACTTTCACGGTCTCTGGCCAGTCAGGAAAGCAACAATGCCTTCCATTGTGACGTTTAGAAAAGTAAGTACCACACCGTCCCGTCTCTTTAGATTTACACAGTCAGCATTCTTACCCCCCCCCCTCCCACCCACCCACACACTTCACAAACATCCAGAGACAGCAACGAAAAGGGTGAAGTAGAAAGAGAAGCCTTTTTTTTTTTTTATTCCACAGTTCGCAATTTTTAAAGAGACTGCGCAATCATAATCAGAAAAAGCTTAATTACAAAGAGTAATTCATAATGAGTACATGGACAATATTTGTTTTAAAAGAGATTGCGCAATCATAATAAGAAAAAGCTTAATTACAAAAGTAATTCATAATGAGTACATGGATAGTATTTCTTTTTAAAGAGATTGCGCAATCATAATTAGAAAAAAAGCTTAATTACAAATAGTAATACATAATGAGTACATGGACCGCATTTGTCAAAATGTGTTTATCTATTTGATCATTTGTCGTACTGATGTGAGCATGATAGTCTTCGGACAATTGTTGACTTAACAGCGGAAGTACTAACAAAGATTAGAGTAACGGGAACGGTTTCCGACTCCTTGAGCTGAAAGGAAAGCCATTGGACAAAGGAAGGTTACAGCAAGGGGGGAGCTGAAAGGAAAGCCACTGGACAAAGGAAGGTTACAGCAAGGGGGGAGCTGAAAGGAAAGCCACTGGACAAAGGAAGGTTACAGCAAGGGGGAAAAAAGCTGAATGGGAAGACAAAGTGAAAAAGAAGGTTACAGGAGAAAGAAGAAAAGAAAAAAAAAAGGGATTTTGTTTTTGAAAATCGAAGGACGAAGAAAAGTACAAGGGAAGTGAAAAGATAGTCCAAGGAAAGGGGAAAGTCGCATGACACGTCATTTCGGCTCAACGATCCGACAGAGTCGCATGACACGTCATTTCGGCTCAACGATCCGACAGAGTCGCATGACACGTCATTTCGGCTCAACGATCCGACAGAGTCGCATGACACGTCATTTCGGCTCAGCGATCCGACAGAGTCGCATGACACGTCATTTCGGCTCAACGATCCGACAGAGCCACGCCAAACCAGTGCGCGCCTTTTCTGTAGGTAGGTCATCAGGTCTGCTCTTAAGGCCTAAAGATGGAGCCACCTCTAGGCATTGATCATGAACACCGCCCTGCAGAGATTGAGCACGTCAAGCATCGGGCTGATTCTGATCCTGTTGATACCGACTTTGTAAACCACCTCGCACACATTGACCCTGTAAACCACCCAGCAGATATTGAACCTGTCAGCCAACCTGTAGACACTGACTCTGTACATCATCCTGAAGATGCTGATTCTGTAAAGTACTTCGTAGACACTGACTACGTAAACTACTATGTAGGCACTGACTCTGTTAACCACTCAGTAGCTACTGACTCTATAAACCGCCCTGCAGCTACTGACTCTGTAAACCGTCCTGTAGCTACTAATTCTGTAAACACACTGTAGCTACTGACCCCGTAAACGGCCCTGTAGTTACTGACTCTGTAAACCACCCAGTAGATACTGACCCTGTAAACCACCCTGTAGAGACTGACCCAGCCCCCCCCCCCGCCCCTAAACCACCCTGTAGATACTGACCCTCCAAACCCCTTTTAGGTACTGACCCGCAAAACTACCTTGCAGATAGTGACCACATTAATCATTCAGCAAAATGTGCGTGGGTACAGAAATAGGATGCGTCTCGATGCGCCAAGCTCTGCCGGAAACAAGGGCACAAACGACTTGGTGTACGCCTGCGCAGTTGCTTGGCTGAGTGCACCTTGTTTGCTGGGAAGAAAACCACTCTTCTTTAAGGATCAACGTGTCTTCGCCTTGGAAAAAGAAGTGCGGGAAATAACCGATGAAGTCGATTAATCAACCACTCAACAGACCAGTGACACCGCCCACCAAAGCCATTCACGGCTGAAGGTCTGGGCACGCTGTAAACAGCCGTCGGAAATATTGTGCCCGTGACTCACACCGCTTCCATCTCCCCCGGTGCATCCACTCCATTGACAGTATTTACAACCCAGCAAGTCAACCGAATTGATTGCTGGCGAGCACCATTCCGAGGAACGCCCCAGGCGGGTTATCATTTCTGGCAGTTCAGCATTGAAGCCGTTTGAAGAGAATAACACGGACTATCAACCCCGATGGCCATCCAGTGTCCAAGTCGCTGTGGACGAGTGCTGCACCACCAGCATGGCGGGAGCCGTGTCGGTGGGGGCATAGAATCGAAGTCCGTGGTGTTGGCGGGAGAGAAGGGCAGCTGCCAATCCCTGCCTGAGGCAGGTGACATGATGGACTGTGTCCCCGGGGAGCCAGGTCTGGGTGACATAATGACCGCTGTCCCTGTGGACCCTGATCTATTGGCCGACAAAGAAGCGGGGGCCTGGAGCACGTCCATCACGCTTTGCTGAACTACTGTTGTCCATTTCTGGTGTTCTTCGGGGATAGGGGTCTGGGCTGCCCGTGAACCCTATACCGGCAAAACTCCATTTTGGATATTGCGCTATGATCCTTCATTGGTTGTTGTGACTCTCTTCACCGAGTGTCCCAGTGTTTGTCCAATTTGCATCCTGTCCTGCAGGAATTGATTTCCCTCTCAGAGCATGGAAATGAAAACATCCACAGGAAAAAAAAAGGCACGATTGTTGTCTATAGTTGGGTAAATTTTCATTTAATACTGTCTTTTATTATCATTATGAAGTGTTTGACTTTCCGAAGTTGAATCATATCTTTCTGAATGACATAGATCTGATTGTTTACATAGAATCATCAATAATCTTTTGAAGCCTAGGTCTACTTTGAAAAGCTTGCGCATATTTGGTGGACCGGTGTCGTATAATATGTCGCCGTGGAGT
>CM031596.1:6484605-6492105 GCA_018398815.1 Conus ventricosus | reverse complement strand
CGCCTACGTCTCGGTGTGTTTTGGTGTCCTCTGGGGACCGTTGATCTGTGTTCTCCCAGGGATCGGTGATGATGGTGTCTGTTTCTGCTGTCCTGTGGGGACCGTTGATCTGTGTTCTCCCAGGGATCGGTGATGATGGCGTCTGTTTCTGTTGTCCTGTGGGGACCGTTGATCTGTGTTTCCAGGGATTGGTGATGATGGTGTCGGGTTTCTGCTGTCCTGTGGGGACCGTTGATCTGTGTTCTCCCAGGGATTGGTGATGATGGTGTCTGTTTCTGCTGTCCTGTGGGGACCGTTGATCTGTGTTCTCCCAGGGACTGGTGTGATGGTGTCTGTTTCTGCTGTCCTGTGGGGACCGTTGATCTGTGTTCTCCAGGGATTGGTGATGATGGTGTCTGTCTCTGTTGTCCTGTGGGACGTTGATCTGTGTTCTCCCAGGGATTGGTGATGATGGTGTCTGTTTCTGCTGTCCTGTGGGGACCGTTGATCTGTGTTCTCCCAGGGATTGGTGATGATGGTGTCTGTTTCTGCTGTCCTGTGGGGACCGTTGATCTGTGTTCTCCCAGGGATTGGTGATGATGGTGTCTGTTTCTGCTGTCCTGTGGGGACCGTTGATCTGTGTTCTCCCAGGGATTGGTGATGATGGTGTCTGTTTCTGCTGTCCTGTGGGGACCGTTGATGTGTCTCCTGCCTCCCAGGGATTGGTGATGATGGTGTCTGTTTCTGCTGTCCTGTGGGGACCGTTGATCTGTGTTCTCCCAGGGATTGGTGATGATGGTGTCTGTTTCTACTGTCCTGTGGGGTACCGTTGATGTGTCTCCTGCCTCCCAGGGATTGGTGATGATGGTGTCTGTTTCTGCTGTCCTGTGGGGCCCGTTGATCTGTGATTTCCCAGGGACTGGTGATGATGGCCAGCGGGTGTTAAAGATCGGCTTTAGGCAGCTTTCAACAGATCTTGCGCATTTTAAGTGTTGTGATTAACTCCAGGAAACGAAGAAAGGGTTTAAAGGCAACGAGCAAACGGCTTGGTTTCTCTTACTCTTGCCCAACGAAAACAACGCGCGCACACACACACACACAACACACAACACACCACACACACACACACACACACACACACACACACCACACACACACACACACACACACACCACACACACACACACAAAACACACACTCACACACCAGAGAGAGGGGGGGGGGGCGGAGTGAGAGAGAGAGAGAGAGAGAGAGAGAGAGAGAGAGAGAGAGAGGGGAGAGAGAGAGAGAGAGAGAGAGAGGGGATGACAAGGAAATGATAAGAACGCAAAGGTCATTTACGTTAATCAAACATCAGAGCAGTGCATTGCGATATGCATGACAAAAGTAACATTACAGCGTGCTAAAATATGGGTGTTCGGCGCGCCTCGATTCGCTTTGTTTGAAATGCTACACGTCTCACGAATGGCGTGGAGGGGAACATGCGATGGGGTTTGTCAATTTGCTGGCATTTTCATCCGACACCTTTAGATATAAATCAAAGGGCACTGGAACAAAGTGACACAGAAAAATTAGTCACACCGTTGTGAACAGCGTTCTTATTACTTGTAGAGAATAATGAAAATGAAGATTTCATTACGAATGAAAAACAAAGCCACTATTCAACTGTACATTTCCATGTGGTTTTGAGCGACAGATCTTTGCATGAGGAGACGGAGCCACTGATTACTTTGAAGCTGGTTCTGTGACAGAGGAAAAAAAAAAACCATTCCAGAAGTTGTGAGAAGGCAGACTAAGATTGTAATGTATCAAGTTTCATTTAATTTTGAAATACTTGTATGGACCTGGAAACAAAATAAGAAAGAACCAGGAGGAAAAAAACCCACTTCAATTTTATGCCTTTTTACTGGAAAAATATCAAAGGGAACATTCTCAAGAACAGAAAAATGATATGCTTGCGCGCGCGCGCACTCTTTCTCTCTCTCTTCTCTCTCTCTCTCTCTCTCTCTCTCTCTCTCTCTCTCTCTCTCTCCTTCTCACTCTCCTTCTCTCTCTCCCTCTCTCTCTCTCTCACCACACAGACAGGAGAGAGAGAGAGAGGAGAGGAGAGAGAGAGTGAGAGAGGAGAGGAGAGAGAGGAGAGAGGGGAGAGAAGTGAATTCGTAAGGTTCATACTTTATTTTCTAATCCTTTGCATGTTGATGAATAAGGGTGTGTGCATTATTCATCATATTTTTTGCCGTTACAGAAATAGCTGTCAGTAGAAGTCTTCGAGACGACTATATCAAAACAACAGTAACAGTTACGTGCATTAGCTTAGCAGAAAGATATTCAGGTATGTTTCTGCTTTTATGCAGATTTTCGATGATGGCCAGTGATAATAAGGTTCAGTTGTCATTTCATTACGATTTGCTGGTCAGTGAACTCCATGACAAAATGACGCTACAATCTGAGAGAATCCAACACAAACCCTACTATGGTTAGTTTCATTTAAATAGCGTTAATTTAGTTTATAGAAACAAACATAGATACAAACAAATAAACAATACTCTCATTATCAAAAGTGATACGGTAGACTATATATCAGAATCAGAACAGACAGACAGACAGACAGACAGACACACACACACACACACACACACCACACACACACACACACACACACACACACACACACACACACACACACACACACACACACAATCAACACACACACACACACACACACACACACACACACACACACACACACACACACTCTCTCTCTCTCTCTCTCTCTCTCTCACACACTCTCTCTCACACACACACACACACACCCCACACACCACACACACACACACAAAACACTTACACACACACACACACACACACACACACACACACACACACACACACACACACACACCACACACACAAATCAAGAACAACACATTGCACATATATTTGCTGTGGTAGTGATTCTGCGGAGAGAATGCAGGAGAAGGGGGAGGGAGAGAAAGCAGGAGTAGGGGGAGGGAGAGAATGCAGGAGTAGGGGGAGGGAGAGAATGCAGGAGAAGGGGGGGGAGAGAATGCAGGAGAAGGGGAGGGAGAGAATGCAGGAGAAGGAGGAGGGAGAGAAAGCAGGAGAAGGGGGAGGGAGAGAATGCAGGAGAAGGGGGAGGGAGAGAATGCAGGAGAAGGGGGAGGGAGAGAATGCAGGAGAAGGGGGAGGGAGAGAATGCAGGAGAAGGGGGAGGGAGAGAATGCAGGAGAAGGGGGAGGGAGAGAATGCAGGAGAAGGGGGAGGGAGAGAATGCAGGAGAAGGGGGAGGGAGAGAAAGCAGGAGAAGGGGAGGGAGAGAATGCAGGGATGAGGAAAAGGGAGGCGGGGGGTGGGGGGGGGAGTGCGATGAATGAATCTAGACAGCTATGCAGTAAGTACTCCGCAGATTCTGCTAATTTTGGGGGGGAATGGGGAGGGGGGGGGGGGGGGGGGGGGAGTGCGATGAATGAATCTAGACAGCTATGCAGTAAGTACTCCGCAGATTCTGCTAATTTTGGGGGGGAATGGGGAGGGGGGGGGGAGTGCGATGAATGAATCTAGACAGCTATGCAGTAAGTACTCCGCAGATTCTGCTAATTTTGGGGGGGAATGGGGAGGGGAGGGGGGGGGGGAGTGCGATGAATGAATCTAGACAGCTATGCAGTAAGTACTCCGCAGATTCTGCTAATTTTGGGGGGGAATGGGGAGGGGGGGGGGGGGAGTGCGATGAATGAATTAGACAGCTATGCAGTAAGTACTCGCAGATTCTGCTAATTTTGGGGGGGGGAATGGGGAGGGGGGGGGGGGGTGGAGTGCGATGAATGAATCTAGACAGCTATGCAGTAAGTACTCCGCAGATTCTGCTAATTTTGGGGGGGGAATGGGGAGGGGGGGGGGAGGAGTGCGATGAATAAATCTAGACAGCTATGCAGTAAGTATCCGCAGATTTTTTTCGGGGAAAGGGGGGGGGGGGGGGTTCTTTATTGGGTCTTTGTGCCTGTGTGTACATGTGCGCTAGGTGAAATGGCACAGCGAGCAGCATTACAATTGTTTCACCATAGGAGCAAAATTAATTCCTTGCGTACAAGTGAGAGAGTCGCGCCTCGTGCGCTCTTTACTTTTTAGCGCGGCCTCTGTGCTGTGAACTGTGGCGTGAGCCGGGGTGGTGGGTGGCAACGTAGGGACGGGAATTTCTGACACCGCCCCTGATACGTCCGGTGCCCGCCTACTGTCCGTGAATGGGACGTCAATGGCTGGATTGACAACACGGATGGCGATCGTAGAACTGATGTAGTCTTGAAAGAAATGTCCTTATCACACGGATGCCGCATTCCACGCCAGTCAATAGTGTCATACAGAAGGAATAGGTCATTGGAGAAGTAAATCCATCGAGAGTGGACCGTCCAAAGCCATCCCATTTTCTTGTGTTTAGAGAAAGGAAATAAAGGACGGGAAGGAAATATTCCTGTCCAATATACGCGAAGGTCCAGCGATCCTGGGAAATCGATAACACGCTTGGGTTCAGAGATTCCCAGAATGGGTATGGATTATTCAGAATATCTAATGGGATGAAACTTTGAATGGCTACAAAGAAAACATTGTGTTGGGGCGGGCCTGGGGAGAAGGCTCCATTCAGTAACTTCTGGGGAGAAATGGTTCAGTACTTTCACGGTCTCTGGCCAGTCAGGAAAGCAACAATGCCTTCCATTGTGACGTTTAGAAAAGTAAGTACCACACCGTCCCGTCTCTTTAGATTACACAGTCAGCATTCTTACCCCCCCCCCCTCCCACCCACCCACACACTTCACAAACATCCAGAGACAGCAACGAAAAGGGTTGAAGTAGAAAGAGAAGCCTTTTTTTTTTTTTATTCCACAGTTCGCAATTTTTAAAGAGACTGCGCAATCATAATCAGAAAAAGCTTAATTACAAAGAGTAATTATAATGAGTACATGGACAATATTTGTTTTAAAAGAGATTGCGCAATCATAATAAGAAAAGCTTAATTACAAAAGTAATTCATAATGAGTACATGGATAGTATTTCTTTTTAAAGAGATTGCGCAATCATAATTAGAAAAAAAGCTTAATTACAAATAGTAATACATAATGAGTACATGGACCGCATTTGTCAAAATGTGTTTATCTATTTGATCATTTGTCGTACTGATGTGAGCATGATAGTCTTCGGACAATTGTTGACTTAACAGCGGAAGTACTAACAAAGATTAGAGTAACGGGAACGGTTTCCGACTCCTTGAGCTGAAAGGAAAGCCATTGGACAAAGGAAGGTTACAGCAAGGGGGGAGCTGAAAGGAAAGCACTGGACAAAGGAAGGTTACAGCAAGGGGGGAGCTGAAAGGAAAGCCACTGGACAAAGGAAGGTTACAGCAAGGGGGGAAAAAGCTGAATGGGAAGACAAAGTGAAAAAGAAGGTTACAGGAGAAAGAAGAAAAGAAAAAAAAAGGGATTTTGTTTTTGAAAATCGAAGGACGAAGAAAAGTACAAGGGAAGTGAAAAGATAGTCCAAGGAAAGGGGAAAGTCGCATGACACGTCATTTCGGCTCAACGATCCGACAGAGTCGCATGACACGTCATTTCGGCTCAACGATCCGACAGAGTCGCATGACACGTCATTTCGGCTCAACGATCCGACAGAGTCGCATGACACGTCATTTCGGCTCAGCGATCCGACAGAGTCGCATGACACGTCATTTCGGCTCAACGATCCGACAGAGCCACGCCAAACCAGTGCGCGCCTTTTCTGTAGGTAGGTCATCAGGTCTGCTCTTAAGGCCTAAAGATGGACCACCTCTAGGCATTGATCATGAACACCGCCCTGCAGAGATTGAGCACGTCAAGCATCGGGCTGATTCTGATCCTGTTGATACCGACTTTGTAAACCACCTCGCACACATTGACCCTGTAAACCACCCAGCAGATATTGAACCTGTCAGCCAACCTGTAGACACTGACTCTGTACATCATCCTGAAGATGCTGATTCTGTAAAGTACTTCGTAGACACTGACTACGTAAACTACTATGTAGGCATGACTCTGTTAACCACTCAGTAGCTACTGACTCTATAAACCGCCCTGCAGCTACTGACTCTGTAAACCGTCCTGTAGCTACTAATTCTGTAAACCACACTGTAGCTACTGACCCGTAAACGGCCCTGTAGTTACTGACTCTGTAAACCACCAGTAGATACTGACCCTGTTAAACCACCCTGTAGAGACTGACCCAGCCCCCCCCCCGCCCCTAAACCACCCTGTAGATACTGACCCTCCAAACCCCTTTTAGGTACTGACCCGCAAAACTACCTTGCAGATAGTGACCACATTAATCATTCAGCAAAATGTGCGTGGGTACAGAAATAGGATGCGTCTCGATGCGCCAAGCTCTGCCGGAAACAAGGGCACAAACGACTTGGTGTACGCCTGCGCAGTTGCTTGGCTGAGTGCACCTTGTTTGCTGGGAAGAAAACCACTCTTCTTTAAGGATCAACGTGTCTTCGCCTTGGAAAAGAAGTGCGGGAAATAACCGATGAAGTCGATTAATCAACCACTCAACAGACCAGTGACACCGCCCACCAAAGCCATTCACGGCTGAAGGTCTGGGCACGCTGTAAACAGCCGTCGGAAATATTGTGCCCCGTGACTCACACCGCTTCCATCTCCCCCGGTGCATCCACTCCATTGACAGTATTTACAACCAGCAAGTCAACCGAATTGATTGCTGGCGAGCACCATTCCGAGGGAACGCCCCAGGCGGGTTATCATTTCTGGCAGTTCAGCATTGAAGCCGTTTGAAGAGAATAACACGGACTATCAACCCGATGGCCATCCAGTGTCCAAGTCGCTGTGGACGAGTGCTGCACCACCAGCATGGCGGGAGCCGTGTCGGTGGGGGCATAGAATCGAAGTCCGTGGTGTTGGCGGGAGAGAAGGGCAGCTGCCAATCCTGCCTGAGGCAGGTGACATGATGGACTGTGTCCCCGGGGAGCCAGGTCTGGGTGACATAATGACCGCTGTCCCTGTGGACCCTGATCTATTGGCCGACAAAGAAGCGGGGGCCTGGAGCACGTCCATCACGCTTTGCTGAACTACTGTTGTCCATTTCTGGTGTTCTTCGGGGATAGGGGTCTGGGCTGCCGTGAACCCTATACCCGGCAAACTCCATTTTGGATATTGCGCTATGATCCTTCATTGGTTGTTGTGACTCTCTTCACCGAGTGTCCAGTGTTTGTCCAATTTGCATCCTGTCTGCAGGAATTGATTTCCCTCTCAGAGCATGGAAATGAAAACATCCACAGGAAAAAAAAGGCACGATTGTTGTCTATAGTTGGGTAAATTTTTCATTTAATACTGTCTTTTATTATCATTATGAAGTGTTTGACTTTCCGAAGTTGAATCAAAATCTTTCTGAATGACATAGATTCTGATTGTTTACATAGAATCATTTAATAATCTTTTGAAGCCTAGGTCCTTTTAAAAT
>CM031596.1:6465669-6483605 GCA_018398815.1 Conus ventricosus | reverse complement strand
CCAATTAATCTACGATAAAGTAGCGCTGGTTGTAATTAGTGGCGGCTGTGGAATGAATAGGGGTGGCTGTGGTGAAGTAGTGCTGGCTTCGATGAGGTAGCGCTGGTTAAGATGTAAAAAGCTGACTGTGATGAGAGAGTTCACTGTCATAAAACAGTTCTGGCTCTATACAATAATACTGCCTGTGATACAATAATTATGGCTGTAATACAATAATACTGGCTGTAATACAATAATACTGGCTGTGATACAATAATGCTTGCTGTAACAAAATAATACTGGCTGTAATACAATAATACTGGCTATCATACAATAATGCTATGATACAATAACGCTGGCTGTAATACAATAGGGCTGCCTGTCATAGTACTGACTGAAAGAACGTAGTGTTGACCGCAATGAAATAGTGTTGGTTATGATAGTACTGACTGAAAGAATGTAGTGTTGACCGCAATGAAATAGTGTTGGTTATGATAGTGTTGGTTATGATAGTGTTGGTTATGATAGTGTTGGTTATGATGGTATTGACTGAAAGAATGTAGTGTTGACCGCAATGAAATAGTGTTGGTTATGATAGTGTTGGTTTTGATGGTATTGACTGAAAGAATGTAGTGTTGACCGTAATGAAATAGTGTTGGTTATGATGGTATTGACTGAAAGAATGTAGTGTTGACAGTAATGAAATAGTGTTGGTTATGACAGTGTTGGTTATGATGGTGTTGACTGAAAGAATGTAGTGATGATCGCAATGAAATAGTGTTGGTTATGATAGTATTGACTGAAAGAATGTAGTGTTGACCGCAATGAAATAGTGTTGGTTATGATAGTATTGACTGAAAGAATGTAGTGATGACAATAATACAATAGTGCTGGCTGTGACAGCACTGACTGTAATAAAGAGGTGCTGATTATAATGACTGTGATAATGTTTTATTGGCTATAATAAAGCAGTGACGTTTGCGATACAATAGCGCTGACTGTGATAACGTACGGCTAGTGGTAATAAAGTAGCACTAGATGTAACAAAGTACTGCTGGCTGTAATACAGTAGTGCTGGTTGTAACAAAGTACTGCTGGCTGTAATAAAGTAGTGCTGGTTGTAACAAAGTAGTGCTGGCTGTAATAAAGTAGTGCTGGCTGTAACAAAGTAGTGCTGGTTGTAACAAAGTAGTGCTGGCTGTAACAAAGTAGTGTTGGTTGTAACAAAGTAGTGCTGGCTGCAATAAAGTAGTGCTGGCTGTAATAAAACCGTGCTGGTTGTAATGAAGTAATGCTGGCTGTAATAAAGCAGTGCTGACTGTCATGAAGTAGTGCTGGCTGTAATAAAGTAGTGCTGGCTGTAATAATGTAGTGCTGGCTGTAACAAAGTAGTGCTGGCAGTAATAAAGTAGCACTGGCTGTAACAAAATAGTGCTGGCTGTAACGAAGTAGTGCTGGCTGTAACAAAGTAGTGCTGGCTGTAACAAAGTAGTGCTGGCTGTAACAAAAAGTAGTGCTGGCTGTAACAAAGTAGCACTGGCAGTAATAAAGTAGCACTGGATGTAACAAAGTAGTGCTGGCTGTACCAAAGTAGTGCTGGTTGTAATAAAGTAGTGCTGGCTTAATAAAGTAGTGCTGGCTGTAATGAAGTAGTGCTGGTTGTAATAAAGTAGTGCTGGTTGTAACAAAGTAGTGCTGACTGCAACAAAGTAGTGCTGGCTGTAACAAAGTAATGCTAGCTGTAATAAAGTAGCACTGGATGTAACAAAGTAGTGCTGGCTGTAAAAAAAGTAGTGCTGGTTGTAACAAAGTAGTGCTGACTGCAACAAAGTAGTGCTGGTTGTAACAAAGTAGTGCTGGCTGTAATAAAGTAGCACTGGATGTAACAAAGTAGTGCTGGCTGTAACAAAGTAGTGCTGGTTGTAACAAAGTAGTGCTGGCTGTAATAAAGTAGTGCTCTCTGTAACAAAGTAGTGCTGGCTGTAACAAAGTAGTGCTGGTTGTAACAAAGTAGTGCTGGTTGTAATAAAGTAGCACTGGATGTAACAAAGTAGTGCTGGCTGTAACAAAGTAGTGCTGGCTGTAACAAAGTAGTGCTGGTTGTAACAAAGTACTGCTGGTTGTAACAAAGTAGTGCTGGCTGTAATACAGTAGTGCTGGCTGTAACAAAGTAATGCTGGCTGTAACAAAGTAGTGCTGGCTGTAATCAAGTAGTGCTGGCTGTAATCAAGTAGTGTTCACTGTAATAAAGCAGTGAGAACTGTGACGAAGGAGTGCCGGCCGCGATGAACGATTGCTGACTGAACGCCTCCACGGCTTAGCTCTAGCATCGCATACGATCTTAGTAGCATTTCAGGCGCTGCCATGAGGGCATGAAGAAGTACAGTATCTGACGACGGCAGGCGTTAAGACTGCAACTTCCCCAACTTTGAGAACGTTCAGCTTTATGGCAAAGGGCGACCAGAAGGTGGACGTCGATGATGGCGATGCACGATCTTTTCACAGCCTAAGAAAAGATAGAAATCACCTGCAAAAATCTGCCTCGTTTGCTACGATTCTACTGTCTTTGATCGCGAGCTCTTCTACTTCCCGGATGCCTGGAAACATGTTCCTGAACGAGGTTTGCCGTCTCTGGTAAGGTCCCAAAGAGCTCTTTTAAACGTGGACTGCCCTCGCGAGGGACACAGAAATAGGTTCGTCATCTTTCAGTAGCAGCACTTGCATGAGTCGATCAGAAAATGCAGGGGCAGTGCAAAGGGCGAAACTCTCTCTCTCTCTCTCTCTCTCTCTCTCTCTCTCTCTCTCTCTCTCTCTCTCTCTCTCTCTCCCCTCTCACGCACGCACGCACGCACATACGCGCGCGCACACAGAGAGTGAGAGAGAAAGAGAGAGAGAGAGAGAGAGACACACACACACACACACACACACACACGCACACACACACACACACACACACACACACACACACACACACACACACACACACACGCACGCAGGCACACACACACACACACACACACACACACACACACACACACACACACACACACACACACACACACAGCACGCAGGCACGCGCGTGCGCGTTTAACTGATCGAACCTAGGGACTGTAATGTCTACACAGGGGAAAAAGAAAAGTCACTGACATCTCAAATCCAAAGTACTTTTGTCATATCGTTGAAGGGAACAGATAAAATTAAAGTTTTCGTTGGGGGAATTGATCAAATTCAGTTTTCTTTTCGTTACAGACGTATTGAACTATCTGCAAATGTACTGAGCAAACCGAACTCAAGTTTGGAAACAAATTTCCAACAATATGGAGCTCAACTGTTTAACGATTTTGTCAAGGCTCTTAATTCACACGCGTTTGTCCGTTTCTTTCTTTCTTCCTCAGCCGGACAATGCCAAAACTACTGAGGCTGTTTAGGCCCCATTCCGTCAAAGGATGGAAAGTGGCCCAAAAACGAGCTCATGAAACTGGTCAAAGGATTTCTGGTGCAGATCCGACTGTACAGCGGATCCTGGATCGTTCTGCAAGATTAAACGTACGATAGAAATAACTCCTTCGATCCGGATAAGTAATTACTTTCCTAACGATGAAACGGCGGATCCAGATTCTGTTGATATTATTGATGAAATTGTTGCAAACTGCCTGTTGAAATAGAATATTGTGCTGTTACAAATAGATAACTATCTGATAAGTGATACATTTCCCTGGAATATTAAATGTTCCTAGAGGAATAAACGCTGATATTGCAGGTTTTGCGTAAGCTGTTTATTTCGGTTGTTTGTTCTGGAGAGTGAACCATTTCTCTGGAACATTTCATCGAGGGCTGACTGCCAGAACCCAGCATCTCATATATATGTATGTGTGTGTGTGTGTGTGTGTGTGTGTGCGTGCGTGCGTGCGTGCGTGCGTGCGTGCGTGCGTGCGTGCGTGCGTGCGTGCGCGTGTGTGTGTGTGTGTGTGTGTGTGCGTGTGTGTGTGTGTGTGTGTGTGTGTGTGTGTGTGTGTGTGAGATACTGGGTTCTTGCAGTCAACACTCGAAATGCTCTTAACTGAAATAAACGCTGATATTTCTGGTTGCGCATATGCTGTGAATATTCGTTTGTTTGTTGTGGAAAGTGAACCATTTCCCAGGACCATGAAATGCTCCTAGAGATGCAAACGCCGATCTTTGAGGTTTTGCACGTGCTGTCAGTGTGGCTTGTGTGTTGTGTTTTCAGTGTGAAGCAGCGGCCAGACCCACACAGCCATGATGCGAACCTCTCTGGTGCTACTCGCCTTGTTAGTGCTGGCCCTCGGCCACGCCCTGCCCGCAAAGAGCCTCAGCCGTCAGAAACGGGCTTTCGGGTCAACTCGGCCAGCCGGGTGGCGCACGGATACGGCAAGAGACAGTTTGACTCGTGGGGAGCCAATCCGCAGAAAAGTCTAGCTTCCAGGTGAGTGCCCTTCGGTAGTTGCTCCATTGTGTAGAAGATGTCTCCTCTGAGTTGTTTGGTCGCTTAGTCATGTGTGGTTTTCAAGAACTGGGAATGGGCCAGAATCCGTAGGGTTTGTTTTTTTTACATGATGCTACAAGAATTCAGCGCAACATAGTTCAAGTGGAATGCCCCAGCCGTCATAAAAGCTGGATTACTACCAAAAGCGTTTTTCATTAATTCAAATGTGAACCAGTCTGTGGAGCAAATTTCCAGTGATATCTGTGTAATACCTTTTCATTGAAAAGAATGGAACGTTTGCTTTGCAATGGAGGAGACAAAAACAGAGCAAACTTCATTTCACTTAAAACATGCAGTTCCAGTTCTTGATATCAGTCGCCTCAAAATGAATTATCAGCTGGTAGCAATTTTTCCATTGGATTCTGCTGCTTGCTGTCCCTGTTGATCGGCATGATGCAGTGGAATCTGGAAATAACTTCCTGGTGTTTCTGCGTGTGAGCAGTCTTTGTCTCACTGCTGGCTGTTAAAATGCCGCAGGCGCTTGCTTCCTTCCTGGGCTCAGATCAGATCCACTTGTTGACAGTTGCCATGGAGTTTGTCCCGTATCTCAGCATCAAGGGCGCTTATCCCTATGGCACAATTAAAAGGGATGAGAGAGAGGGGGCGAGACAGAGAGAGAGAGGGAGGGAGAGACAGACAGACAGACAGACAGATAAACAGACAGACAGACAGACAGACATAGAAATCAACGGATTATTACCTCACGAATAGAGGTCGATGATTTCAAGACAACTGCGGGGGTTGAGTTTCTTTGTTTCTATTTGTCCTGATCCCAGGCTTTCTGCCGCTTCATCCTGTTGTTTGTCAACACTACAGAGCTTACACCCTGCACGCTGATCACATCTGTTTGACGCCCTTGCCTCCTCAATCACTGATTTCCCTGTACAGTAATCCCTGCCACTGGCATGCTCTCCTCCCTCTTCCACTTTATCCTCACTAACACCCCCCCCCCCCCCTCTTCCCTTCCATCCCTCCCGAATCCTCCCCCTCCCCTCTCCTCCAACCCGCCCCTTCATACACAGACGCACAGCGAGAGAGAGGGGGGGGGAGGGGGGGGCAGAGAGAGAGAGAGAGAGAGAGACAGACAGACAGACAGACAGACAGACAGACAGACAGACAGAAGATAGACATAGACAGACAGACAGACCAACAGGAGAGAGAGAGAGAGAGAGAGAGAGAGAGAGGAGAGAGAGAGAGAGAGAGAGAGAGAGAGAGAGAGAGAGAGAGAGAACATTTAGTTATTCGTTTGTAGATTTAGCTTCTTTCAAGCGCGCGTGGCTTTCCCATGTTCCTGCCAGATGTCTTCGTGTTTAGTTCGGGGGTTGCGGTGCCACCTTCACGAGGCTCATCCTGACTCTTCAAGCCACAGCGAGGCCTAAGCTGGGTCTCCCACCACACTCACAACCCCCAAGGAGCTTTCAAGAACAGGTCGTCACGAGGTCACCCACCGTAGCAGGCACTGCACTGAGGCTCAGTCTCCCCCTCCGCGGTGTTCCACGGTGCTTGTTCTGATGTAGGATACACAGGACACTGCTCACACCGCCAGTCAGTAACGACCAACAAGCTCCTCTGTCTCGGAGCTGTTCTTAGCGAACGACCTCTAACAGAAAGGCCTCCGCCACCCGGTCCACCCATAGACAGTTCTCACGAGCCCACCGACGTCGAGGGACTCGGACATGATCGAACCATACTGATGCGGATTAAATCGAGTTGTGTTAGCGAACCTGTTAAGTCTGGCATGAAGGAACCGCGTGCTTCAACAAAATTGGCTTGATCTCTAACAGTCCATGAGGATGATACTGCGGGTTCCAGTCTGGCTTGAGACTGCATGTTAGGGGTTGCAGTCTGCTCTTCCTACATGATGTATCCCGACATCATCCGGTCTGGGAGAAGCACAGACCTGCTGTTTGGTCAGGAAACTTAACAAGAGGCTCAGAGCGCACTTGTGTGTGAGTATAAAAGCTGACTGGGTGGTTCCAGTCTATGGATTGAAGCCGAACAACGGTCAACGAGTTGACTAGGACTGATCAACAGCGAAACACCACTCCCACCCCCACCCCTTCCCCCAACCTCCCAGCCGCAGTTTTAACGGACTTTGTATTTATGCTCAGCATTTTTAATTGAACGCCCCTTTCTCTCCGCCTCGCCTCTCTCTCTCTCTCTTCTTCCTCTCCTCTCATCTCTCTCTCATCTTCCTCCTCCTCCTCTCTCTCTCTCTCTCTCTCTCTCTCTCTCCTCTCTCCTCTCTCTCATCCTCTCTCTCTCCTCCTCTCTCTCTCTCTCTCCTCTCTCCCTCCATCTCTCTCTCTCTCTCTCTCTCTCTCTCTCTCTCTCTCTCTCTCTCTCTCTCTCTCTCTCTCTCTTCTCTCCCCCCCCAAACCTTACACTTTAAGGAGACATAATTCACAGAATTAAGATGTACAGAAACGTACACACACACACACAACACACACACACACACACACACACACACACACACACACACACACACATACAGAGACACTGACACTGACATTTTTTATTGTCCGTTTAGCAGTTAAGCCTTTTAGACAAGGGGTTGGCAAATGCATTCACCGATACAAAAAGCAGAAATTTCATGCGTATACGTACTCACACACACACACACACACACACACACACACACACACACACACACACACACACACACACACACACAACACACGTCCTCACCTTTCCCTCCGCCCCACCCCGCTACCTTTCTACTATTATCCCCCAACATCCATACCGCCATAATCACACACACTTGACCACTAACCCTTCCCTCTCCCTCCCCCTATTCCGCCAGCCCACACACCCTCCCCAGCCCCCCCCCTCCCCAGAACATCCGCACATTGGATCATCCTTATGTTAACTGGTATTTTGCTCAATTATCTTTTTTCTCACATACATGGCTTCAGCTATGTACTTAGCCACTTCTTTTAACAACACGTTCATTATTATTAGATAACACTGAAGCAACGCTAGCATTATTTTGGTGGAATGAACGAGTATTCAACACACTGCAGCTTTTACGTTTGTCAGCATAAGTAGTACAATGAAACAAAAATGTTCTTCGTTTTCTAATTCATTTCCACAAGATGGGCAAATAGTGTCATTCGAATATTCAGAACTTAAGAACCATTGCTTACAGTTTTTTAGACCACTAACCCTTAACCTAAATCTGGCCAACCTGATTCTGTGCCATTTATTTGTAACTAACGTTAGGTACTTTTCTGCCTGAAAAATATTTTTGAAGGAACAGAAGTATCTATATTTATCGTTATTATCTATTTCTGCATGCCAATTTTGTTTGAAACAGGAAATGAGTCTGTCTTTGAATTCTGTTATAAAACCATATTCGGAACAAACTCCCTGGTTCAGCCAAACAATACCAAAGCCATTTTCAGTCAGAGTCTTTTGTACTTCTGTCACCCAATTAAAGTGACCAGATTCGTGCTGTAACAGAAGCATTTTGTAGGCTTGCCTACATATTCTCGACATGGGAGTCTGACTAGTTTTAACCAGTATTTGATGCATTTTACAGTAGTTGTAACGCGTAGAGAATACCTCCCAGTTTCTCCATATATCAGTTTATTTGATGTATGTAGGGGTACATTCAGATATCTTTTATGGCAAACATGTGGACATTTTCAATCTGTTTACTGTCTTGTTCTAATCCCCAAACTTCAGCTGCGTATGTTAGGATAGGCTGAATTTGTGCATCGAAAAGCTTCCAAAATAAATTTATATCAATAGTGTTTAGTCTTCTTAATGATTTCATAATTTCCATCACTCCTTTTTTTTGCCTTTCTGCAAACATCAGACAGAGCACTGCTAACACTCAACTTTGTGGTAAAAGCCATCCCTAAGTATTTGTACGAGTTAGTTACCTTTACTTCTTCATTTCCATAAAACCATCTTTCTCTGTCACTTAAGTAGCCACCTTTTCTGAAAACCATTACATTTGTTTTGTCAAGATTGACTGTTAACTTTAATCGATCTGCCCCTTCTCTAAGACTATTTATTTGATTCTGGAGCCCAATAACAGAGTCAGATAACAAAATAACATCATCCGCAAACAATAATAAGAATATTTCAACTGCACCAGGAATGAGCTGAATACCATGTTTTCCATTGCTTGACAAATCCACAGCCAATTCGTTTATGAAAAGGAAAATAAGAGCGGGCTAAGTAGACATCCTTGTTTCACCCCCCCTTGGGCATTCAAAGTAATCTGAAGAACAACATTTATCTCGTACACATGCTAATACAGAATCGTAAACACTTCGTATTGCTTGATAAAGTTTTCCTTTCACACCACATTTTCTCAAAACTGCCCATAAAACATTTCTGTTCACAGAATCGAATGCCTTTCTGAAGTCCACAAAGGCAACATACAGTTTAGACTTTTTTATAAGAAACTTTTGTACTATCGCATATGGGGTGAAAATATGATCTACGGTACTATAACCTGGTCTGAAGCCTGCTTGCTCTTCTATTATTTTTTTCCTCTTGCTCTACCCACTTTGAAAGTCTTTTGTTTAAAATATGTGTATACACCTTACTTACAACACTCGTTAGGGCAATGCCACGATAGTTATCTGGCAGGTTTGGATTTCCCTTTTTATCTATTGGAACAACTATAGATCTCGACCAGTCATCTGGGTAAACACCAAGGTCAAACAATTTATTGAAATAAATAACTAAGAAATCAATAATTTTTTAACTGGCATGCTTCAGCATCTCACTAATAATTTTGTCAGGACCAGAACTTTTTCCGGCCTTGAGATTACCAATGCTGGCTTGAACCTCATGCCTGGAAATTACTTCATCGAACAAAACATCTGAGTCATCTGTTGTTTCTCCCACATGGCTAAACTCGATATTTTCCTCTGGAGTAGATGTTACATCCACATCATTAAAGACATTGTAAAAATGGTTATGCCACTGTTCAATGGCAATGGAGTTGTATATGGCTGACTTTCTATTGACTGATCGAATAGTTTGCTAAAATACCTTTGGATCATTAATCGACTGATTAAGTTTGGTTAATCTTCTTTGGTCAAATTCATCTTTTTTCCTGTTTAACAAATATTTGTATTCTTTTCTTTCTTTTACGTACTCTTCTCTTTTTTCTGCACGTGATTTCTTTGAAGCTCGTTTAAATTTCCATAGTGACCCCTTAACTGCCTTCTTTTTTCGATCACATTCCTTGTCAAACCAGTCGTTTCTCTTTTTCTTATTTCCCATTGTTCTCATCATGCAAGAAGCAGCGCTGCAAAGTGATTTAACGAAGAGTTCAATGGAAATATTGACATCTGTATCTAGAGCTTGGTAGGCGTTCTGTAGGCTTTCATCAAATTCATGAGAACTTAATTCCTCTTCAAAAACACTAAACAAATCGTCTGACCACACAAACCTATCTTCCACACCTTGTTCAGCTTCAGCTGGCTTTTCCACATCCTGTCCTACATTTGTCCACTGAAATTTAACTGGTAAATGCCAGGAGTCAATACGGTCTCCGACATTCAGCTTACAATGTTGCGTAGAAAACATATCCTGAGACATAATGACATAATCGATCACACTAGAGCCGTGAGGAGAAACATACGTAAAATCCCCAGCAGACTCACATTCACCACAACCGTTAACTATGACACAGTTGATCATGAAACATAAATTCAACAACGATTTACCGAAACTATTTATAACATCATCTTTTGAAAATCTGTGCAAAACATCATCAGTCACACAATCGTCATCATCAATATCAGGTGAGTAATTAGTCATCACTTCGGGTGTTGGTTGTTCAGATCCTGTTCTTGCATTGAGGTCACCCATTATCAAAATATATACGTTTTCATTTTCTGTAGCCTGCAAGATACATTCTTCCAAGTTCACAATCCCATCTTTGATTTCCATTGAATTGTACAAAGGACCATTTTCAGGGACAACATAACATGCGAACAATAACACATCTCTATCCGAGTTAAATACACATCTGTCAATCCGTATGGCCACAACATTTTCACAATTAACATTGACTACTGAAATATATCTGGAAAAGGATTTGCGCACTAACAGAAGAACGCCACCAGAATGTCTTCCATGATGTGACAATTTTCTTGCTGGAGCAGTAAACTTAACAAAGTCTTGAAGAATATTACTGAAATCAAAAGAACTATCCACAAAAGTCTCTGTCAAGCACGCAACATCAAACGTCGAAATGTAATCCATGAAAGAAAAGTCATTAAGCTTACTGTACAAGTTTTCCACATTGTAAACAAGAAATGTCACTTCCTCAAGATGATCCGGCCTGTCCTACCGTGTAGTCGTCCGTGCAGTTCGCCTGGGTCGTGCGTCATTGGCAGGGCTCTTGTTGACAGGGGGTGACAAGAAGCGGTGTAGACTGCCGTCGCCACGTCCACCTCGTCCCGCCCCACCTTTGCCACGACGCACACCACGTGCGCCCCGTGCAGGGTCAGACTGGCTGACCTCGTTGAAGCGACGAGGGGAATCCCCGTCTCTGCTTCCGCGTACTTCTGCTGCCCTCTGCCCTCTGTTGCGCTGTCAGCTGCCGGCTTCCTCGCGGTGTCGGCGTTGGCCTCGGAAGCTGTTCCTCTGGCATCAGCGTCGGCGTGGTAGTCTCCTGCGGCTGCTACCTCCGCATAGGTTCTGGGGTCCGGTCGTTTTGGTTCCACAACCAGTCTGCCTCTCTTAAAGTAGGCCACTTTCCCCTCCTTCCTGGCTTCTGCCACAATACTGGCTTGTTTGGTCAGGTCGTTGGACACTGTCACACCTTTCGCTTTCAGTCTTTCTCTGAAACTACGGTCTGTGATCACTGCCATCTTCTTCTTCCACTGACTAAACGTGACCACCATTGGTTTGGGTCGGCCGTCTCTGTTCTCCCCTACCCTGTGAGCTCGGCGATGTCATCGTTGTCCATTTCATCGGCCCCTCCACACTGTTGAGGGTATCGGCGATCAGTCTGGCACAAGTGTCATAGTTTTCAGACTTGGCCGTCTCAGGCACACCGTAGAAGCGAAGGTTATCTCGACGTGAGAAACCTTCCAGTCTGTCATGATTTTCTTTCAAACAGTCCATTTCACTTTTCATTTTTTCGACACTGGAGGTGAGTTTCCGGAATCCTTTTTCATTTTCAGCACACTGCCTAAACAAATCCCCAACGTCTTCTCTGGTTTCATCTAAGGACGAAGCAATCTCTTGTATATTCTTTTCAAGGCTGTCACATCGTCTCCCAATCTCCTCACACTTGCTTCTCACCAGTCCGATGTCAGATCTGATGGCGCCTATATTACTTTCCATGCTGGACAAACGACTGACAATAGATTCGAACCTCTCACTTTGAAGTCTGAGGGTGTCCAGTATCTGTGATGCTACGTCAGAGGAGAAACCTGAGTCTGCGTCGAGCTGGGAAGAGGAAGTCATGGTAATCCTGTCACTGCTGGATTCAGTCACTGTATCACTGTTTGCAGTAGCCTCCTCTGTGCGGCACTCGTTGTCTGTAGGCCCAGGGTTCATTTCCACATCGCCACAGCATAAGAGGTATGCAGCGACAAACACGAACAACAAACCCTGCAGTTTGTTCCGTACGGCCACCACTCTAGTTCGCATTTTCAACACGAACTTGACACGCTTCGCCATGAAGTTCAGAAACGTGCCAAGGAACAGGCCACAACTTGCCCGAAATCGCACGTTGTCCACAGGCATGGTCACTGATAGTCACACGTTGTCCACAGGCATGGTCACTGATAGTCACACGTTGTCCACAGGCATGGTCACTGATAGTCACAAATTTTATGTCACTGTCATCAGTGCACTTGCCGCTAGGTGACTGTCAGGCCAGGTTCTGCCAAAAGGCACTGAGTAAAGCGCTAATTAATAAAAACGACTAATTTCCAAGAGAGCTCAGGAAAAAGCGTGTTGTCGCCACAGTGAGATCATCTCAGCCCCCCCCCCCCCCCCCCCCCCCCCACACACACACACACACACATACAACAGAGAGAGAGAGAGAGAGAGAGAGAGAGAGAGAGAGAGAGAGAGAGAGAGAGAGAGAGAGTCGTTCGACCAATCAAGCTATTCAGGCGTTCGCACACGAAACGTCGGTTTATAGTCTCATTGGACACGACTTTTTCGGGAAATGGAGTCCGAGCCAACATGAACTCCGTGGGGAAAACGTCCCTGCACATGACGTATGTAACGTCTTTTCACTTACATCTATGTTACATCAAAAACCACATGACGTGTGTAACGTCTTTTCACTTACATCTATGTTACATCAAAAACCACATGACGTGTGTAACGTCTTTTCACTTACATCTATATTACATCAAAAACCACTAGCACTTCATCAAACACCTCGATGTAAAGATCCCGAATTGATTTGGCCTCTTTTGGATTCTAAGGCTTCCTAAAAATCCACTTCGGTCGATTCGGTGTGTCCCCATTCACCGAAAAGCCTTATCAGACTTATCAGGAATCTCAGAGCAATCAAAACTCTTGTTTTGTCACATGCATAAATCATATCCTAGATAACAAAAAGTTACGTGCGCAAACTCGACTTCTTGACTGACATGGCTGATGGAAAATTAAATCACAAAAAGGGCTGTAATGTTCAGTTGGATCATCACGTCTGTGTGTGTGTGTGTGTGTGTGTGTGTGTGTGGTGTGTGTGTGTGTGTGTGTGTGTGTGTGTGTGTGTGTGTGTGTGTGTCTGTCTGTCTGTCTGTCTGTCTGTCTCTGTGTGTGCGTGTGTGTGTGTGTGTGTGTGTGTGTGTGTGTGTGTGTGTGTGTGTGTGTGTGTTGTGTGTGTGTGTGTGTGTGTGTGGTGTGCACAACGGAAAGCTTCGTAATATCCACGTCGGTCGACTCGGTGCGTTTTGGTTCACTGATTCTTTTCAACTTTTGTCTTCAGCGGAAGACAAATTAAGGAGAATGCTTACGTTTTCAGCACAGCCTGGTTTAGCTGACCTACGAGTGTCACTAAATGTTCATGCTATAAGCAAGTAGTATGTGCTTGTTATTGATTGTTAAAAACTTTTTCACAATGTTTTTATAGTCATGAAAGGACCTGTGGTCGGCTGAACTACAATGATAAATATGACTGTGTATATATATGGCGGATGGTAAATGTCTCCCCTGTCTGCATACTACTAAATGTTCTGCTCTCGACTAGATGGTTTTCACAAACCACACAGTGTTCAGCTGTACATTTGAAGTATCCAGCATAAATGTCATATGGAATCGGAGAGCTGATGGCATGCGCAGATTTCTCAAAGACCGCGATTTTCTTTCGGCTAGTATGGGTGGGAAAGGCATAGCCTTCCGCATGTTCTGGCTCGTGTGGAGAAGAGGTTGGAGTTCTGCAAACCAAGAACGGAATGGGGGATTAGAGGGGTTGTGGGTGATGATGAATGGAACCCGGTTGTGTTGCCTGTCTTCCGTCTTATAGCTGAGAGTCTCGTGTCGGGGAACATGGCTGGCTTTGGTTGTTGCCTCCTGGATGGTCACAGGGCTGTATCCTCGCTGGAGAAAATCACGTTCCATATCCTGGCAACGAGACTGGAAGGTTGGCATGTCAGAACAGAGGCGGCGGAAGCGCAGGAACTGGGCATAAGGAATGTTTTTGATGGTATGGTAAGGGTGGCAGGATGAATGGGCCAAGTATGTACGAGCATCTGTAGGTTTGGAATACAGGTCTGTGTACAGATAACCTCGCTTCAGATGGATGACGATGTCCAAGAATAGCAGTGATTCCTTAGAATTGTTCATATTGAACTTGATGGTAGGGTGGAACTGGTTCAAAAACTCAAGGAACTGGTGAAGTTCTTCTGTTGATCGAGACCACAGAAGAAAGATGTCGTCTATAAACCGTTTTCCACAGTTCTCGGATGATAGGAAAGGGGCTGTTGTCCAGTATCTGTGCCTCCAACCAGCCCATGAAGAGGCAAGCCACCGTAGGTGCCATAGGTGTGCCCATGGCAGTGCCCAGTGTTTGTCTGTAGAAATGCCCATCAAAGTGGAATACATTGTTGGACAGTACATGGTTCATCAGTTCCAGAAGACGCTCTGTGGGCATGTTGTTGTTGCAATCATTTTTGTCAACAAACGCCTTCACTGCTGTTTCCATGTCGGCGTGAGGAATGTTGCTGTAGAGTCCAACGACATCAATGGTGACCAGGTATGTGCTGTCGTCAAAAGGACCAAACTCACGGTTCCATTGGTCTAGTGTATGGAGCATATGTGTGGTGTCTTGCACATAGGACGGAAGTTGCTTGACATGGTCCTGTAATCAGTGAAGACTTTGAAATGATAAGCAGTGAACAACACAGGTCTACTGATACCACCGAACTGGCCCTGAACCGGCCCTGTATGGTTGCCGGGCTGTAAAGCTACAGGCAATATAAACTACTGTCCCTAAGCAACGCAGTCTTCTCTGGTTGACGGTTATATGACGGCAGACATTCCTAGCTGCCAGTGACACTGTGTAGCTGTCAATGCTGCCCTAGGACTGCGATGGAGAGGACTACGCGGGAATGGTTTTCTAACAGTGTCAGCATCCTCGGTGTGGGGAAAATGTCACTAGGATGGTTGAAAAGATGGGTCAAGAAGACATCATGTATATCTGGAAGAAACTGGTGGCATATCATGGAGATTATGGTGGATTTGATAAATAATGCGTCTCGTGTCTCTTCAAGGATGGGAGAGAGAGAGAGAGGGGGGGGGATCAGACCACGCTTTTTGTTGACTCAAAAACAAATCCAAACAAAGATCACCTCCAAAATCAGAATTAGATCACCAAGAAGGAAAATCAGGAGCCGGTCACCAGGAAGAAAAATTAGAAGCAGATAACCTTAAGAAAAAAAAACCTGATTGATTGAAACGTGCAAGGATCACCGAGGACAACACGTCAAATGATACAACATTTTCTGTGAAATGCTTATGCCGTCAGAAAGCGAGGATTTAGTTGTCTTGTCGACTGAACAGTGTCTGGACGTGACGGTAGACGGTGTGACATATGTTCAGACACGGCAAGAGAGTGCAGCGTAGGTGAGGACTTGGCGAGAGACCGTCGAACCTTTGTGAAGACATGGCAAGGGAGAGTGTTACACCTCTGAAGACATGACGAGAGATGGTCTTTCACGTATGGGATTATGAGTAGAAACGCCGTAACATATAAAGACATGGCAAGAGACTGTGTAACGTACGTGAAGACGTGTTCATGGACGCTGTCTCTCATGTGAGCGCCAACGCAAGAGACAATCTAACACAGGTGAGGACACAAGAAAAAACGGTGTCGTGTGCATGAGGATAGGACAAGAAGCGGTTCAGCAATGGGGGGACAGGATAAAAGACGTAGGTGGGGATAATGCCAAAGACAGTCTAACATACAGGCAGAGCCATCTGCTGAAGTAAGCAGGTAATCTTCCAGGTTAGCCTCTCTTCATGGCAGCCCTAGTTCCGAGGGTGGCCTTCTATATGATGTGATTTACGTGGGTAAGACACCCACTAATATGCTATTATTCAAGCTGAAAGAAACTCGACGATCACCGTAAAGTCGTTTCACGCTAAAGCTCACAAGAAAGCCACATGGGCCGTAAACGTTAACCACGTGTTAACCGAATGTAACTGTACGCAGCTTGTTATTTACCACACACGTGTTCTGTCAGGTCGAAAATGGAGCGTGATCGTGTACGCTCTCTCTCTCTCTCTCTCTCTCTCTCTCTTCTCTCTCCTCTCTCCTCTCTCTCTCTCTCTCTCTCTCTCCACACACACACACACACACACACACACACACACACTAACCGTCTTCCCTTCCACACTCACTCAATCCTCTCTCCCCCGTCCCCTCCCCTCCCCCCTACATTCCTCTTACCCTACCCCCCCATCCCCCTTACTCTTTCCCCTGTACTCTTTTCACTCGTCTCCACTCCCCTTTTGCCTTATACCCGCTTTGAATCTCCTGAAGAAGAAACAAGATGCGAAGCATATAAACGTACTCCCGTTTTCCAAACCGCTTATAAATCGGCCAAGTGCTTTGTGAGATAAGAAATGAAGACAAAATAACGGTTTTAACGGTTATTTAACCAATGTACACTTTTGAAACTGGTATTTTAGTCCTCACTGGGCTAAAGCCTGTGTACATACCAAATTTCATCCAAATCGGACAATATGTCAAGAATAACGGTTTTTAACGGTCAGATTTTGAAACACTACATGGAAGTGCCATTTGTGTGTAAAAACCTTTCTATATACAAAATTTCATTAAAACCCACCAATATATAAAAAAATAACGGCAAAATAACGGTTTAACGGTTGTATAACCGATATACACTTTTGACACCGGTATTTTAGTCCTCACTGGGCTAAACCCTGTGTACATATCAAATTTCATCCAAATCGGACAATATGTCAAGAATAACGGTTTTTAACGGTCAATTTTGAAACACTATATAGAAGTGCCATTGGTGTGTGATAACCTTTCTCTATACCAAATTTCATTAAAATCCGCCTATATATAAGAAATAACGGTAGAATAACGGTTTTTAACGGTTTTTTTAATCAATTTTCAGTATTACATCACTTACATATGGACAGAGACTCCGATTTGTCACGAGATCATCCAAACCGCTTATAAATTGGCCAAGTACTTTCTGAGATATTCCATAAAGAATAAAACCGTCATAGGCCGTTACAGCCGTTAGTAACGGCTATAGCGGTAAACTAAAACATCGTGCATCATCCGTGGCCCATAATGAACATACCTACAAATTTTCAGAAAGATCGGCCCAGTAATTTTGTCTGGAGCGAGTGGAACACATTTTGACCACGGACACACAGACACACAGACACACACACACACACACAGACACACACACACACACACACACACACACACACACACACACACACACACACACACACACACAGAGCATTTCTTCGTTCCCATTCTATAAGAACTGGGAGTACAAAAATGGGGGCAAAGGGTTGGAAAACGCGATTGAACGATATCTTCAGGTCTTCAGAATGACGCTTCTCCACTGAGCTCTTCAGCTTATAGTGAACACCGTGTTTGTCATCTATATGCACGCCATTGGCGAGACAAGTTCGATCCATTTCGAATCTCTTCATCGTTTCGTTTTGACGTTCAATATACAAATGCAACTAATGTGACTGTCAATAACATATGCGACTGGCTCTTGATCTGTCTGGTATGTTAATGAATCGTCATACGAAATTTAGAGAACAGATGAAAATTGAGGATTTATCCAGGAAGCAAGAAGACAGCCACACAGAAGCACACGAATGGAACTTGCCCTGTATATTAGATGTAAGTGTAGACACACACCACACACACACACACACACCACACACACACACACACGCACGCACGCACGCACGCACGACACACACACACAACACACACACCACA
>CM031596.1:6452572-6460072 GCA_018398815.1 Conus ventricosus | reverse complement strand
GTAGCTCAACTCGCTGTCGCTTGCTTGAGAGGCCCGCCACCTCGCTAGCACATCTTTAAATCAGGCCCACACTACCCCGCCAACGCACGCGCAACGACCGTTCGGTTGTCTAACGCCGGGTGTCTGCAAACGGCAGCAGCATCCAAGTTCCGTGATGTTGGAGGTGTGTGTGTGTGTGTGTGTGTGAATGGGAATCGGTCAATGGCAAGTGCTTGCTGCGCCCTGTTTCGCCTTGTTAAGCCACTCAGGTGGAGCTTTGATCATAGCAAGCGGCCCGCTTCGTCCTGTGAGCATACTCTATGCACGTTATCGGTGAGTCTGCAGGGGGAAGAGGAGGCGGAGGAATATGCATGGAAGGGGGGAAGGAGTAAAAAAGGGGGCGTGAATCCACATGTACGTCATCAATCAATCATTTCTCCTCAACCAATCCTGCTCCGACGAGTATAATGAACGTGGGAGTGAAAGCACGGCCCCGTTGTTTGTGCGTATGTTTCGGGTGGTTTGCTTACTACAACAGGAGCCTTCGTAGTGTGTGTGTGTGTGTGGGAGGGAAGCGGTGGGGGATGGGGGTGCTTGTGTGTGTCTGCGTACGCGGTGTGTGTGTGTGTGTGTGTTCCTGATGAAATCCATTTCCACCCTGATGATTCTACAGTAAATTCCCTTGGAGGGAGGTATTCAGTGTGAAAGTTGTGTGGCGCTGCTCATTCCGTCCTTCCTTACTGCCTGCATACCCCCGCTGGTGTCTAAATCTCCCCATAGGCACGCTCTTGCTGAAGGACTATGCTGGTGTCTAAATCTCCCCATAGGCACGCTCTTGCTGAAGGACTATGCTGGTGTCTAAATCTCCTCATAGGCACGCTCTTGCTGAAGGACTATGCTGGTGTCTAAATCTCCCCATAGGCAGGCTCTTGCTGAAGGACAACTCGCATATGGGTAAGACTCTGAAATCCATGTCAGCCTTCGCTAGGCTCTGGAAACATGAACCTGTCCAGTTTAGTTTGCTCCTGGAAACGGACTACGGGGTCCAAGGTGGTGAAATACGGTTATGTATACTGCAGTGCATGCAACGAGAGAACGTGGGTAGGGGAACACATGTACAGAACAGCGAGAGAGAGGAGAGAGAGAGAGAGAGAGAGAGAGAGAGAGAGAGAGAGAGAGAGAGAGAGAGAGAGAGAAGCAGAAGACGTACACGAAAGAGAAGAACCTCGAGATTTTGAAGTGCAAGGGATCTGCTGTATTAGTGGTTTTGATGTCTGCTTCCGCACTGATGCATTCATTCATTCCAGTGTGGCTCGACAGTTGTGATGCGATATGCATGGACTGGCTGACGTGCAGTGGACCCTCTAAAAAAACAAACAACAAAAACACAACAAACAAACAAAACAAACAAACAAGGAAAATCTGAAGTAGTGGAACCGAGCTGGCACATAATCCACGGTCAGCAAATTCTGAAGTCCACACCCATTGGCCTGAATTAAGCCACATCCATTGGCCTGGATTAAACCACACCCATTGGCCTGAATTAAGCCACATCCATTGGCCTGGATTAAGCCACATCCATTGGCCTGGATTAAACCACATCCATTGGCCTGGATTAAACCACATCCATTGGCCTGGATTAAGCCACATCCACTTGCCTGGATTAAACCACATCCATTGGCCTGGATTAAACCACATCCATTGTCCTGAATTAAGCCACATCCATTGGCCTGAACTAAACCACATCCATTGGCCTGGATTAAACCACATCCATTGGCTTGGATTAAACCACATCCATTGGCCTGGATTAAACCACATCCATTGGCCTGGATTAAACCACATCCATTGGCCTGGATTAAACTACATCCATTGGCCTGGATTAAACCACATCCATTGGCCTGGATTAAGCCACATCCATTGGCCTGGATTAAGCCACATCCATTGGCCTGGATTAAACCACATCCATTGGCCTGTATTAAGCCACATCCATTGGCCTGGATTAAGCCACATCCATTGGCCTGGATTAAACCACATCCACTGGCCTGGATTAAAATCGGTTCATATCCGTACTCTCTACATCCATTGGCCTGAATTAAGCCACATCCATTGGCCTGAATTAAGCCACATCCATTGGCCTGAATTAAGCCACATCCATTGGCCTGAATTAAACCACATCCATTGGCCTGGATTAAACCACATCCACTGGCCTGGATTAAGCCACATTCACTGGCCTGGAATAAGCCACATCCATTGGCCTGGATTAAACCACATCCATTGGCCTGGATTAAGCCACATCCATTGGCCTGAATTAATCCACATCCATTGGCCTGAATTAAGCCACATCCATTGGCCTGAATTAAGCCACATCCATTGGCCTGAATTAAGCCACATCCATTGGCCTGGTTTAAAATCTGTTTATATCCATACTCTCTGTGGCTCAGGCGTGATCTGTGAAACAAGGTGCTGCTTTCGGTAACCTGAACACAGCTGGGTGGACCTTGCATTGCAATTCATGTTTAGACGTTTGTAAGGTCAGCATAATTATATAGGTGAGAGTATTTAGGAGCGCAGCGATTTCTCCTGGATGAATCTTGCCTCGGTATTTAAAAGAGGTTGTTTACAGGGTCATCGGTGAGCGTGGACAATGTTGGGGTCTTGGGGATGAATCTTGCACTGACATTTACACCTTGGGTTTTTTTGTTGTCGGATGGATATCCACTGGTGAGGCCCTGACTCTTTCATCAAACTTTACATAGCGTTGTCTGTGAGGTCAGTATGCATGCTAGGACGTTTCGGGGCGTACCACTGGTTACGATGGCAGAATAGTTGAATGGTTGATAGCCTGTTGCTCTGTCTCAGTAGGACATTTCGGGGCGTACCAATGTTTACGATGGCAGAATAGTTGAATGGTTGACAGCCTGTTGCTCTGTCTCAGTTGTTGTTTCCGAGAGATATTTAGGCGCGTTGTGTTCGACAAAGATCATGGTTTCTTTTGTACTACAGTGGTTTGTCTCGGTCTTGGAGAGAAAAATCGAGCGAGTTCTTTAACTTTTTGAATGGTTTCTGTATTCACGTTTTCACTTCCCCCCCTTGATCAATGAATTGTGAGTTGACTTCAACGCGGTGACAGCCCTGATATGGCCCTTTGCGGTCGGCCGGACTATAACGCAACATTACCTTACCTTACCCCATGGTCTAACTTGCGCGGCCCACTGAAATACTATTCAGGATTATAGAAAATCGGTCTTAGTTAACCATTTTTGTGCTGACTTAGGTACAAAGACTCTGGCATATTTGTAGTTTTACGTCCGATGAAAACCAGACACTAAAATGTTGCATCGCTTGCTTCATCTGCAAACAAAAGTTGAAATCATCCCAGAAGAAATCGGAAAAGGAGAAATGAACCCGCCCAACCACATTCCAAGAAAGATTAAAACTATATATCCGGTGACTTCGTGTTTCCTTGCGACTATGCGAGAGGTCATACATGAAGTATTCAGATGGAATACAACAACAGCAATAACAGCAACAACAACAAATTTGCATTCATGTTTTTCTACGCGAAACCTATCGTAATGTAGCTGAATTCGTCCATGAATTAGTTATTTTCATTTCATTCAATGTCGTTTTCTGTTTTGGGGCAAACTGTGCTCAGTATTTATGATGAAAAATGCTACACACTGCCTAGTTGCTCACGCCATCTTGCTAAGATTATCACAAAATTAAGGCTGAACACATCGAAGACCAAATTTTCTCCTGAAGTTGTGTGTATCTGTGGAAAATTCATCTCTGTGTATCACCTTCTATTAGATTGTCCAGTTTTAACTAAAATGTATAAGGCGAAAGGTATCAATCTTGACTAATATGAAAATGAGTCAAGTTCTGTCTGACTCATGCATAATTGAGTTTGCCGCCACTTTAGCCAGTTCTGATGTAGTTAGACTATTATGAAGGTCATTAACTGATATGCTGTTTTCTTTTTCATAAGTGTATGCAGATGTATGTGTTGAAATGACTTAATTGGTTTGTGTGTGTGTGTGTGTGTGTGTGTGTGTGTGTGTGTGTGTGTGGTTTTTTGTTGTTGTCCCCCCCCCCCCTTTTTTTTCCCGTCTAATATCATCTGCCGGATGAAAAGACGTAAAATTAAACCACCACCACCACCAATGGCAAATAGGTTGTGTTTGAGCTCTTCAAAAATAATAATAATAATAATGGGGATTTATATAGCGCCTTCCACGGCACAAGGCGCTTTACAAAGGCAGAAAAAAATACAATTGCTAAATGTAAAGAAAATGCATTGAAAAACGGCTCAGAAATGAAAAACAAAGGCTCTCTCCCATTCTCTCCCACGCGCACACACACTCTCACGCACAGACACACAATACACAACAGCCGCAACAAACACAAACTACTAAGCGATCCACAAAAACAACAAGAGTCAATCAACTATCTGGTAATGACTGTCTTCTTAGTATTGTTTGAAAAGGTGGGTTTTCAGGGAGGTTTTGAAGGAAGAAAAGGTTTGAGAATGTCTTAAGTCATAGGGGAGTTTATTCCAGAGTTTGGGAGCTGCGTATGAGAAAGCTCGTTCGCCATGCTGTTTACGATGGGGACGGTAACTGGGAAAGCGGAAGGTCCTGGTGTCGGTGGAGGAGCGGAGCGTTCGTGATGGGACATATACTTGAAGGAGATCGGAAAGATAGGCAGGGGCATCGCCAGTGAAAATCTTGAAGCAGAGACAACAACATTTGTATTTAATTCTTTCTTCAACGGGGAGCCAGTGCAACTTTTTCAGGAGAGGGCTGCAGGGTTGGGTCCTAGGAGATTTGCAAATGAGACGGGCTGCAGAGTTCTGTACACGTTGGAGGGGTTGGATGACAGTTGAGGGACAGCCAAGGAGAACACAGTTGCAGTAATCTAGCCTTGAAAGGATGTATGATGAAACGAGAGTTTTTGTGGCGTCTTCAGTGAGATAGGGTCGAATAGCAGCAATTCGTTTAAGTTCCATGTAAGCTAACTGACAAGTTTTTGTGACATGCTGTTTCATTGAGAGGTCACTATCAAGGAGAACACCAAGGTCACGAACAGTGTTTGAAAATTCAATAGTGCTGGAACCTAATGGCAAAGAAGAAGGGAGCGGATCAGGGCCATGATGTGACTGGGGGATAGGGGGATGGAGGGATGGGGAAGGGGGTACGAATATTTCTTGATGGCAAGGAAAGAAATTTCTCGGCAAGCGCTGCACAATAACTCGCATTCCAGTGATCAAACGTAGGCTTGCCGTCCGCATAGGGCCACTACTGACAGAACTCTTGATCAAAAACATTGATGATGAAAAACGATGAGCATGCCATCCGCCAGTCGTTGTGCTGGCCATCATCAAAAGATAACCAGCTGGTTGAATCATTTTAATGGAGTCTGTTCATCTGCGCTAATGCGACGTTCACACTAGGCTGTAACCACGGTCTAACCAAGTGGTTACATTGAGGGATCTAACTGCGATGAGACAAACTGTATATTTTTGACACAGCGTGTGTGAATGGAAAGCGTCTAACCATTAGGCTCCGCCCCTTTTCTCGCTCTAACTCATTGGAACCGACGGGGACTAGTGTGAATGCCTTTGTAACCGTATTTGGTCATATCGGGCGATGTAACCTTGAAAATATTTTATCTTCCGAGTCATATTTTGGGGGGCCATGTAACCACCTATCGAACCACAAATCGGGTCTTCCCGAAAAATCGTCTAACCGATGGGAACCCACTGCAACCAAAATTGCGTGGTTCCAGTCAGTTACAGAGCGATCTAACCATTTGGTTAGACCGTGGTTACAGCCTAGTGTGAACGTCGCATAATGATTTCAGGATGGACGTACATTTCGGCGTCACTATGTAATCTTCATGCCCGTCGTCTTTAAAAGATACAAGAGCGAACAAGAACGGAAGTGTATATCAGACAATCGTAGTTCTCGGTTTTGTGAAACAATGTGACCTACGGTTGTAATTTCATCTTGCATTGTAATGCTGAATTGATAAACCTACACACACACACACACCACTAGATACAACAATACAGTCCACGCGCTGCCGTGGGAATTGAACATACAGTCGCGCGTCATCTGTTTTCTTCATCCCATTTCATTCAGCCCGCCTCCTCCCTCCCCCACCCCTCCTTTCTTTCTCCGGTTCCCCCATTGTCAGAGCCACCGTCTATACGTTTCCGACGTTCCTCCCACGGACTGCGTGGACAAAGGAGCGGTCCAGGTTTCCCCAGCCTTCCCAAATTACGCAGATAACAATTAGATCCACTCACAGCTCAGTCAGATACACACCGGCTTTCCCGCCCGGAGGCTGAGTCGCCGTCCACATCCCATTCAGTGTTCGCTAACGCGCATAAAAAATATGTTGTTTCTCTTTTTCTTGCGCTATGGTTTACAATTTTTTCCCTTAGTGAACGCAATTAAATGTCAGCTCTCTGTCTCTTGTCCCTGTCTCTCTGAGTCTGTCTCTGTTTCTCTGTATCTATTTTCTCTCTCTCTTTCTGTCCGCGCGCGCATACGCACACGCACGCAGGAACACACGTGCGCTCGCGTGCACACACATGCACACAGAGGCACACACACACACACACACACATACATCCTTGTGCACATGCGCGCGGTTGGGCACACACACACACACACACACACCACACACACACACGCATGCAGTGCGCACACATGCACGAAAATACACGCGCGCGCCAGCACGCATGCTTGCGCTTACACACACACACACACACACACACACACACACACACACACACACACACACACACACACACACACACTCACTCACTCACTCACACACACACACACACACACACTGTTCTAAAGTGGCTCTAACCCTCTCTCTCGCCTTCTTCTACTGGCTCCTCGCCACCCCCTCTCTCCACCTTTCCGCCCGCTCCCCACACTCCCTCCACTCTCCTTACCCCCACCACCCGCCCCCACAACTCTCCTCGTTCACCACACTCCATCCCAACCCCAGTCCGCCCCCCCCCCCCCCCCCCCCCCCTATTGATGCAGGACATATACGGCAGTCCGTTAGCCACTGGTTAAATAAGGAATCCCCGCAGATCCCCTGACGCTGGTCGCCCGCCGCTGTCTTTGGCCCCCTGGCTCCACAGTCTGACCAGGAGCTCCGAGCAGTGCCCGAGCCAACGCCGCGCAACCGATGCCGCGCTAATGATGTCCCCTGGTTCGGTCTGGAAGGGGAGGCAAACCAGGGTGACGACGGGTTCGGTGTCATGTGTGTGTTTGGAGGTCAGAGAACCAGCCACCAGCTAGCCCCTGGCCTGAAAAGCTGCCGCTGAATGGAGTCGACGTACAATTATTGAAAATTTGTGATTAACAAAAAAAAAAAAAAAAAAAAGAGCAAGTAAAGAAAACGACAACTACAAAACCCCGATGCCTTTGAATAAGAAAGCAACAGAAGCAAATCCAAGGGAAACAAGCAAACAAGAACAAAAAAAGGACATCCCCA
>CM031596.1:6442572-6447572 GCA_018398815.1 Conus ventricosus | reverse complement strand
AATTCGCATCTGTACCGATCTATTGCAAAACACCACCCCCTTCTTTAAATTGCCGAAAAGTTATCGCCATCGGCAAACTTTACTTTGGGCCACGATTATTGGAACCAGGCCTACAAAATGAGTCGACTGCGACTGTTTACGATGTAATAGACATACTCTCTCTGTCTCCCCGACTGCCGGCTACTCCGTATCTGTCTCCCTCTCTCATTTCCCCCTACTCTTCGTGTATTACAACACGCATGTATTGTTCTGACTTTCTGAGGCATGTTTATGCCCCCCCCCCTTTTGTCAATTTGAAAATTCACCTGATTCTGTTCTTGGCGCGTAGATCTACAAGTGCCTGCCGTGTCGTGCGATGTTGGCTCTACTACAGCCGAACCTGGTCGGAGGAGACAGTAGGCTCTACTACAGCTGAGCCTGGTCGGAGGAGACAGTAGGGTTCAAATGAGCGCCGAACGAAATCGATGGGGCCAAAAACGTCTGTGGCAGATTATAGTGTGAATACCTATGCTGTCTGAATCATGAACCCACAGATATATACGTTTAAACCGGTGCTACACTCAACTGTCAGGATGATATCATACAAGGGCGCACGCGCGGTGCGTGCCTTTGTGTGAAAAAGGTGATGGGGAGAGAGAGAGAGAGAGAGAGAGGAGAGAGAGAGAGAGAGAGAGAGAGAGAGAGAGAGGTGTAATAATGCATTCCTCAAAGATGTGAAAAATTCACATGAGAGAGAGAGAGAGAGAGAGGAGAGAGAGGAGAGAGAGGAGAGAGAGAGAGAGAGAGAGAGAGAGAGTCAGATGTACTGAAAGATAGAAGAGAGAGAGAGACAGGTAGACAAAGTGAATGTGTGCGTATGTGTGTGTGTGTGTGTGTGTGTGTTGTGTGAATCACATCGGGAAAGTAAGTAAAACACACAGAAAGGTCACCAGATTCTTGAACATGAAGGAGAAGATCGTTTACATAGAAAATAGGGGAGGACCTAAAACGGAGCCCTGGCTCACTCCATATCTGACAGGTAATGTATTGGATGTTGAAGTATCAAAACAGACAAGTTCTTGATTACTGTCTAGGAATGATGAAATCAGTTGGAGCGCATTTTCTGTTATGCCATACAATGGTAATTCTTTGGATAGTAACGGGTGGTCTGTGACATCAAAAGCCTTTGCAAAGTCAGCAAATGATTCTCCACAAAAGATATTTTAATCAATATTCATCTGCCAGTAATTTGTCAGAGCAGTATGACATGAATTAATTGTCCTGAGAGAGAGAGAGAGAGAGAGAGAGAGAGAGAGAGAGAGAGAGAGAAAGAGAGAGAGAGAGAGAGCATCCCCCCCCCTCCCCGAAGAAAAAAAACCCTTCGTAGTTGACCGACAGACTAAAGTACAGGCGGGCGCATGCACGTGCATACACGCGCGCGCACACGCACGCACGCGGAGAAACACACACACAGAGAGAGAGAGAGAGAGAGAGAGGAGAGAGAGAGAGAGAGAGAGAGAGAGAGAGAGAGAGAGAGAGAGGAAGAGATTACTACATGGATTATATGTGGTGATACTAGTTATTCTTTTCAAACGGTCTGTTAACCATGGTAACTTTTAACTCATCGAATGAAACACTGAACTTATGTATCGTGTGGGAAGCGGTTTATAGGAGGTTTCGTAGATCCTAAAAATCCTGGGGAATGCACAACATGCTGAGTATCTAAAAGTTTTGAAACCCGGTGAAAAATTGTAACAGGCCATGTGGCTGTAGAATTTTTTCTCAATTGTTTGCCTGCACATTACAATCATTCTTTGCAGGCTCTGATCGCTAGTGATGTGCTTTCCAAAAAAAAAGAAAAAAGAAACTATCATTCCCCATCTCTCCCTCCCCTCCCTCCCTCCCTCCCTCTCTCTCTCTCTCTCTCTCTCTCTCTCTCTCTCTCTCTCTGTCTGTCTGTCTGTCTGTCTGTCTGTCTGTCTATCTGTCTGTCTGTCTGTATCTCTCTCCGGGCATTATTTACTGAATATTTCACGGAACGTTTCTTATTAGTTTTGAATTAAAGTCCTTAGATAGCTCACAATGTGAAGTAAATGTTCAGGTTACATCGCAGAGGTTGTCACACGTAATAGAACTCAGTTTGTCCTAGGGCGGAATTGTGTCACATCAGTTCGGACATACCTGTACCGTCCAGCAGTTGACCAATGCTGCACCTTTGTTTCGCAATGCTCCGCGGCGTTTTTGTTTCATTAGGCACCTGTCCAGTGTTTTGTGTGTATGTTTGAGAGGGGCGGAAAGCAAACACCCGCGCGTTGCGCCTCGCATTAACCTGGACTGCAAAACGTGCAGGCCAGCCGAGTGGGCGATGGTTGAGAGTGGCTGTCCTGGTGTGAGAAATTGCAGATTCCAGGCTGTGTCGTATCGCAGCAATGTTTTAACTCGACCGACCGGCTTGTCCGTGGAATCGAGGAGGAGAAGGTGAATCCGATTCTGTTGGAACTTAACAAAAAAACACAACAAACGCTGTGATCGATCATGTTGAAACTGAAGTAAAAGATCGGGTTCAGTCCTGTTGGATTTGAGACTCTGGAATTCTCCCCTTGAAATTGAAATGGAAGTATAAAAGAAAATAAGTCATAAGTAGGAAATAAATTCGTAAAGGTAGAACGTAAGCAATGAAAAGGTAGGAAATGAAATTTTAAGATGTGAAAATAAAGGCAAAGTACGAGAAGGCAGAGAACAGGAAAAGGATGGAAATGAAAAAGTAAAAGGTAGGAAAATAAGTGGCAAAATGCAGGATATAGATACAATGTTAAAAAAAAAGTATTAAAAAAACCCCCGGGCTATGGAAAGGTAGGAAAAAATGAGGAAAGATATGGTAGGAATAAAGTAGTGAAAGACAGGATATAAAGACAAAGTAGAAAAGGTTGCATATTTCGCATGAAAAGGTAGGAAACACAGACTCTCAACAGACAGGAAAAAGGCGAAAAAGGTAGGAAACACAGACTCTCAACAGACAGGAAAAAGGCGAAAAAGGTAGGAAATAAGAAAAAGTTGAAAAATGTATTGGCCAAAGCTAGGAAACAAAACAGGAATGAAAGGAGTGATGGTTAAGGAATAGAGAAGTGACAGGAATGAAAGGAGTGATGGTTAAGGAATAGAGAAGTGACAGGAATGAAAGGAGTGATGGTTAAGGAATAGAGAAGTGACAGGAATGAAAGGAGTGATGGTTAAGGAAGAGAGAAGTGACAGGAATGAAAGGAGTGATGGTTAAGGAATAGAGAAGTGACAGGAATGAAAGGAGTGATGGTTAAGGAATAGAGAAGTGAAAGTGAAGAAATACACCAGTCAAAAGTGGGAAACAGGAAATAAAAGAAGTAAATCCAAGGAAATGAACTTGTAAAAAAATGACCTAGAATACACAGTGAAGTATGTACAGTGGAAGCAGCAGCACTGTACGTGCACTAAGACACAGCTGGTGTTTTGGAGATCACAGCGAAGAGGAAAAGTGTGCCAATGGTCCAATCGTCTCTCTCTTCTTTTTCTTTTCCATCCATTTTTGTTGTTGCTTTTCTTTCGTGAAGAGTGGAATTCCAAGCCCTCCAGCTTTCGCCGTGCAGTTCCATAGGCAGGAGGGATCAACTGCTGCTTCGTGCGCCATGTGGCGCGATGATGTGGTCAGGGATTGATGGCACACGCTGACGCCGGGTCTGGGTGGGGCGAAGAGTGTTCATAAACGGATATGGTAAAGGTTGCTGCCGCTGCTGCCACCGTGCCCCTTGTTGAAGCACTCAACTGTCCAGACATCTGCACTCGCCACAAGTCCGGAGCCCTTTACCGTGCTAGACAGCAAAAAGGAGGCGGAAGGGAGATGTGGAGGTGGGCTCGGGGAGGGGGAGGGATGGAGAGTCCAAAATGAAAGCCGAAGGGATAAGTCCACCAGACTTAAAGGCCAGCGGCAGACGGCTTCAAAGGAACGTCTGGCAGTTTGTGTGTTGTTAAGAACTTGCCGCGAGGCATTTTCTTTCAGTTTGGAACGCAGAGAGGCAATCTGGTCAGCTATGAACCGACATCACGGGTCATGAATGTCACATCGCTGTTAGTTACTGTGCACTTGACAAAACAGTTAGTTTCTTTGAACACGACCAAATGGCGTCAGCATTAGAACGCATTTTTGCTCGACTGGTAAAAGACCAGATTTTTCCGAGAGGGTTGAGTGGTGAACATATGTTTCCAGTTCTTGTGATATGAAGAAACACACAAAAAAGCACTGTATGTTGCAATATTTGAAAAAAAACCCCAAGAGTTGGATATTCATGTTACATTTTTCTCCTTGTCGGAGTGCCAGTGATCTCATCGTCAAGGTTTAGCTAGGAAGAAAAAAGCGTTGTCTCTGGAGACAGTGGAATAAATGAACATGCAAAATCCACAGCATTAAAGTATTGTATGCTAACTCCAGTGCTATAGCCGTGTATGAAATTTTCCAAAACAATTCAAATCGTCGATTGTTTGGCTCTGTGAGAATACAGGTCAACTGAACTGCGATGAAAGAAATACTAGCTGCCTGGTTTGGCTTACTATGTGGGCATGCCAGCATGACCTCCAAACAAAAAGGGGTTACCCCAGAGTTTTGTTTACCATAGAAGTGGTCTACAATCAGACAGCCAATAATCGTTTCAAGATCATGAAAAGTATATAAAACCAATATGATGTGACCCAGATTTGACTTGAATTTGTTTTAGTTTGTTATATTCTGAAAGCAGCATCTGCATATGCACGAGTATATCATGGCACCAAAGTCATCTTGCGCTTCTTGAAACTAACGAAAAGGTCTGTACAGCACCCACAACTGACTGATTAAAAATAGTCCCCAAATGGAGTAACTTTGAGGTGAAAAAGGTCTGTACAGCACTCACAACTGACTGATTAAAAATAGTTCCCAAATGGAATATCTTTGAGGTGAATCGGATCAAGTGAACGTGATCGTTGAAAATGTTATGTAAAAAAAAAATTGGCTGATC
>CM031596.1:6433918-6442472 GCA_018398815.1 Conus ventricosus | reverse complement strand
GGTAGTGTGTGTGGTCGTCGTGTGTGGGGTGTTGAGAGTGTGTGTGTGTGGTGTGGTGTGTGTGTGTGTGTTGTGTGTTGTGTGGTTGTGTTGGTGAGAGAGAGAGAGAGAGAGTGCGGTGGTGGTTATATATAGCTGTTTCTGTTTTAAAACCGCGTCATTCCAATCGCCAGTAGTTCACAAAACTTGCCAGCATTAACCGCTGCTTACGAGCCGCTTCAATCATTTTTCAAAGTATCTTATATTTCATGTAAAGCATTCTTTCTTCCTCTGTCCACAATTCTGTTGGTGTTGGCGGCGGTAATAGGAGATTTTGAGCTTGTTAGAAAGTTGTAGCTGATTCCATGTCTTCCACACATTTAATCTTATAAAGCTGTTGAAAAAGTATTTGTGATTCAAAAACTTTTTCTAACTTAGAATCCACACTGTCTTCTAAAACTGCAGCTATATTTTGTGCCATATGCAAACTCACACCACACAGCACTGGGAGAAATAAACAACCCAAGTGCTGGGCAGGTAGGCCAGCAACTAGCAATTAAAAGCTATACCTGCCACCTGCAGAGCAGGGTCGTTGACACCGCCCTAACAGAGTTGGCAGTACTGAAAAGAGAGCCGTGGGAACAGACACCGTTTGTATATGAAGCGCGTTCAGTCACGGCTGCTTTTCCCTACGTTACTCTATGGGACGTGTTCAGCCACGGCTACTTTCCCTACGTTACTCTATGAAAACTTTAGTAATTAGTATTGAATTGAAGTCTTACTTGTCAGAGAACAGGGAAAAGGCGGCTTTTAGGCCACTTTCGCCCAAAAACTTGGTGGAGGAGCAAGTGAGTTAGAATGAGGTTTTCCTGTTCTCTCTTGGTATTACTTATGGTTTTTTTATTTTATTTTTTATTTATGTTTCTTTTTTATTATTTTTTACCGCAGAAGATGGGTAAGGTAGTAAGTGTTTTTGAAAGTTGTGGTACAATGGATTTGTTTGATGTATTCTGGAAGGAGTTCCACAAAGAGGTTCCCGAGTACGTTAGACTTCATTTAATAGGTCATTCTGGGGATTGGGATATGGAGTTTGTGGGGTTTCTCGACGAGACTTTTGAGAATCGTCTCATTAAAGTTGTTGGAGCATTCCGGTCAGAATCTTGTGCATCATTAGCCCTTTGTGTATTTGAGTCTCTGGCTGAATGGAAAGAATGTGAAGATGTTTATAATCAGAGCTTTCGAGGCTAGTTTTCTTCAGAAGGATTAGTTTGAGCGCTCGTTTATGTAGGCTGAACAATGGTTTTAGTGTGTTTGCACTTGCAGAATCCCATATAGTCGATGCATAATCAACATGAGACTGAATATGAGCATGGAAAAAAAAGTTTTCGTGAATGAAGGTCAAGAAAGTGTTTGATTTTGGTGAACTGATTAGACTTTCTGGGAGAGCTTTTTTGCATAGTAACGTTATGTGGGGATTCCAGCTGAGACTATTGTCAATTATTAGTCCTAATACTTTATGATGAGTGACTTGTTCCACAAGTACATTATTGAGGTGTATAGGGGGGAAATCATTGGTGAGCTTTTGTCTTTTTTGCCTAGTTGTAATGTACATGAGTTTGTTTTTTGAGGTGTGAAGTGACATATGATTTAGTTCGGTCCATTTTACAAGGTCGTTGGTACTCTCTTGCAAATGTTTTGAAAGACTGAAGGATCATTATGGCTGGTGTGAATTGTGGGTGCATCTGCAAAGAGGTCGCATGTAGATCTCACATGTAGGGGTAGGTCATTAATGTAGATTGAGAGAGAGTAGCGGGCCTAAAATGGAGCCTTGTGGAACGCCATACTTAAGAGTTGTTATAAAAGAGACAGCCGTCCCCGATAAGACGCATTGTTGTCGTTTTGTGATGTATGATTTTAGAAGGATAAGGGCGGATTTTGAAAGACCGTATATCTCCAGTTTTCGAATAAGGAGATTGTGGTCAATGGACATCGAATGCTTTTTTAAAATCAACGAATAAGACACCACAATATCTGTTGTTATTAATATTATTAAGCCACACATCTACAAGATTTATTAATGCAGAATGGCAGGAATGTTTCTGTCTGAAACCAGACTGTCCGGGATGGAGCAAATCGTACTTGTTGAAGTGATGAAGGATGTGTTTATTTAAAATGCTTTTCTAGAGGTTTGGAAAGGATAGATAAGTTGATATTGGTCTGTAGTTTGAAGGATCAGTATTATCACCAGATTTATGAATGGGTATAACTTTTGCTTTTTTGAACGCATTAGGAAAATAACTTTTATCTAGCACAGATTAAAGATATACGTTAACGTGTCAGTTATAACTGGAGTCGAGAGTTTCAGTATTTTGCCATCTATGCCATCTAGTCCACGTGTTCCTGACTGTTTGAGATGAAGTAGGTACTGTACACCTCGTGCACAGTTATGAGTGGAATGTGTAGTTCAGACGTGATTTTTTTGTCGTGACAAATTGATGGTGTTCTTTAAGTTCATTTAGAGCTTGAATGATCAGTAGTAACAACTGTATCTGGATGGTAGAGAAGTGAGTGTTAAGTTGTTCAGCAGAAATACCTTTGATAACAGTTGATTTTGAAGAAGAACTGTTGTTGTTAGCTGGTTTATTGCTTGCCAAACCAGTTTTGGATTTTGTTTGGAAGTTAATAACTCGCGATAGTATTTAGTTTTTTCCCTGCGCTTCTGAGAGTTTATTGCATTTCTTAGTGATCTTGATTCTTCTTCATAGCCATGTTCTTTCAAAAGGTCTCTAAGGTAGCACGCCTCCTGTAATTCTTTCGTGTACCACGGTGGTTTGGGGAATATGCTTTACTCTGATTGTTTTTAATGGAGCATGTCTGTTATAGACTTCTGTAAAAATTTCGATCCAAAAGTCAATCGCTGAATCTGGATCAGCAATATTGTATACTGTATTAAGTTCTGAGTTCATTAAATCAAGCAAAAAGTTTTGTTCGTTAAATTTGAGAAGCAACGATAGGTTATGGTTTTGTGGCCTGGTTTGGGATTTTCACTCCATGTTTAGACCATGTAACACACACCGGGTAATGATCACTAGAAGAGAAGACTGGTACACAAGCTTCTAGTATGTTATTTTCATTTGAGATATAGATATGGTCAATGATTGTCTTTGAGTTGGTGTCACTCTGGTGGGTGTTTTGATAATCTGATATAAATTCAACACACTTATCGTTTGGCTCCATTGGCTGTTTGATTTCAAAAGATCTACATTGAAGTCACCGAGTAAAAACAATCTCTTTACATTCTAAGGAAACTGCGTCCATCATAGTAACAAATTTATCAGTCCAGCATGACTCTTTCTGCTGGGTTCCGATAGCAAAACCCGATTAAAATGGATCGTGATTTGTTCAGTGTGATTTGTATCCACACTGCTTCTACGTCATGCTGTTCTAGGTGGGAAAGTCTCTTGAAGTTGAGAGATTCACTGACATACACTAGAAGACCTGTCTCTTTGTCTTTAGTAGGGTCTTTTCGAACGATATTATAACCTGGGACTGCTACATCATTTATCACTAATGTAGGTATTTAGTCTTGATTCGGAGAGACCCAGAACATGGAATGGCTTTTGGTGGTTCGATATCAGGGTCGAAGATATCAGAGATCTTACTGACTGCACTATTGATATTTAAATGGCAAATTCTCAGTCCATCTCTCGATGGCCATGAGTTCTGGTTTGTGGTCATTTTATGTCTGAGTGCACAAGTAAAAGGAAAAACAAAAAGAAAGGGGAAGACAGGACACGTATAAAAAAGTAAAAATAAATAATGAAAACAACAACAACAACAACAAACGCAAACAATAACAACAACAACAAAAAAACAAGAAAAAATCAATCAAACAAACTGGTAGATTAGGTACCACAGCAGTGGTTCGGAAATAGGTGACTGAGAATGCACTTACAATTTAATGTGCACTCAACTAATGCTGTCAGGTTGTACGGACGAAGTACTGCAAGACTAAAAAGCACAATTCCTGTATGTTGCACGCACAGAATCTCCAACTCATATGTATCTGAACAACATATATATGCTGATAATCAGATTAAATTGTCTATAGGTCCAAGTCTGTTTGGCACAAATGCGTTGCACTTATGGAGCTCTCTCCAATCAGTCACATCCACCGATACGCAGGTAATAGAAAGTTTTTTTTTGTTTTTTTTTTTAGAAACACAAATGTAGTCTGACATTCAGTGAAGGCACATATGATTCATGAGCCACACAGTTCAGTCATTTCTGAAACATGGGGCGAAATGTCTTTAGTAACACGAGTGGTCTTGATAGTAAATGAGTAGAACACAAAATGTTTCAGCACAGCCTACAGTGATCACTGTCAACAATAGATGCCGATGTGAAAAGATAGTTATTATTCCTAGGAACATAATGACACGCACAAGTAGTATCCGAGGATTAATTCTCAGTCTTGCAAGGAAGGATGAAAGTTACCACACACACACACACACACACACACACACACACACACACACACACACACACACACACACACACACACACACACACAACACACGCATGACACACACGCGCGCGCGCGCGCACACACACACACACACACACACACACACACACACACACACTTATATCAAGGACTTGTACCTATAAACACACGGCTAGTTCCTCAAGTCTTTTGTGGGTTTTTTTTTTTTTTTTTTTTTTTTTTTGGGGGGGGGGGGGGGGGGCGCTGGTGGGTGTGGAAGGGATGACTCTTACAAAGACAGTCTTCACACTGAAGAAAGGCCACAGGCTGACTGTAGCAGTCGCACTGCTTCAGCAACGGCCTGTAGAGGATTAGTGGGGGAGGGAGGCACCGTGGCGGGAACAGCGGTGCCGTAAGTGGGCAGTGGTTGGGAACCGGTGCTCTGCGCGTTGGCGTTAGTCACTGAAGTACTGACAGGGCTGGCCATCGGAATCTGAGAAGCTGGGGTTCTCAACAGGGGGGCGTGGCCTGTGTTGTACTGCTTCGGCGCGACCGCTGAAGTGTAGCGCTGGGATGGTTGAGCAGCGCTGGCCGGAACATGGGCTGATGGTGTGTTGGTTGTGTTGTTGTATTGACATCTGTGGCTTGCAGCAGGGCGGAGTCGTGCGTAGAGGAGGCACTAACACAGTATTTGATGTTCCATGCTAGTTTTAGCAGACCTTTGTGGCTGATGGCTAGGGGAGATTTGTACATGTCTTTCCTGGGGGCACCACTCCTAGCAAGAAAGGAATCGTTGTGTCTACAAATACTGCAGACAGTTCCCTGCATACTGTCTGAAGCTTTAGGTTGGATTGAACATGGCTGGATTCATTAAATGTCTACCACATGCGGGGATGATGGACGAGGCCACGACTGTTGCTCTGGGGAAGGTCGTTTGACATGAGTAAAGGGAGGCCCTCCATGGTGTGTTGTAATCTCTCCCCCTTTACAGTCGTTGATTCCTACATGCAAAATAACTCTAACCATATGGGCATTGGGTGGACGGGATTCAAGCCAGTGTTTATGTCAGAGACCCTGAGACCGGACACACTGATTTTCTGAACTGATTTGAAGCTACCTGTGTTCATTTTGTGTGCATCCATGTTATGTATTGTGGAATCTCCTATAATCAAACAGTCGTCTGTTCTTCCAATGAGTTTGTTGGAGGCAATGGGGTGGGCTGGGAGTAGCTGTTTGTCTTTTGGAGACATGGACAGGAATGGACTGATGATCAGGTGATGATGGTGATGGATCAAAACGATTTCTAACTGGGATGGAGTAGACAGGAGCACTGTCTAACTTGAGAGGGGCGGGACTGGCATGGAGACTGGTGTTGCTATGTCAGAGGAAGGGAGGTAGGAATGGGTGGAAGAGAGGCTGGGTGCAGAGAGTGTTTTTACTTGGACGGAGGTGGGACTGGGTTGACGCTGGGTGGTTGGGTAGGGTTGGAGGGCTGGTGGGTCTTAGACAGGTCAGGTGATCTGTGCATCTGTGATGTTGTCGTCGCTTGATGCAGGCTGGTCCTCTTCAAGGCAGTGGAAAAAAGAACAGGGGCAGTGGACATGGCAGGTTCACAGGCAGGTTTCAATGGGGGGTACTCATGAGGAGAACTGGTGGCAAGCCGCTTCTTGAGATCTGTAATAATTCTTTTATGCTCGCCAACATCTGATTTCAATTTGTGATTTTCATTTTCTATGTTTAACTTTAGTAGATTAGTGATTTGCATAGATCTTCAAGGGACTCTAATTTCTCTTTGGCCAATGCTTTTGAGTTCATTTTTATCTGTTCTTTTAAATCTAGAATATGGCTTTGGACAATATTTTCTGCATCCGACAAACGGTGTGTGTTGTAGTCCACATTCTCTTGTAGGGTTTGCAGTGTCCTGGTGATCTTTGGTGATGTGATCCCTTTGACAGGGTGGCGAATGAATCTTTTGACGACCTTCGTCGATGGGCTCGTTTGACACAGAGCTGGTCAATGTCTGGTCGTAGTTTTGCGGTTTTTTGACATTTGTGTGGTGATCTAGTTCAATGGACTCCTCTTCGGATGTTCTGGGCATTGGCATTGGGGGAGGAGAGAGAGAGAGAGAGAGAGAGGAGAGTGAGAGAGAGAGAGAGAGAGAGAGAGAGAGGACAGACAGACAGACAGATAGACAGAGAGACAGAGACAGAGACAGAGACAGAGGCAGGTTCAGTTGTGGCGGGGTAACGTATGAAAGGGTAAGCAGCCACACGGTCATCAAGCTTCATTCGTTGCATCTCTATGCCAGTTGAGCTGTCGGGACCTGCTCAGGGAGCAGTGTCTACATCACGCGGTGGGACTCCCAAACAGTCCTAGGTTCATGTCATGACATGCATGTATCATCCCACCATCACCATTGTACCACAGACTGGTCTTCTTCCCTCTCCGTACAGTGACAGAGAAAATTGACCACATATGTGCTTTTTACAGGAGAAGGGCCATAAAAGCAAAAGAAGGCGAGGGGTTAGGAAAGAGAGAGAGATGAGAGACTCAAGACCTCATACTCAAGACCCTAAATTTATTTACTGAAGAGAGAAGAGAGCGGAGAGAGAGGAAAGAGGATGAATGGAGTGTGAAGAGGAGAGAGCGAGAGAGAGAGGAGAGAGGGGCGAGAGAGAGAGGGGGAGAGAGAGACTAGAGGTCAGAGACAGTTGACAGAGACAGAGATAGGGAAAGAGAGAGGAGGAGGGGGAGGGAGAAAGCCAGAAGGAGGAAACGACTGAGGAAGAAGCGAGAAGGTTAGAGTGTGGCACCAAAGCTCGTGGTCTGCGAGACAGAGACGGAGGAACGAGAGAACACTAAAAACAAATGAAGACAATGAAACACACCACGCAGCAGGGGCACAACGTGAAGCGTGAGGGGGGAACTGGGGTGGGGTAGTGGCAATGCTGATGTACCCCAACCATCCCTCTGTAAGCTTATGCAGGTTCAGGATGGAAATGAACGAAAGCCAGCCAGACAACATTCCAACACTGAGACCAGGCAGCTCTACAGAAGATAGAAACAACACACAGAATAGCAAAGAGAAGAAATGTGTGTGGTGTGTGTGTGTGTTTGGTGTGTGAGTGTGTGTGTGTGTGGTGTGTGTGTTTGTGCGTTGCGTGCGTCTGCGTGCGTGCGTGCGTGTGCTGTGCCGTGCGTGCGTTGCGTGCGTTTGCGCGCCCCGTCGTGTGTGTGTGCGCTTGTGTGTGTGTGTGTGTGTTTGTGTGTGTGTGTGTGTGTTGTGTGTGTGTGTGTGTGGTGTGGTCCTGTGTGCGTGCGTTGCGTGCGTGTGCGTGCGTGCGTGCGTTCGCGCGTGCGCGGCTTGTATGTATGTATATTAACACTGGTCAGGACCAACTGTCCAGGACAACTGTCCTACTTAGTGCCAGGACCCAAGTGACCGGGCCACTGTTCCTACTTTGGTGACAGGTCCAAAGTGACTACTTGTGACAGGATCAAGTGTCCAGGACAACTGCCCTACCTTGTGTGACAGGACCAAGTGTCAAGGACAATGTCCTACTTTAGTAACAGGACCATGTGTTCAGGACAACGACCTTACCTTGTGAATGTCCAAAGTGTCAGGACAACTGTCCTACCATAGTGGACAGGACAGTGGTCCGGGACAAAACTGTCTACATTTACAGGACCAAGTGGTTAAGAACACATGACTCCTTGTGTGGAAAGGACCAAGAGTCCAGGACAACTGTCCTACCTTGGGCCAGACCCGTGCTAGGACAACTGGCCTACCTTGTGACAGGACCATAGTGTCCAGGACACTGTTGCTACATTGTACCAGGACCACGTGTCAAGGACAACTGTCCTGCCTTGTGTGACAGGTCCAAGTGACCAGGACAACAGCCCTACCTTGTGTGCCAGGGACAAGTGTCCAGGACAAAGACCTACCTTGTGACAGGACCAAGTGTCCAGGACTCTGTCCTACATTGTACCAGGACCAAGGGTCCAGGGACGACTGTCCTACACTGTGACATGGACCAAGTGTTCCAGGACAACTGACCTTACACTGTGACAGGACCAAGTGTCCAGGGA
>CM031596.1:6416239-6421239 GCA_018398815.1 Conus ventricosus | reverse complement strand
GTAATTCCCATGGAGGGATAGCACTACATGGATTACTACATTTTACCATATCTTCTAATCGTATTTCTGATTGTTGAAAAGTATCTAGAGTTTCAGTTCTTATTGTTTTAAGACATGATATGTTTTGGGCTCGTTTTGGGAAATCAACATCTGATCTTTAAGCCAATTTCCTTTTCAACATTGTTTTCACTTAAAGAGCCTTTTAACAAATATTTAGCGATGGCAAGCTGACGGCATTCATTTAAAGGAAGTACTCCTACCTCTCTATATGTTGCTATTGTTGATGTATGTAAAGGAACCCCCAAGGCCAATTGAAAAGCTTTACAGTCCACGCTTTGTAATTTGTTTAATAAATGTTTTGGAGCAGTAAAAAAACCTTCTTGACCATACGTAAGCCTAGATCGAACAAGACTTATAGCTAGATGTTTTAGTACTCTGACATCTTGGCTCCAGTATTGCTTACTAATAACTTTTAAAAAATTTAAACTTTTTCTTGCTTTAGTTAATAAGTATTCAATGTGATAATTCCAATTTAATTTAGAGGTAATTTTTGTTTATATTCCAAAATACCAGACCCAATATGGAGGGATGGTAAGTTGGGTGGATCAGCACCATTGTTAAATAAAACCAGATGAGTTTTCTCAGTTGATAGAGTTAGTCCCTTTTCAAGCAAGTAGTTATTTAATTTATCTAATTCCATTTGATAAGCTTTTCTATAGTAATTTATATCTCTTTTTTGGTGACTTCTTTTTCATGGATACATTCATCCACATGCAAATATCATCTGCATATTGTACTAAGTTGACATTTTTTGACAAACATTGAGGTAGGTCATGAAGTAATATATTATAAAGACGGGGCGCTATTACTGAGCCTTGTGGAATACCCATTGTAGGCATGCGTGTGGTCGAATAGGAATTTCCCACCTTTGTTTGCATGCTTCTTTTCATCAATAAGTCTTTTGTGTAAAAGTAGTGTGGTGTGTGTGGTGTGTGTGTGTGTGTGTGTGTGCGTGTGTGCGTGCGTGCGTGCGTGCGTGCGTGCGTGCGTGCGTGCGTGCGTGCGTGTGTGTGTGTGTGTGTGTGTGTGTGTGTGTGTGTGTGTGTGTGTGTGTGTGTGTGTGTGTGTGTGTGTGTGTGTGTGTGTGTGTGTGTGTGTGTGTGTGTGTGTGTGTGTGTGTGTGTGTGTGTGTGTGAATGAAAGAGAGAGAGAGAGATCAATACAATTATTTCTAACGTCTGCTGGTACCAGCTCCATGCCATCTCCGCTGATCGGCGTGTCAAGGCCACTGTCCCGCCTTGCGACAGGACAGAGTCTGAAGCAAACGTGCAGAGACAAGGACATCATTCTGTGTCACGCTCTTTGCCATGAGAGAAAGAAACCACTATATAAGTTTTATTTTAAAGAGAGAGAGAGAGAGAGAGAGAGAGAGAGAGTCTTGAAAGAAAGGAGAAGAAGAAAGAGATAAAATAAAGAACAGAGATGGAACATGGTGTAGCAGAGACGCAGGTGTACAACAATGATTAGTTGGTTGGTTGGTTGGTTGGTTCATTTATTCATAGTCTATCCATGTACGCTGATGGTATCAGCCTCTAAATTGCTTCAATTCAGTCAACAGATCAATAACATTCAGAAGAATAAGGCAAAGTCAAACCAACAGATCAACACAACAACGAAAGGGAGGATGGAGGAATAAGGGATAGGGTGGGGTGGACAATAGGTCAAAGGGAGTGGATGGTAAGAAAACATTTACAAGAAAGGACCGTCTGGACTACGTAAAAGATGGCTAGTGCAAACTAGAACGTTTTGGAAGATTATTTTTTAAAATTGACTTAACATCTAAAATAAGCAAAACATTTTAACGATTTCTACAGGAAGAAAACAACATCATTATTTGTTCTCATCGTCATCTTATCTCATTCCCCTGACGCTGGGGTCGTTAGGAGGACGTGATGACCGCTGGGGTCGTTAGGAGGACGTGATGACCGCTGGGGTCGTTAGGAGGACGTGATGACCGCTGGGGTCGTTAGGAGGACGTGATGACCGCTGGGGTCGTTAGGAGGACGTGATGACCGCTGGGGTCGTTAGGAGGACGTGATGACCGCTGGGGTCGTTAGGAGGACGTGATGACCGCTGGGGTCGTTAGGAGGACGTGATGACCGCTGGGGTCGTTAGGAGGACGTGATGACCGCTGGGGTCGTTAGGAGGACGTGATGACCGCTGGGGTCGTTAGGAGGACGTGATGACCGCTGGGGTCGTTAGGAGGACGTGATGACCGCTGGGGTCGTTAGGAGGACGTGATGACCGCTGGGGTCGTTAGGAGGACGTGATGACCGCTGGGGTCGTTAGGAGGACGTGATGACCGCTGGGGTCGTTAGGAGGACGTGATGACCGCTGGGGTCGTTAGGAGGACGTGATGACCGCTGGGGTCGTTAGGAGGACGTGATGACCGCTGGGGTCGTTAGGAGGACGTGATGAGGCAGCCATTCCCTGACCGCTGGGGTCGTTAGGAGGACGTGATGAGGCAGCCATTCCCCTGACCGCTGGGGTCGTTAGGAGGACGTGATGAGGCAGCCATTCCCCTGACCGCTGGGGTCGTTAGGAGGACGTGATGAGGCAGCCATTCCCCTGACCGCTGGGGTCGTTAGGAGGACGTGATGACCGCTGGGGTCGTTAGGAGGACGTGATGACCGCTGGGGTCGTTAGGAGGACGTGATGACCGCTGGGGTCGTTAGGAGGACGTGATGACCGCTGGGGTCGTTAGGAGGACGTGATGACCGCTGGGGTCGTTAGGAGGACGTGATGACCGCTGGGGTCGTTAGGAGGACGTGATGACCGCTGGGGTCGTTAGGAGGACGTGATGACCGCTGGGGTCGTTAGGAGGACGTGATGACCGCTGGGGTCGTTAGGAGGACGTGATGACCGCTGGGGTCGTTAGGAGGACGTGATGACCGCTGGGGTCGTTAGGAGGACGTGATGACCGCTGGGGTCGTTAGGAGGACGTGATGACCGCTGGGGTCGTTAGGAGGACGTGATGACCGCTGGGGTCGTTAGGAGGACGTGATGACCGCTGGGGTCGTTAGGAGGACGTGATGACCGCTGGGGTCGTTAGGAGGACGTGATGACCGCTGGGGTCGTTAGGAGGACGTGATGACCGCTGGGGTCGTTAGGAGGACGTGATGACCGCTGGGGTCGTTAGGAGGACGTGATGACCGCTGGGGTCGTTAGGAGGACGTGATGACCGCTGGGGTCGTTAGGAGGACGTGATGAGGCAGTCATTCCCCTGACCGCTGGGGTCGTTAGGAGGACGTGATGACCGCTGGGGTCGTTAGGAGGACGTGATGACCGCTGGGGTCGTTAGGAGGACGTGATGACCGCTGGGGTCGTTAGGAGGACGTGATGACCGCTGGGGTCGTTAGGAGGACGTGATGACCGCTGGGGTCGTTAGGAGGACGTGATGACCGCTGGGGTCGTTAGGAGGACGTGATGACCGCTGGGGTCGTTAGGAGGACGTGATGAGGCAGTCATTCCCCTGACCGCTGGGGTCGTTAGGAGGACGTGATGACCGCTGGGGTCGTTAGGAGGACGTGATGACCGCTGGGGTCGTTAGGAGGACGTGATGACCGCTGGGGTCGTTAGGAGGACGTGATGACCGCTGGGGTCGTTAGGAGGACGTGATGACCGCTGGGGTCGTTAGGAGGACGTGATGACCGCTGGGGTCGTTAGGAGGACGTGATGACCGCTGGGGTCGTTAGGAGGACGTGATGACCGCTGGGGTCGTTAGGAGGACGTGATGACCGCTGGGGTCGTTAGGAGGACGTGATGACCGCTGGGGTCGTTAGGAGGACGTGATGACCGCTGGGGTCGTTAGGAGGACGTGATGACCGCTGGGGTCGTTAGGAGGGACGTGATGACCGCTGGGGTCGTTAGGAGGACGTGATGACCGCTGGGTCGTTAGGAGGACGTGATGACCGCTGGGGTCGTTAGGAGGACGTGATGACCGCTGGGGTCGTTAGGAGGACGTGATGACCGCTGGGGTCGTTAGGAGGACGTGATGAGGCAGCCGCCGTTTCTCTTCAGGCTCTTCTGTTGGCAGCTGGCGTGGGAGATCCGGCATGGTGAGCAATGTCATAAAATGTATTAAACTGTTAGTTTTGAATTACATACACACATGGATTGTTCGCAATGTTCTATAGTTGGAGAATTCAGGTGTTAACTGATTGCTAAACCTTTGATAGCCTTACTAGGGCCTCGCAAATTTAATTTGAAAAAGCATTTATTCATGTCACATATAAAAAAAAAAACCTGTCAGTTTGTCTTTTTTCTGTAATCCTGAAAAATCCCGTTCGCGACAACATGTCTGTCTGTCTGTCTGCCTACCTGTCTGTCTGTCTGTTTCTTCTTCTCTCTCTCTCTTCTCTCTCTCTCCTCTCTCTTCTCTTCACTCTCTCTCTCTCTCTCTCTCTCTCTCTCTCTCTCTCTCTCTCTCTCTCTCTCTTTGCACAAACTTAACTCACTTGATTCAAGAATATTCTGGAAACTCTTTGATGCCAAAATTGAGCCAGTTCTTACATATGGTGCTGAAATATGGGGACTTCATAACAACAAAGATTTAGAAAAAGTTCATACGTTTGCAATTAAGCGCTTTTTAAATGTTCCCCTACATTCTTCGAATATTGTAATCTATGGAGAAACCGGTAGATACCCATTGTATATTAGGTCAAACATTAAATGTATAAAATATTGGCTAAAACTACTGAGGCTTCCTGCCTCAAGACTTTGTAAACAGGCTTATGAAATGTTATTGAATGAGCATGAACGGGGAAAAGAAAATTGGGTATATTCTGTTAAGAAGATTTTGACTACTCACGGATTTGGGATTGTATGGATGTGCCAGGGAGTTGGTTATGAGGATGGCTTTATTCTGGAATTCAAAGACAGGATTATAGCTTCATATAAACAAAACTGGCATTCTAAAATGGAAAACACGGATAAATATA
>CM031596.1:6396239-6401239 GCA_018398815.1 Conus ventricosus | reverse complement strand
TTGAAGTGACTCGCTAGCAGTGCAGTGTCTCCTCTGGTGGGTTGAAGTGACTCGCTAGCAGTGCAGTGTCTCCTCTGGTGGTTGAAGTGACTCGCTAGCAGTGCAGTGTCTCCTCTGGTGGTTGAAGTGACTCGCTAGCAGTGCAGTGTCTCCTCTGGTGGTTGAAGTGACTCGCTAGCAGTGCAGTGTCTCCTCTGGTGGGTTGAAGTGACTCGCTAGCAGTGCAGTGTCTCCTCTGGTGGGTTGAAGTAACTCGCTAGCAGTGCAGTGTCTCCTCTGGTGGGTTGAAGTGACTCGCTAGCAGTGCAGTGTCTCCTCTGGTGGGTTGAAGTGACTCGCTAGCAGTGCAGTGTCTCCTCTGGTGGGTTGAAGTGACTCGCTAGCAGTGCAGTGTCTCCTTTGGTGGGTTGAAGTGACTCGCTAGCAGTGCAGTGTCTCCTCTGGTGGGTTGAAGTGACTCGCTAGCAGTGCAGTGTCTCCTCTGGTGGGTTGAAGTGACTCGCTAGCATTGCAATGTCTCCTCTGGTGGGTTGAAGTGACTCGCTAGCAGTGCAGTGTCTCCTCTGGTGGGTTGAAGTGACTCGCTAGCAGTGCAGTGTCTCCTCTGGTGGGTTGAAGTAACTCGCTAGCAGTGCAGTGTCTCCTCTGGTGGGTTGAAGTGACTCGCTAGCAGTGCAGTGTCTCCTCTGGTGGGTTGAAGTGACTCGCCAGCAGTGCAGTGTCTCCTCTGGTGGGTTGAAGTGACTCGCTAGCAGTGCAGTGTCTCCTCTCGTGGGTTGAAGTGACTCGCTAGCAGTGCAGTGTCTCCTCTGGTGGGTTGAAGTGACTCGCTAGCAGTGCAGTGTCTCCTCTGGTGGGTTGAAGTGACTCGCTAGCAGTGCAGTGTCTCCTCTGGTGGGTTGAAGTGACTCGCTAGCAGTGCAGTGTCTCCTCTGGTGGGTTGAAGTGACTCGCTAGCAGTGCAGTGTCTCCTCTGGTGGGTTGAAGTGACTCGCTAGCAGTGCAGTGTCTCCTCTGGTGGGTTGCCTCGTGGTGAATTAACCACGACTCTCCCTGTGGATTGCGAGGGCCGGGCTGTCATGGACAGGCTGTGACCGTGGGAGCCGACATTAGCACGTGGGGTGATGCCACTGGCCTGTCAGCAAACCCTGGACAGGGAAAACACAGAGATGACACGTCATTATCGATCCCGTCAATACCTTCACCATTTTCAATCTCATCAGGAATCCATTTGTCTTGACTATATTTCGATCATGGCTAGGATAATTTCTGAAAAAAAAAGAAAAACAGATCTTTGGCAGTTTGATTTTATTTGACCTTTAAAACTGAGAGGTCAGTGAGTTCTTTGCCATCAGATTCTTATTAGTATCCTTCCAAATTTCATGAAGGCCAGGCACTGATTCTAAATATGTCTTTATTCACTTTCGATGTCTGGATTGTTTATTTCCGCGTGATATCAATCCTTATTTCATTTTAATTCCCTTTGTATCGTTTCTTTCCTGCGAAGAGTTTGGCATTTTAGAGGGTCGCAAGGGAAGGCAGAGAGAGAGAGAGAGAGAGAGAGAGAGAGAGAGAGAGAGAGAGAGAGAGAGAGAGAGAGAGAGAGAGAGAGAGAGAGAGAGAGAGAGAGAGAGATAGAGAGAACGAACGAACGAACGAACGAACGAACGAAATTTGTTTAATGAGGGAAAAGAATAAGCACATAGCAGGCTTGTTTGCATCTTGCCCTCAAAAATGAAAAAGAAACATTTCAAACACAAAAGCCACCCTCCACACCCCAACCATTAACCAAACATCCACCTGTCGAACAATCCTTTCAAAGCAATAATAATAGCAATAACAACATCAATGAATGATAATGATTAAAAATGATAACATTACAATTCAAATATAACCCCATGCGCACATATACACATATGTATTGTCAAACATTACATCTATCGAATAGCATGATCTGAAAAGATAGAAATACAGAACACATAATAATCACAAATATAAATCCACATGATAGTAAATCAATATTGAAACCTAGAATCTGTTCCGGAAGGGGGCGTACAACACACATTTTTGCGCCCTCCAGATTCGCACGCAATTTCCCTTTCCTCTCTATCCCGTGTTCTCTGCAAACAATTCCATCCTCGCCCCTCGTAACAAACACCCCACCTCACCCCGTCTACCCCTCCGTTCACAACCAACCCTACTCAAACAGGAGAGAGAGAGAGAGAGAGAGAGAGAGAGAGAGAGAGAGAGAGAGAGAGAGAGAGAGAGAGAGAGAGAGGCCGGATATAAAAGCAAATATTCACTTACCATAAGGATCAGGAGATGCTGTTCATGTATTGCGTCATAAGGTGTGTTTGATATTTGATTTAAAGACTCGGAGGCTTGTATTTACATCGAATGAAGTTATAACAAAATTCCATAAGCAGCCACCAGAGTACAACAAGCTTGATTTAAACAGATCGATTCTCGGAAGAGGTACTTTTATCTTGTAAACATGACGAATCTTATTCATTTCGAATCTATTTTTCAAAGCCATTGGGGCACGGTCGGACATTATATTAAACATAAAGAGAGCTTTGTTGTAAACTAGCTTCCATTTTAGAGGCAGAATTTCTAAATGTTTATATTCTGAGAAAGTAGGGGAGGAGGACTTCAGGAGGATCATTTAATGGCACGTCTATGTAAACTGAATAAAGGTTTTAAAATATCATCACTAGCGGAATCCCATATTGTTGAGGCATAGTTTATGTAAGATTCAACATAGGCATGAAAGAACAACTTACGGCTATGTTGATCTAAAAAGTGTTTTATTCTGGAAAGCTGGTAAATCTTTCTGGACACATTTTTACATACTAACGCAATATGATTCGACCATAACAGATTGTTATCAATAATAACACCTAGGATCTTATGGTGATCAACTTCCTCGAGATTTTCGCCATTAATACAAAGGTAATGATTGCTACAAGAAAGATTTTGACGTTTTTGCCTGGTAGTAATCAATAAGTATATTAGTTTTTTGGGGTGAGAGAGAGAGAGAGAGAGAGAGGAGAGAGAGGAGAGAGAAGAGAGAGAGAGAGAGAGAGAAGAGAGAGAGAAGAGAGAGAGAGAGAGAGAGAGAGAGAGAGAGAGAAAATACCGTATCCTGTTCATTCCAGGGAAACAGTCTATGGTGCAAGTGCACAAATAAAAGCAAAACGCACTTTCATCCACTGACTACATTGAATCTCCGCCGGGCGTTTCGGTACAGGGGGATTTTTCCCTCGGAGTTAACATTGGTTCTGGCTCCTTTTCCCATACAGTCCTTCGAATGAGACTCTAAACCGAGGTTTTGTGCGTGAACGCACGCATAACATCTTGCACACACGTCAAATCCCATCACCAACTTTCGGAAGAGAAGTCCAGTTTGGCTGTTGGTATGGATGACACGTTACACATAGCATGCACCCTGCGTGAGAAATGGAAAGACTGAAGGAAGGAAGGAAACTGAGTGATCGATATTGAACGATATTGACGATGACATGGGAAACGACTGAATGAAGCGTCAGCTGGCAGTTCTTCAGTCGGCACTACCCAGGTAGGCAGCCCGTCGTGTAAACGAGTGTGGATTGTAAAGCGCTTAGAGCTTGGTCTCTAGCCGAGAATAGGCGCTATATAAGTATTCATTATTATTATTATTATTACATTGCCCAATATTTGAATGTTTGCATGAGAAAAGGTCTTAAAACCGTGAAAAACGGAGTACAGAAAACACACGCAAATACGCACGTACACAAACAAGCAATTATGAACCATCTGTGTAAACGTTAAGATGTTGAGGATATTTCTCTTGTATATGCATCTTTACAGAATAAGATAAAATATTTTGTTGGTCAGTTTTGCTCACATCAGTATGATCAAGATCAAAATGTGCCCTGTGTCTTTCCCAAGCTGGAGGAGAAATCAAGGCCACCTTCGCTAATGTCTCAGAACTGACTGTTGACTCTTTCAAAAGATTTTCTGTACATGAACCAATGGTAGAATACGACAAAATAGTCTGAGCTCTTTTTGGATAATGAATTCAGGTTTTATAGCAATCTCATTTTCGTTCACACCTATGAGCGTTGAACACTTCATTACATATTGGCAAGTGTTAGCTTTCTATGTTCGTCTAATGGTAAAATATTGATTTCCTTATAAGTTCGGTAAGTTGAAGCATGGAACGGAAGACCAAGGCATAATTTATAGGCTTTACTATCTATGCTTTGCAGCTTTTGTAACAGGTGTTTAGGGGCACTGAAGAAAGCCTCTTGTGCATAGCATAATTTTGATCGGATCAGTGATGTGGCTAAATGTTTTAGAGTGTTTACATCCTGATACCAGCTTTGTTTACTGATAATTTTAAAAAGTGTGGTGTTTTTCTAGCTTTGTTCAGAAGGTACCAAATATGAAAGTTCCACGTTAATTTAGATGTTAAATATACTCTTAAAAATTAACTAAAGGTTTGTAGTCAAGTGTGACTTCATCCATTTTAAAAGAGGGCAAATTGCTTGCATTGGCGCCATTGTTAAATAATACCATATATGTTCTCTCACAAGCAAACATTAGGCCATTCTCAAACATGTATCTACCAAAACTGTATTATTTGGTATTTGGGGTAATGAGCTAGCCGATAGATGCGCAAAGAACAGCCAGAAATGAAAAGTGTGCCACAGTTTTGAATAAATCCTTTTCTTTATCTGAAGTCAATCAGTTATTAAAGCAAACCGTCTGATGCCGATTCAGAAAACACTGTAAAAATACGTTGCTGGGTGTGGAAGCTAAACAAAATACTCATTTGATTAATTATGAACATGTAAACAGCATTCCTCATTTACAAGCGAAAAATATGTACCAATGCAAAACTTTCATTACAATATTGTATACATTAAAAAAAAACTTGATGCCTTAAAAACTAAATATACAAACGAAGCAAAATGTATTTGTGGAGAACGAAGAATAACCAGCAAGCATCTGCTGTT
>CM031596.1:6391239-6393739 GCA_018398815.1 Conus ventricosus | reverse complement strand
TCTGGCTACAGCCCCTGTATTCACAGGACACAGAACACCATGGGGTCTGGCTGTAGCCCCTGTATTCACAGGACACAGAACACCATGGGGTCTGGCTGCAGCCCCTGTATTCACAGGACACAGAACACCATGGGGTCTGGCTGCTGCCCCTGTATTCACAGGACACAAAACACCATGGGGTCTGGCTGTAGCCCCTGTATTCACAGGACACAGAACACCATGGGGTCTGGCTACAGCCCCTGTATTCACAGGACAGAGAACACCATGCGGTCTGGCTGCTGCCCCTGTATTCACAGGACACAAAACACCATGGGGTCTGGCTGTAGCCCCTGTATTCACAGGACAGAGAACACCATGGGGTCTGGCTGCAGCCTTTGTATTCACAGGACAGAGAACACCATGGGGTCTGGCTGCTGCCCCTGTATTCACAGGACACAGAACACCATGGGGTCTGGCCGCCCATGTATTCACAGGACACAGAACACCATGGGGTCTGGCTGTAGTCCCTGTATTCACAGGACACAGAACACCATGAGGTCTGGCTGGAGCCCCTGAATTCACAAGACACAGAACACCATGGGGTCTGGCTGTAGCCCCTGTATTCACAGGACAGAGAACACCATGGGGTCTGGCTGTAGCGCCTGTATTCACAGGACACAGAACACCATGGGGTCTGGCTGCAACACATGTATTCACAGGACACAGAACACCATGGGGTCTGGCTGCCCCTGTATTAACAGGACGGAGAACACCATGGGGTCTGTGTGCAGCCCCTGTATTCACAGGACACAGAACACCATGGGGTCTGGCTGCCCCTGTATCCACAGGCACAGAACACCATGCGGTCTGGCTGCTGCCCCTGTATTCACAGGACACAGAACACCATGGGGTCTGGCTGCCCCTGTATCCACCGGGCACAGAACACCATGCGGTCTGGCTGCTGCCCCTGTATTCACAGGACACAGAACACCATGGGGTCTGGCTGTAGCCCCTGTATTTACAGGACACAGAACACCATGGGGTCTGGCTGCAGCCCCTGTATTCACAGGACACAGAACACCATGGGGTCTGACTGCCCCTGTATTCACAGGACACAGAACACCATGGGTCTGGCTGCCCCTGTATTCACAGGACAGAGAACACCATGGCGTCTGGCTGTAGCCCCTGAATTCACAGGACACAGAACACCACGGGTCTGGCTGTAGCCCCTGAATTCACAGGACACAGAAAACCACGGGGTCTGGCTACAGCCCCTGTATTCACAGGAAAGAGAACACCATGGGGTCTGGCTACAGCCCCTGTATTCACTGGACACAGAACACCACGGGGTCTGGCTGCTGCCCCTGTATTCACGGGACAGAGAACACCCTGGGTTTGGCTGCAGCCCCTGTATTCACAGGAAAGAAAACACCATGGGGTCTTACTGCAGCCCCTGTATTCACAGGACAGAGAACACCATAGGGTCTGGCTGTAGCCCCTGTATTCACAGGACACAGAACACCATGGGTCTGGCTGTAGCCCCTGTATTCACAGGACACAGACCAGCATGGGGTCTGGCTGTAGCCCCTGTATTCACAGGACACAGAACACCATGGGGTCTGGCTGCTGCCCCTGTATTCACAGGACACAGAACACCTTGGGGTCTGACTGCAGCCCCTGTATTCCCAGGACACAGAACACCAGGGGGTCTGGCTGCAGCCCCTGTATTCACAGGACAGAGAAACACCATGGGTCTGGCTGCTGCCCTTGTATTGACAGGACACAGAACACCATGGGGTCTGGCTGGGGCCCCTGTATTCACAGGACACAGAACACCAGGGGGTCTGGCTGCTCCCCTTGTATTGACAGGACACAGAACACCATGGGGTCTGGCTGCAGCCCCTGTATTCACAGGACAGAGAACACCATGGGGTCTGGCTGCTGCCCCTGTATTCACAGGACAGAGAACACCATGAGGTCTGGCTGCAGCCCCTGTATTCACAGGACAGAGAACACCATGAGGTCTGGCTGTAGCCCCTGTAATCACAGGACAGAGAACACCATGGGATCTGGCTGCCCCTGTATTCACAGGACACAGAACACCATGGGGTCTTGCTGCCTCTGTATTCACAAGACACAGAACACAATGGGGTCTGGCTGCAGCCCCTTTATTCACAGGACACAGAACACCATGGGGTCTGGCTGCCCCTGTATTCACAGGACACAGAACACCACGGCGTCTGGCTACAGCCCCTGTATTCACAGGACACAAAACACCATGGGGTCTGGCTGCTGCCCCTGTATTCAAAGGACACAGAACGCCATGGGTCTGGCTGCTGCCGCTGTATTCACAGGACACAGAACACCATGGGGTCTGGCTGTAGCCCCTGTATTCACAGGACACAGAACACCACGGGGTCTGGCTGCAGCCCCTGTATTCACAGGACACAGAACACCATGGGGTCTGGCTGCAGCCCCTGTATTCACAGGACAGAGAACACCATGAGGTCTGGCTGCTGCA
>CM031596.1:6378739-6386239 GCA_018398815.1 Conus ventricosus | reverse complement strand
AACATTTTGTTACGCAAATATTTTCTTTCATAATTTTCAGTATATGTGCCTAGCGGGTGTGTGTTCTACTTTTGTTGTTGACCTCATTGCAGATAGGTCGGTGGCCTTTGCAATTAAATTATTTGAGTTGAGTTGAGAGTTGAGTCTCTCTCTCTCTCTCTCTCTCTCTCTCTCTCTCTCTCTCTCTCTCTCTCTCTCTCTCTCTCTCCCCTCTCTCTCTCTCTCTTCTCTCTCTCCTACCCTCCCCTTCTTTTCTCTTTTATGCCCTTCTCCTGTAAAAAATCAAATATTTGGTCAATTTTCTCTGTCATTGTGTGTCACGGTATGGCAAAGTTTACTGGTGTCCCACAGACTGCCAGAGGTTTTGTTCCGTCGCTAGCAAGCTTAACGGTTTGTCGTCTTGCTGCTTAGTTAGCAGAGCGATTCCAGAGCAGTCTGCCCAGCTGGGATGGCACGGAGAGGGAAGAAGTCCAGTCTGTGGTGGGATGATAAATGCATGTCATGACATGACCTAGGACAGTTTAGGGTCCCACCGCGTGATGTAGGATGTTCTAGTATTGGTCAGGAATTGTTTTAAAACAGTTTGTGAAAGAAATCCGTGTTGACTGTGTAAATACTGTCGTACTGAAGGTGGAAAAAACTGTTTTTAACACAGATAAGGATGTGGTTCTAGTTGCATCTTATGTTGTACCAGAAGGGGGCCCGCTGTACAATAGTACGGATTTAAAAGACGGTATTTTAATCTTAGAAGAAAGTATTCTACAATCTGTGCAGGAGGAGGACGTGTATATGATAGTGTGGGGAGATTTAAATGCAAGAACAGGATGTGAACAACCAGTTGCTGAGGACATGGATGATTTTGTTTCTGAGATGGGAGGAAGTAGCAAGGAAGACTGTGCTAACCTGCGGTGTTCCAAGGATGTTACTATAAATAGTTTTGGGAAATCCCTATTGGACTTTTGCTTTATATTTGATCTTATTATTCTGAATGGATTTTGCAATGGAGATCGGGAAGGAGATTTTACTTTTGTGTCACACCAAGGATGTAGTGTGATTGATTATTTTCTTATTTCAGATTGTTTGGTCGATAAATGCACTATGTGTGTTGGTGACAGGTTATTTTCCTGGCATTTGCCGCTCGAACTGAAATGGAGAAACACTATGGGCAATAAGGAAATTATTCCACGTCAGAAAGGAGAAGAACGAATTGTGTGGTCGGAAGAGAATGTGGAATGCTATAAAAATGAACTTGATAGTGATTACTTTAAGGAATGTTTACAAAATGCCTTGGACATGCTGTCTTTTGATGTAAATGTCTGTGTTGATATGTTCTCACGTGCGATGTATGGAGCTGCTGCCTGTATGATTAGAATGGTTGGAAATCGAAGGAAAGAATGCAATGAATGGTTTGACAATGAGTGTGAAAAAAAGAAAAGAACAGTCAAAGGTCTTCTAAACAGTTTCCAAAGGTGTAGAAGGGAAGATAATAAAAAGTATTACAAAGAACGTTATGTAAATGAAAGAAGGGAATATGGGCAGATGAAGAGAAAAAAGAAACATGAATTTGAAGAATTTAAATTACAAAAATTAAAAATTCGGTTAAAGATTCAAGTCTGTTTTGGTCAATAATTAGATCAGTGAGTAGAAGGCCATTTATTTATAATAATATAAGCACTAAACAATGGTATGATCATTTTTCAGCAGTTTTTAGAGATACAGATGACATTAATAATGAAAATGACACGCTTGTTGAAGATGCTGGAGGTTTTGAAGAGCCCTTATTTAATGATGCTATTAGTAGAAATGCAGTGATTGATAGTATAAAGCATCTAAAGTCAGGGAAAAGTGCGGGCCCAGATAGAATTTTAAGTGAAATGCTGAAATATGCAAATTACGTTGTCATTGATTTCCTTGTAATGTTATTTAATAGACTGTTTAATGATGGGACTTCCTGCTGCCTGGGCCAAATCTATTATTGTTCCTATTCATAAAAAGGGAGATCCAAATAATCCAGATAACTATCGTGGAGTTGCTCTGACAAGTGTCGTAAGTAAAATCTACACCCATATTTTAAACAGAAGACTCACAAAGTGGGCAGAAAGGGAGGAAAAAATCATCGAAGAACAAGCTGGATTCCGATCTCACTATAGTACTATAGACCATATTTTTACGCTTTTTGCAATAGTTCAAACACACTTATTGAAAAACAAAAAAGTGTACATTGCTTTCGTCGACTTTAGAAAGGCCTTCGACTCCGTTAATCGTAACATGTTATGGGCTTCTTTGCGTAAAAGTGGAGTGGATGGCAAGTTGTACATGGCACTTCGTGGTGTTTACGATTGTATTTTAGCATGTGTGCGTGATAAGTGTATCTATTCAGATGTTTTTGAATGTCCACAAAGAGTGAAGCAAGGATGCTTATTAAGTCCTCTGATGTTTTCATTCTTTGTTAATGAATTAGCAATTGAAATAACAAGGAAGGGAAAGCATGGCATTCAAATGATCCCAGGAGCGGTTGAATGTCTTTTTACTGTTATTCGCAGATGATGTGATATTAGTATCTAATACTGTGGTGGGTCTTCAAAATCAGCTGAATAGATTAAAAGAAGAGGCAGATCGTCTGTCTCTAACTGTTAATCTTGAGAAAACGAATGTAATGGTATTCAGAAATGGTGGTCACCTTGCACGTCATGAAAAGTGGTTTTATGGCACAATAGAGATAAAAATAACTAACTCATATAAATATTTAGGTATGCTGTTTACAACCAGGTTGAGTATGAAACGCGCAGTAGATGAGAATTGTAGAAAAGGAAAAAAAAGGAGTCACAGAAATTCTAAAAGCTTTAAGGAAACTAAATTCGATTGATTCTTGTATTTTTTGGAAGCTTTTTGATGCAAAAATCGAACCACTTCTTACGTATGGTGCTGAAATATGGGGTTCTCGTGATAGCAGTGATCTAGAGAAAGTACACACATTTGCAGTCAAGCGCTTTTTAAATGTTCCACTGCATACCTCAAATACCGTAATGTATGGTGAAACTGGCAGATACCCTTTATATATCAGAACGTATGTTAAATGTATAAAATATTGGCTTAAGTTATTGAGGTTACCTGACTCAAGACTGTAAACAGGCATACCAAATGCTATTAAATGAACTTGATCGGGGGAAAGAAAATTGGGTATTTTTTATCAAGAAGATTCTAACTATGAATGGATTTGGAATCGTGTGGATGTGCCAGGGAGTTGGATATGAAAACGATTTTATTTTGGAATTTAAAGATAGGATGATTGCTTCTTACAAACAGAACTGGCATTCCAAAATGGAAAACACAGAACGGTACAGTTGGTTTTTAAGTTTTAAAAGTATATTTGAAACAGAAAAATATGTATCGTTGATTACGTGCAGGTGGCACAGAATTTGCCTTGCCAGGCTTAGATCCAGAACTCTTGGTTTGAATGCCCATAAAAAATGGTTTCTTACTGAGCCCTCTACACAGTCGCCTTGTCCATTATGTGGTTCCTTTAAAGAAGATGAGAAGCATTTCCTATTCCATTGTAAAGAATACAGCAGTATCCGCGAAAAATGCATAATTTTTGAAAAACAATGTGCTAAAAATGAGAACATAGTTGGTGTGCTAAAACTGAACTATGACGATGATTCTGTGAAATCTCTTGCAAAGTATATTGCAGAAGCTTTGAACATCAGGAACAAAAAAACTAACTCGAACTGATGTAATTAGTAAAGAACACGAATTCTGAAGAAGATTTACGTTGTTTTCATGCTACTTCTTTAGAATGGCGTTATTTTGGATGGTCTCGATGCAGGTCTATTTTGCTTGAAGCCAAGCATTCAATTTCATGCATATCTGTTTTGGACTTGTTACCTTGCCTTATTTTGTTTTGTTCTTTTGTTTGCACCCCCCATGTCACAAAGGCTATATAGCCAATGACATTAAAAGTGTTCAGTGTTCAGTGTTCTCTCTCTGAGCACACACACAAGCACACACACACACACACACACACACACACACACACACACACACACAACACACACACACACACACACACACACACACACACACACACACACACGCGCACGCACGCACGCACGCACGCAGGCACGCACGCGCCCACACACGCAGGCACGCACGCGCCCGAACGCACACACACACACACACACACACACACACACACACACACACACACACACACACACACACACACACACACACACACACACACACACACACACACACACACACACACACACACACACACATGCACACACAACATGCACACACGTTCCAGCACATACCTACAGGCGTTCGCTCACACACTCATTCAAGCACAAAAACGTGCAAACTGTTCGTATTCCGCTGGTAAATATTGGCACAACCCCCACCCCACCCCACCCCACCCCCTTCCTAACCACGTGCTGCTCCGTGGCCCCCAGTGACCAGCGGCCGATGGCTGAAGGGCTCGGTAATGGATGCGCGTGCCCTTGTTTGGACATCTCCTCACTGTGAGTTGTCTTATTTCTTGCCTTTTTCTTTTTTTATTCTTTTGTTTTCGTATTCTGACAACTGATGGATTTTGTCCCTTTCTTTCATTCTTATATGTTTTAATTTTTGTTTTTAATTCATTCTCTCTCTCTCTCTCTCTCTCTCTCTCTCTCTCTCTCTCTCTCTCTCTCTCTCTCTCTCTCTCTCTCTCTCTCTCTCTCTCTCTCCTCTCCCCCACCCCCCACACACATGCACTCACACACACACACTGACGCTCTCTCTCACTCTCTCTCTCTCTCTCTCTCTCAAGAGTTCAATAAGTCTTTACTGAATAAACTTGTATCATCTATAAAATGTCAAAAGGAGTTCTGGGATACCATTCACAGAGTTTCATTCAACGAAAACAGCCCAGAAACAATATTACTATTGATGTATGGTTTCAATATTTCCAAACGTTATTAGATATAAATGTTGACAACACACCAATCGAAGAAGTGATTGATGTGAACGATGATGGCTATATGAACCGGCCAATCACTCAAGAAGAAGTATTGTTAGCATTAAGAAAACTGAAAAATCGTAAGGCAGCCGGTCCAGACGGTATCATTGGTGAATTATATAAACATTCGTCTGACCAGGTGGTAAACTTCTTTCTGAAATTGTTTAATAAATTATTTGATAGTGGTATATTTCCGGAAAACTGGACTGAATCTGTTATGCTGCCGTTCTACAAGAAGGGTGACGTAAATAAGCCCAGCAATTACCGAGGGATTTCCCTCAGTGACATTAGTAGTAAACTGTTTGGAACCATTATTAACCATAGACTGCAGGAATGGATAGAAGAAAATAACATCACAGGTGATCATCAAGCAGGATTTAAAAAGGGTTATTCCACTATTGACCATATGTTTACTTTGCTCGCACTAGTACAGAAACAATTTTCTTATAATAGGAAGTTATACGTAGCTTTCATAGACTTTGAAAAAGCCTTTGACTCCATTAATAGAAATCTTCTCTGGCCTGTTTTACTTAAAAATGGTGTTAAAGGTAAACTCTATAAATGTGTTAGAAGTATGTATGATAAAGTAAGAACAAGGGTTCGTTGTGGAGCGAATATTTCTGGACTATATCAATTGTTCGAGAGGAGTCAAACAAGGAGATGCATGCAGCCCTATTTTGTTTTCTTTGTTTATCAACGAGTTAGCTATTGAGGTGATTAATAATGGTAGACATGGTGCTTTGCTTTCGATTGATGCTTTTGAATTGTTTATTCTGTTGTTGGCTGATGATGTTATTTTAATATCAGAAACTGTTATAGGTCTACAAACCCAACTGAATAGTTTACAACGTGCAGCTGGATCTCTGCAGTTGAAAGTTAATATGGAAAAAAGCAATATTATAGTATTCCGTAAAGGAGGATATCTAAGTGCTCGTGAACGGTGGTTGTATAAAGACAGTCTTATGCCAGTTGTCAATGCCTACAGGTATTTGGGTATAATATTCTCAACACGTCTGAGTTTCGTAGGTGCATGCAAGGATTTGTCTAGTAAGGCCAAAAATGTTTTGATTTGTATTATGAGAAAGTTATATACTCTAAATAATTCTTCTTTCACGTTATTTATCAAACTCTTTGACACCCAGGTTCAGCCGATTGTGCAATATGGTTCTGAGTTATGGGGATTGGAAAAAGCGGCTATTTATTGTGAATCGGTTCATGTTTTTGCTTTGAAGAAGTTCCTGGGTGTTGACAGACGTACTCCAAATGATCTCATTTATGGCGAAACTGGTCGATTCCCTATTTATATTGCTTCTGCCGTTAAATGTGTTCGTTATTGGCTGAAACTGCTTTACATGGAAGATTCTAGATTACCTCGTAAAACATACAATATGTTGTGTCACCTAGATACAAAAGGGAAAAATAATTGGGTAACCAAGTGCGCCTCTGTTTGTTTTGAATACGGATTTGGATTCGTCTGGTTGAACCAGGGAGTTGAAAATATAAAAGTCTTTTTACATCTTTTCGCCAGCGATTGGTTGATTGCAGATGGCAAAGATGGTCTGATCATATTCATAATAGTGACAGGTTTGATTGTTATAGGAATTTCTCATGTTCTCATGACTTGAAGACTTACTTAGACATAGATTTGGATAGACATTTAAAGCATGCGACAGCAAAATTCAGATTAGGAATATCCGCTTTAGCTTGCCATTATTTTAGATATCGAACGTGTAGTACTTGTGATTTGATTTGCCCGCTGTGTAGAGAATCACAGGAAACAGAAATACATTTTGTCCTGTGCTGTCCAGCTCTTAGAAGCATCAGAGAAAAGTTTATTAAACCCAAATATTATAGACAGCCATCTTTGTTTAAGCTAAATTTGCTTTTATCATCCACTTCCGCTGAAATTGTCAAACCTTTTTCGTTGTTTCTGAACAAAGCCTTTAAACTAAGAGAAATCGTTTCTTCTTGAATATGTGACAACGATTTCCTTTTGATGCATATCGTATGATTGCTTATGATTACTGTCCTTTACATGTTCACATACCCTTCATTATGGGCTAAGGCCTAAATGAATAAATCATCTGAATCTGAATCTCTCTCTCTCTCTCTCTTTCTCTCTCTCTCTCTCTCTCTCTCTCTCTCTCTCTCTCTCTCTCTCTCTCTCTCTCTCTCTTCCTGTCTCTGTCTGCCTCTCTTTCTCTCTCTCTCTCACTCTCTCTCTCTCTCTCTCTCTCTCTCTCTCTCTCTCTCTCTCTCTCTCTCTCTCATAGTGTCCTGTACAACACCACCAGGCCTTCATAGTGTCCTGTACAACACAACCAGGCCCTTATAATGTCTGTACAACACCACCAGGCCCTCATAGTTGCCTGTACAACACCACCAGGCCCTCATAGTGTCCTGTACAACACCACCAGGCCCTCATAGTGTCCTGTACAACGCAACCAGAACCTCAAAGTGTCCTGTACAACGCAACCAGGCCTTCATAGTGTCCTGTA
>CM031596.1:6365261-6378639 GCA_018398815.1 Conus ventricosus | reverse complement strand
CAACACAACCAGGCCCTCATAGTGTCCTGTACAACACAACCAGGCCTTCATAGTATCCTGTACAACACAACCAGGCCTTCATAGTGTCCTGTACAACACCACAGGTCCTCATAGTGTCCTGTAACCAAACAACAGTCTGACCGCCTTATCCACAACACAACCCGGCGCTCATAGTGTCCTGTACAACAAACCCAGGCCCTCATAGTGTCCTGTACAACACAACCAGGCCCTCATAGGCTCCTGTAAAAACAAAACCAGGCCCTCATAGTGTCCTGTACAACACAGCCAGGCCCTCATAGTGTCCTGTACAACACAACCAGGCCCTCATAGTGTCCTGTACAACGCACCAGGCCTTCATAGTGTCCTGTACAACACTACCAGGCCCTCATAGTGTCCTGTACAACACAACCAGGCACTCATAGTGTCCTGTACAACACAACCAGGCCCTCATAGTGTCCTGTACAGAACAACAGTCGGACCGCCTTATCCACAACACAACCAGCCCCTCATAGTGTCCTGTACAACACCACCAGGCCCTCATAGTGTCCTGTACAACTCAACAAGGCCTTCATAGTGTCCTGTACAGTACAACAGTCTGACCGCCTTATCCACAACACAACAGGCCTTCATAGTGTCTTGGACAACACAACCAGGCCCTCATAGTGTCCTGTACAACACAACCAGGCCCTCATAGTGTCCTGTACAACATCGCCAGGCCTTCATAGTGTCCTGTACAGAACAAGAGTCTGACCGCCTTATCCACAACCCAACCAGGCCCTCACAGTGTCCTGTACAACACAACCAGGCCCTCATAGTGTCCTGTACAACACAACCAGGACCTCATAGTGTCCTGTACAACACAACCAGGCCCTCATAGTGTCCTGTACAACACAACTAGGCCTTCATAGTGTCCTCTACAGACCAGCAGTCTGACCGCCCTATCCACAAAACAACCAGGCCGTCATAGTGTCCTGTACAACACCACCAGGCCCTCATAGTGTCCTGTACAACACAACAGTCTGACTGCCTTATCCACAACACAACCAGGCCCTCATAGTGTCCAGTACAACACAACCAGGCCTGCATAGTGTCCTGTACAGAAAAACAGTCTGACCGCATTATCCACAACACAACCAGGCCCTCATAGTGTCCTATACAGAACAACAAGGCCCTCATAGTGTCCTGTACAACACAACCAGGCCTTTCGTAGTGTCCTGTACAACACAACCAGGTCTTCATAGTGTCCTGTACATAACAACAGTTTGACCGCCTTAACCACAACACACCCAGGTCCTCATAGTGTCCTGTACAGAACAAGAGCCTGCCCACCTTATCCACAACACAACCAGGCACTCACAGTGTCCTGTACAACACAACCAGGCCTTCATAGTGTCCTGTACAGAACACCAGTCTGAAAGCCTTATCCACAACACAACCAGGCCTTCATAATGTCCTGTACAACACAACCAGGCTCTCATAGTATCCTGTACAACACAACCAGGCCCTCATAGTGTCCTGTACAACAACACCAGGCCTTCATAGTGTCCTGTACAGAACAACAGTCTGACCGCCTTATCCACAATGTCACGACCGACCCCTGGAGGTCTGCCCTGACAGGATCGGTCTAGGTGGGAGTGAAGGGAGTGACTGACCTCACACGCTCCGCAAGAGACCACACAATAAAGATTACGATACAACACCCCATTTATTCACACCAGCAAAATAAACATTCCAACACACACATCATGCACGACCACAATCAAGCACTCCAACGCACACAACATGCACAATCACAATCAAACACCCCAACACCCACAACATGCACGATTATAAATAAACATTTCACCATACGACGAACACAATCACAATTACAGCATTCCAGCACATGTAACATATACATAATTATAAAGAAACATTTCCAGCAGCGATCCCTTCTAGCACCCTGCCGTGCGTCCACACCCCTGCCTCTGTCGGGCCTACTGGGAGCACCCTGTCGCACTAGGTGCTCCGAACCGGGTCGGTTCTCGCAGGGAGTCGCTCAAAGCCGACACCCTCGACTCACAAGCGGGCAGTGAAGAGCGTGTCCCGGGGGGGGGGGGGGGGGGGGGGGGGAAACGTGGCGCTGTTACTGGAGGTCCTGGACGGGGGTCAGGGCCGGCCAGTCAAGACGGCGGGCTCCTCTACCAGTCCACGGTCCCGACCAAGGCGTGGCCTCGACCAGCGCGTGGCACCATCCAGTCCGTGGTCTCAGCCAGCACGTGGCACCATCCAGTCCGTGGTCTCAGCCAGAGCGTGGCCTCGACCAGCACGTGGCACCATCCAGTCCGTGGTCTCAGCCAACACGTGGCACCATCCAGTCCGTGGTCTCAGCCAGAGCGTGGCCTCAACCAGCACGTGGCACCATCCAGTCCGTACTCCGGGTGAAGCCCCCGAAAGGGGGGGGAGGGAAACGTAGCTGGGAGGAGAGGAGAAAGGGAGGGAAGGAAGAAGGAAGGAGGAAGGAAGAAGGAAGGAGGAAGGAAGAAGGAAGGAAGAAGGAAGAAGGAAGAAGGGTACTGAAACCCCGCCGTCAGTCCAGTCTGACCCATGCTGTCAAATCTTAACAGCCACTCGCATGATGGGCGAGGGGAAGTCTACTAAACGCACACAGTAAACCCATCGAATCAGATATGTTCACTAGGGTCTTCTCACACGATGCAGGTAAAAGACTGCATTAAACCAACAGGTTATAAAACAAATATGAATTATCTTCACCCTTCTCTCACTCACGTTTAACATTTTCCCCTCTTAGGAAATAAACCAACACAGCGACCATCGCTTAATAACTGTCACCACATTTGCAAATAATAATTCAATGGCATAATTGTCACATTTTATAAACACATTTCAACATAACACAAATCTCCAACAAGATTCCGAAGTCAAATCATGCGTACGCAACGCTCGCGAACCCCCAATAAAATCGTTTCTCTTGCAATCACAAACAGAGGGTGGAAGCATGGATAAGAGTCCGGCGAACGTGACAGGGGCGGACGAAGCGAGACAAAGCAAGTTTAAAACATGTATCACAGGTTCTCTCCTCACCACCGTCTACGCATCCACCAGATGTATAAACAGGGAGAAAGAATTTTGGAAATAATTTAGATTGGCCAGGTTAAAGATTGAATTAACAGAGAAAGGTCTCAAATATGTATATTACAATTTCGGAAAACAAAAGAATAGTTGGGCAAAAGAGGATGGAACTAAGGTCGACTAACAACAACAAAACAAATATACAGAACATACCTCGTAAACTGATGCTTACCAGCTACCCGTGGGTGGACCCCGATGTGGCGGGTCAAACGACTCTCTCTACCTCTGCACAGTCGAGAGGACAGAGGCGAAGATGCGGAAACAGAAAGAAGTGATGTCCCTCTTCTACAGGCCGACTGCTGGAATTGAAAGTTACGACTGTACTCTCGATGATACGGTAAAGAACCAAGACTGGTGCAGGCGCCCCCAGAGACTTCTTCAGCTCGAGTGAAGAAGCTAACTCCCTCAGCAATGGGGGGAACATGCCACCTTGGTCACAGAAGTGGAGCATACTCAAAATAAAAGGAAATGAAGCACGTGGACAGGTTAAAAAAGACTGGCGGGTAGATGCGATAGACTGAAAGTTCGAGAGAAATGGTACCGGCAACCCGTTGAACTTGCAGGAATTTGCACGGGCGGTGAGAAATTAGGAGAGAGGAGAGAGAGAAAGCAAACCGAAGTTGTGCTGAACCAACAAGGTGCAAACCGCACCCAAGCCATATCAAGGAAGGATTACTCGTCTACGCAACGAAATAACAAATAAGTAATTCCCGCCACCCTAGGTGGAGTCGAAAGTCGTAGGCCTCGTGACAAACTCGTGACCAAACCCCCCTTCTAAAAGCATCTGTTTCTCTGAGATTACAGTGCTTCCTTTGAAAACCTGTCGCTATGTGCAAATTTCACAACAATGGACGAACCCAACTCTCTGTGATCGGACAGAGTACGATAAATCCAATACAAACATTCAACGATAGAATCACGCCGAGAAATACATAATAATACATTTATCAAACAACTAAGCGAATCCTTCCAACCATGAAAGAACTATCCGAACAATGATGATTTCAATCCCGTTAACAATCACTGAAGTGAAAACTGTCACTACACCTTAATACAGAGGACCAAAAGGGGATATAACCCTGGTTGAGGGGATGTGTCACTATGACGGATTTTCAATGTGCTGACTACGGAGTCGGCTAAGTTAGTCAGCATCCGAATTAAGGAACCTTGATATGACGGAAAGTGAACGCATGACTCTTTGCAGCCACTGCTTATCATGAGTCGAAGGAATGAACTGGCCGGATCGGTCCAGGCAATGGAGTGGAGGATGATCGCTCTCCTGTACTAATTACGGCCGTACTTTCTTGGGCTTTGCCAGTGCGCGTCAAATATACCTGAGAGATTCAGCAAACAGTAGGGGGCATCGATAGTCCCAAGCGGGACAGCTGTGGGTATTGACTCGCAGATTCTACCACTATACGAAGATGTATAGCGGGTGACCGCGTCGGAGGCGATTATGTGGGTCCCACCAGGTCAACCCCAACCTTGTGTATGCCTCCCCAACCAGTGGCACTGACCTAGGGGAACACGCTTCAAGCGACCTTAGGCCGTTTGGTACGCGGGCAGTCATCGCAACTGCGTCAGTTACTGCCTAACCGGTGAGTTCATCCCTGGCCAAAAGAAGTCTTGTTCTTACTAGCTCAGGAGTCCGCTTGGAGCCCATATGGAAATGCCATGGGGAATCGTGGGCCTGCGGAGAAACAGACTCTCTTTCAAGATTTGGGGAACATACAAGGCTGTTTGACAACTCGATATGCCATGATGTGTCAAACCCTAAAGAGGATCCCCTTGTGGAGCTTGAAGCACCTTGGCGTGTTGGGCAGACTGAGCGGGACGTCCAACCGTTGTACGCAGGCGTTGGACATTCAGAGTCCCTGGCATGAAGACGATACAATGGAAGCAGGATGGCACTCGCAAGGTACCTAGTCATGAGATCGGATTGAAGAACGGGACGCAACTCCTGTTCCAGCTTCTCAGCTTTGGCGCGGGTGGTACTCCCATCCACGGCCTGTACTGGCGATCCGTTAGACACGGATTGACTGGTCCCATCCGCATCCAATTGTAATGGGTATTCCATATGATAAGGGAATTTCAGAGGTAGCTCACCGCGTTAGCCCTACTTCGCCACGAAGTAGGGGGTGGAGATAGAAAACGAGTACGAAGGACGGATGGAGGTAAACCAGCTCCAACCCGCACACATGCTCTCATGGGCCCCGAACGGGCCTTAGGGGAAATAATTCTTATCCACAAAGAGTGTTGTTGCTCCCGAATTTCACTGATGGTGTCGTACAATGGATGAACCAACAAACAGAAAAGAAACACTGGCACTCTGAATCACCGAGCTGGGATGGAACACACGTTTGCAGAGGCTAGAAGGATGCTGGAAAGTCGACTAGCACTTGACTAACCGGAGGGCTTTAGGGCAAACTTTTCCTGAATGTGGCAAGGACACACAAGAAAACAAACTGAGGTGCTGAGGTCCCCGCTGGACTGCCTGCCTTATTCGACACGCTAGCAGTTGGGCCTTATATGCCATAAATCCTGTGGTGGGCTTAATCGCCCGTATCTGGGCGTTGACCTTTAGCCCTGCGAGTTCAGCAAAACACCTCAGCGGTACTTACCAACAGATTGTGAATCGCAGCCGCGAAATCTGAGGTGCTGTCTCGCCTATCGGATCATCAACTCGGGGACATAGAGGTGGAGAGCTTGTTCAATGTGGATCTGATCATCAGCTTAACTTGCCAACTGACGCCAGTACCTAGCGTTTGCAGCAGCCTATCACCAAAACTGCACGAAGGTCTCGTCGTTATTCTTCTTCATGGGTACTGAACTTCTCCTTGTACGTCTTGGGTAAGGTGGAAACGCTTACGCAGAGCCACTGCATGTCTTGCATTAAGTACCGCACCTTGCGTTTAGAGTGAGCAACACACTACCTTGCAGAACCAGATAATCCAGAAAAAGGTGCTATTGCTTTTGTTTCCTCAGACTATTGGTTATGACATAGCAACCTTGTCAAAATTGCTCTAAGGAACTATCAATGTCCTCACCTAGGTCTGAACTCTGGTGCTTTAACTTTGGGCTCTAACTCTTATCACCTGCCTGGTGATTAACCTGATCTTACAGGTGCGGGAGAAGCGAAGAAGTTGTTTCATCTCTCCTAAGCAGAGCCTCATCCTGTATAGTTCTTCCCTACGGAGGGCTTCCTGCCGGCTGCCTCTTCCCTACGCGATCTCCTGTCTGGCAGCCTACCTCACTACGCTGAGAAGCCTATTCCCTACGATGCGCAGACCTCTTCCCTACGCTGATCTCCTGTATGGCAGCCTCTCCTACGATGTTCATCCTGTCAGGCAGGCCTCTTCACTACGCTGCCGATCAGTTAGACATAAGGATCAAGAGTGTGATAGTCCTGAGCGGGGATCAACACTCCCGACACGGGAGGTTGTTCGTATGAACCCGTTCCTTGGGTATCGAATTTACCATGAAAGCGAACCTCAGTATCACGGGGCATGCTCCTTATCAGGGGAAGCTGGAGAGGAGAATGTTTCGGTCTCTGCGACCACAGAGCCCATAGTTTGCTTCGCTATGCTCTGGCGTTCACGAGCGGAAGTGCCAGTCGAGTGGTTCGAAGGAAGACCCCCAGCGAATCGGTAGTAAAAGTTCTCACTGGACTACCGGCTACAGCACTGGAATAAGTAGAAGTTACCGTAGTCGAAGTACTGGTACTATAGTAGGGGACTACAGTAACATTTTGATTACCTTATCTTGGACGCACGCGTCGACAATACCACCAGCGCCGGACGTCGCCTGACAAACAATATCTACGGTTTTCAAAATACAGGGGAAAGACAATTCCACTAGAAAAAAAAAAAAAATTTTAGGGGCGTTGTGCTATTTTGGGTGTATGTGTGCGTGGTGTTACGGACATGTTCCGGTGCTCCCAAACTCTGGCAAACGCGCTCTACAAACTCGAGCATCAGTGCGGTGGGGCTCACCGAAAAAAAAACAAAACAAATAAACTATAGGTCCGGCCGCACCCACTCTGGCAACACCGCGCTTCCACAGACGCGCCAAACAGTGCGGTGGGCTGGCCGGAAAAAAAAAACAAAAAAAAAAAACTGGCAGACGGAATACGGAAGAGAGGAAAAAACAAAGGGACACATAACGTACGATACAACCCCTGTATCAATAACCCGGTAGAGAAAAAAAAAACAAGGAACTGGCTAAAAACAAAACAGGAAGTGGAGACTGAGCGGCAACAGAAGGCAAAGACTACGGACGTACCTGCGTGAGGTACCCGGCGGAAGGAGGTTGGACGCGGTCGACTCCCCTCGGTTCAACTAGACTTCCGAGTCACACCGGATGTTTCCACAGGACACAAACATAGACTTCCTTCACTCTAGAGTCACCAGCCAACCACCCACGAACAAACACGACAAACTGACTAAACATATACAAAAAGACATAACTAAACAGGTTAATACGCGAAAACGAAGAGAGAGACAGACTGAGCCCTTCAATCCGGACGGAGCCAACACCAATTGTCACGTCGACCCTCTGGGAGGTCTGCCTGACGGATAGGTTCTAGGTGGGAGTGAAGGAGTGAATGACATCACACGCCGCAAGAGAACCACCACAATAATGATTACGATAACAACAACCCATTTATTCACACCAGCAAATAAGCATTCCACTTACCAACATGCTCAAAACACATTCAAGCACTCCAACGCACACAACCACGCAACAATACAATCAAGCACTACCACAACCAAAACATGCACGATTATAAATAATATTTTCACCTCATCGACGTACACAATCACAATTACAGCAATTCAAGCGCCATTATATAACTTATACACATTTTTAAAGGAATATTTCCAGCATCGTTCCTTTCCAACACCAGGAGTGCGTCCACACCCCTGCCCTTGTTCAAGTTGTTGGTGGAGCAACTGTCGCACTAGGGGTGCTCCGAGCAGGGTCGGTTCTCGGCAGGGAGTCGCAAAAGCCGACACCTCGATTCACAAGCCTGCAGGTGAAAGAGCGCGCTCCCGGAGGGGGGGGGGGGTGGGGGGGGGGGGGGGGGAAGGAAATCGAGGCGCTGTTACTGGAGGTCTGGACGGGGGGGTCGGGTCCGGCCAGTCAAGACGGCGGGCTCCTCTACCAGTCCGACGGGTCCACGACCAGGGCGTGGCCTCGACCAGCGCGTGGCAACATCAAGCCCGTTGGTCCTCAGCAAGAACGTTGCCTTCAACCACGCACGTAGCACCATCCAGTCCGTATATAGTCTCGCAGAACGTTGGCCTCAACCAGGCCACGTGGCACATCCAGTCGTGCTCAGGTGAAGCCCCCGGGGGGGGGGGGACGTAGTGGAGGGAGAGGAGAAAGCGAGGGAAGGAAGAAGGAAGGAGGAAGGAAGAAGGGTACTGGAAAACCCGACGCAGTCAGAACACGTCTGACCATGCTGTCAAATTCTAACAGCCACTCGCATGATGGGCGGAGCGGGAAGGTTATTAAAATGCACCACATATCCCAGAGCTAACGCAGCCTGAGCATCACAGTAACCCATCGATCAGGGATATTCAATAGGTCTTCTCACAGGATGCAGGTAAAATGCACCATGATTAAACCAACAGTTTAAAACAAATATGAATTATCTTCACCCTTCTCGCACTCACCGGTTAACATTTTCCCTCTTAGGAAAAAAACCAACACAGCGACATCGTTAATTAACTGTCACCACATTTGCAAATAACTAATTCAATGGCATATTGTCACATTTTATAAAACACATTTCAACAATAACACTAATCTCCACCACGCATCCGACGACAAAATAATGGTAGCACGAGCTGCGACATAAAACTCGTTCTCCTTGCACACACAAACAGACGGTGGAAGAAGTGATAGTGTCGGCGAACGTGACTTGAGGGGCGGAAGAGAGAGACAAAGCATGTTCCAACCTGAATCCACCAGGTTCTCTCCCGTCCCCACCGACTACCGATCACCAGATGTATAAACAAGGAGAAAGAATTTTCGGAATATTTTAGAATGGCCAGGTTAAAGATTGAGATTACAGAGAAAAGTCTCACAATATTTTCTTACATTTCGAAAACCAAAAGAAAATTGCGCAAAGAGGAGACTAAGTCGACTATCAAACACTAACAAAACAAACAATCAACGAAAAACTGATGCTTACCAGCTCACGTGGGGTGACCCCGAAGAGAGGGTCAAACGACTCTCTTCTTACTCTGCCCAGTCGAGAGGGACAGAGGCGAAGATGCGGAAAACAGAAGAAGTGATGCCCTCCTCCTACGGCGACTGCAGGGAATGAAAGTTATGACTGTACTCTCGATGATACGGTAAAGAAACCCAAGACTGGAGCAGGCGCCCCTGAGAAATCTTTCCGCTCGAGTGAAGAGGTAACTCCTCAGCAATGGCGGCGAAATGCAACCCTACGTCACAGAGTGGCAGACTTCAAAACTAAAAGAAAAATGGAAGCACGTGGACAGGGTAAAAAGGATCGGAGACGAGGTCGTAGCAGAAAGTCGAGAAAAGGTACGGGCAACCGTGAACTTGCAGGATAATTAGCTCGGGCGGTGGGAATTAGAGAGAGAGGAGAGAAAGCAAACGAAGTTGAGCTGAACTACACCCTAGTGCAACCGCACCCAAGCACATCAAGGGAACGGATACACGGACAACAGCATCGACAATAAACATATAAGTATATTCCGCCACCCTGGTGGGTCGAAATAGGAGTTAGGCCTCGTTGACAAACTCGTGACAGTTTGCCTTATTTATTATTATTTGGGGATCTGTCAACTCGGGGTATGTTCAGTGCGAGGGATGAACGAGCGCACAGCCAAACACACTCACAGGCTTGCTTACAATCTCATTTCATAGATCATGCATTCGTCACATCAAACCACTAGTAAAGTTCTATAACTGTAATACACATGATCATAGTAAACATCAATGCGCCATGGAATCAAACAAAATAAAACATTTCTTTTACTTGAGCTTCACAAAACATTTATCTTAAAATCTCATGACTAACCCGGGTATAAATAGGTTTTCTACTTTACTTGCCAGGTCGATCCTTAAAACTATTTTACCGAATCACTGTCTTTCCTTTGCTTCTTTTTTTTTTTCCTTTTTTTCACTGTCACTTTCACAAACACCAGTCACGACACAACTGCTGTCACTGGTCAGCTTGGACGCTGGCATGGTCAGTTTGTTTGTGGGCATGGTCTAGGTTTAGATGCTGGCACTGGTCAGGTTTATGGCGTTGGTAAGGTTTGGACTGCTGATGAACAGTGGCGCTGCCAGGTATATGAGGTCTCGAACTCCGGTTCAGAATGAACAGTGACTACATACAGACATTGATCTGTTTCTTCTTTCTTCTTGCATTAAAGCATTGCACTCTCTCTCTCTCTTTCTAGTCTGCTCTATCAGATGGACATAGTTGCCTCCCTTTTTTTGTCTTCTTTTCTTTTTTCCTTTTTCCTTTTTCTTCATCGATTAGCAAACTCTCTCTCTCTCTCAAAATTATCCTTTTTTCTTTTTTTTTCTTTTTTTCCTCCCTTACTTTTTTTTTGTCTTTATTTTTTTTTTTGTTTCTTTTTAGTTGTTTTTTTTTTCTTTTTCTTTTTCAATTTTCTTCCTTTATATATGTCAACTCGGGTGTGTCGATGGAGGAAGGACTAGCGCACAGCCCAACACACTTCACGCTTGCTTACGAATATCATTCATAAATATGCATTGTCACATACCAAAACATAGTAAAGGTTTATAACTTTTACTACCATTGTTTCATAGAGAACCATCAACGCATATGGAATCAACAAAATAAAACATTCTCTCATTCTGAAAACTTCACAAAATCTTTGTCTAAAACATCATTAAAACTTAACCGGGGTTATAAATAGATATCTACTTTACCTGTCAGGTGTTCTTAACTATTCACGATCACTGTCTTTTCTTTTACTTTTTTTTTTTCTTTTCTTTTCACTGTCCACGTTCACAAGCACGGACACAACTGCTGGCATGGTCTTGGACGCTCGCTGCGCGCCGGGTCAGGTTAGACGGTTGGCACTGGCGTTGGTCTGTCGATGAAAAGTGGCGCTGGCCAAAGTATGAGGTTCGAACCCAGTGAAGTCTAGACAGGACTATCAAACATCGATCTGTTCTCCTTTCTTTCTTCCTGCATTAACCGCATGCACATCTCTCTCTCTTCCAGTCTGCCCTTTCAAATGGGACATGGTTGCTTTTCCTTTTCTTTTTTCTTTTCTTTATTTTCCCTCATCATTAGTTAGCAAACTTCTTCTCACTCTCACATCTTCCTCAGTCCTTCCTCTGCAGACTATTCTATGCTAATCTCTCAACTTGGTTTCTTCTCTCCTCCCTCAAATTCTCTCTGCTTTTCTCTCCTCAGAGATTACACTCAGACCTCTTCTCTCTGTCTCTCCTGTTCGTTCCCCCTCTCGTTCTGCTTCATCTCTCTGCCTTTCCTCTCTGTAGAGACTACCCCCAGAACCTCCTCATCTCTCTTCTCTCTCTCTCTGTTTCCCTTCCTCCCCCGTTCTCTCACTCTCACATCCTTCTTATCCCGTTCCGATCTGTCAAAAAGGGCGAGTACCTTGGTCAGTTTTTTTAAACCGCCTCGTACTCGAAAGTTTATCTCCCTCAAAATTCCATTGGATATTCAAATCATGACAGTCACGCCTTACACGCCTTACTCTCTGTGTGGTCAATTGGTCATTTAATTGATTAGCTAGATTTAAACCCCCACCACACACTATACCTTCCCCCCTTTCCTACTTAAACTGGCGCCGTGGGGCTTAACTTGTAGGCACTGGTCACTCTAAATTGGCTAGATGATCTGGGTAGGCGCCGCGACGTCTGACAAACCTCCCGAGACCTGTCGGTCCAGCCATCAGACTGTCTGCTGTCTCCTTGCTGTGCTTAATTGGCCGGATGAGACGCATGGAGCCGTCTTCGTGGCCCAAAAATGTCTGCGTTTGGACTTATGTCCAGTTGAAGGGGGCCGGCGACGGCCCACACTTTGGTTGTGTTTTTTTTTTGCCCGTGACAATTTCCCCCTTGCAAAAGACTAGGGCACAGCATTGTCTCAAAACAAGGGTAACAAAAAAGACACAACCGAATTTGCTGACACACAGCTACACGCGCAAAGTTTGAAAAATATTTACAACCAACGGTTTATAAATTATAAAAAATACCATTAGTGAATACCACTCCAATGATTTTTCATTGACGTGCGCTCTTGCGTTATTTCAACTCATTTTAGAACGACCTCTGTGCGCACTTATGCAATTCCCTACCTGCGGATTTGCCATCTCTCCTTTTCACAATTCTTATGCAAAGCACAATATAATATGATCACAATCCATGACACTTCACTGAGGAATCTCCATCCTCACTTATTGCAAATAATGCATCACTACACGAGCGACTGTAATGCTCCAAGCATAACTAATTTACATGAACAAATCTCACACAAAAATATGAACCATAGCCAACTGGGAATGAACCCATATCCAATCAACATAACTGTAATCAACACATATTATCAACAGCAAACCCCCGGATATGCTGACTTCCTCTGAGTTGCAGCTTGCTAGACTACACGGCTTAAATAGTCAGCCCGACATTCTGTCGACGGGGAAAGTACTGCACTCGGTACCTGTAGGGCTGCAATGCCATTGCCCACGCAGCACTCTGCTGTTTTTCCAACTGCGCCTCCTGCAGGATTTGAGTGGTTGATGATCCCGTCTCGATCACGAAAATCTTTCCATACAAGTATTTGTGGAATTTCTGCACGGCCCCCAGACAGCTAAACACTCCTCTCCACCGTTTGGTACCTTCTTCACACTTTGTCAAATTCCTGCTAGCATATCTCACAGGGAACTCGACTCCCTTTATGCTCTTGCAACAATACTGCACCTATCCCACCACCTGATGATATGTCCCCAACAAAAATGGTTTGGACATATCTGGTAGCTTCAAATGGGACGGGAACCTAGTCTTTCCAGCCCCGTCTGCAGTGCTTGCTCTGCAGCGTCTGACCACTCGACCACTGCCGGTTTCCTGCCTTGACCAAATCACTGAGAGGACTCGTGATTGCTGCGAAATTTGGAACAAACTCCCCATAGAACCCAATTAAAACCTAGCAGACTCCATGAAACCCCCCCTTCTGTGGTTTGGTCCTGTTGGCTCTTGAATCTGT
>CM031596.1:6360179-6361984 GCA_018398815.1 Conus ventricosus | reverse complement strand
TGTTTATATGAAGAAATTAATCTATCTTTGAATTCAGATTCCCCACATCCAAATACACATCTGTTCTCCCCATCCAAATACCCATCTTTTCTCCCACATCCAAATACCCATCTTTTCTCCCCACATCCAAATACCCATCTTTTCTCCCAACATCCAAAATACCCATCTTTTCTCCCCACATCCAAATACCCATCTTTTCTTCCCGCATCCAAATACCCATCTTTTCTCCCAACATCCAAACACCTATCTTTTCTTCCCACATCCAAATGCACATCTTTTCTCCCACATCCAAACACACATCTTTTCTCCCACATCCAAATGCACATCTTTTCTCCCACATCCAAACACCCATCTTTTCTCCCACATCCAAACACACATCTTTTCTCCCACATCCAAACACACATCTTTCTCCCACATCCAAACACACATCTTTTCTCCCACATCCAAACACACATCTTTTCCCCCCACATCCAAATACACATCTTTTCTCCCACATCCACTCCCACTAACTCTCCTCTCATAGCCATTCCTTAACCTCACTTTGTCTATCGGTGATGATTCAGAAATGGATCAACAGTGTGGTGATTTAATTCTTTGCCTTTTTTTAAAACCAAAGGTCCCACACGTTTATACAGAAATACCGTAACTGCCAATGACCTGGGTTTAGTCTTCCATTTACCGCATCTTCCCTGTTTCAAGTCAGAAATCTAATTTAGTGGTGCACACAGGGGAACATAATGGTTGGAAATCTCTAATGTAGATTGAATGGGCAATTAATGCACAGGAGTACCATTCAATAAATCAAACCCAAACTAAACAATTGAAATTCTCAGACTTCATCACTCTAGTGTCTTCTTTTTTTTCTTTACATTTAACTCTCTGTTTGGATCAAGAATCATTCATAGACAGATGTTCTGACGGACACATGGACAGTGTGAGTCAATCCCTTTCCTTGATATTGGTTAAATCTGACAATAAACAGCACACTACAGCTGAATAATAAAATTGAGAGGGGGAGGGGAGGGAGAGGTCCACCATAACAGAAAGCAAAATACATGGGCAGCAGTGGTGTGTACAGGTCTTCCCCATACTAATACGTAACCAAATTCAAGAGAGAAAAAATCGACATGACTGGCGCCAACAGTGGATCCAGACAGAGGATCAATGAAATGACGAGAGCACGGCCAAAGGCTTGAAAGGGGAAAGCAGGAGGTCAGCTGAGACGGAGGGGAGCAGCTCTGAAGGACCATCTTCGCGTCAGACAAATCATCCTGTTTTACAGCCACACTGACACTTGCTGGACTCTGGCAGCTAATTTAGCGAAATGGTACTGACTTGGGCTGAAGAGAGAAAGGTGGTGTAATGTGAAGATGTTGACGTCCATGCCCCCCTCTCTCTCTCTCTCTCTCTCTCTCTCTCTCTCTCTCTCTCTCTCTCTCTCTCTCTCTCTCTCTCTCTCTCTCTCTCTCTCTCTTCGACTTGGTATTAGTGATTTCAATGTCCATCAAAGATATGCTCTAAACTCCAAAAACTGTCCATTCTGTAATCAAATCGAGGACGAAATACATTTTTGATTGTTTGTCCATCCTATAAAGATTAAAGAGATAAACACATTTTGCTTTATACTAGAAACGTTCATCAAGCGTCATTGTTTCTTTTACTGCAAAATGAAAAGAGAATTGTAACTCGCTCTGTAGCTATGTTCATTTTTAAAGCACTAAAACGAAGAGAGGAACTGTTATCGGTTAACACACAAATGTCAGAGTTATTTCAGGTTATGCAAATATTTTCTTTCATAATTTTCA
>CM031596.1:6350179-6355179 GCA_018398815.1 Conus ventricosus | reverse complement strand
AAGATATTCGTCAAAAATTTATTCCACAGAAATATCATAGGCGCCCATGTATGTTTCGTTTACAGTTACTACTTAGCTCTAACAGTTATAAGGTTATTAGGAATTTAGGTATGTTTCTGTTTAAGGCGTTTAAGATCAGAGAAATAATGACGTCTTAGATAGTCTTGTTGTGTTGTTGTTTTTGTTGTTGTTGCTGTTGTTGTTTTCCTGATAAATCATTTGTTTCATACATTTAATGTAAATGATTGTGCTCATTCCCCTTCAAATGGGCCAATGGCCCTACTGAATGAAAATCTGAAGTCTGAAGTCTGAAGTCTGAAGTCTCTCTCTCTCTCTCTCTCTCTCTCTCTCTCTCTCTCTCTCTCTCTCTCTCTCTCTCTCTCTCTCTCTCTCTCTCTCTCTCTCTCTCTCTCTCTCTCTCTCTCTCTCTCTGGCAGTACTCAGCGAACTTTCGTTCCGTTGTATTTGTTCATGTCTGTCAGCACTCCTCCAGTGCAAACCCATCACTGTCACGGACCTCAGTTGCATGTGAAGGAGAGGGTGGAGACTGTGTAAACCTAAACCTACCGTCCTTGTTTCTGACAAGGCTCATGACACCCTCCTTGATCCAATGCATCTCTGAAGACTGTGTAAACCTGAACCTACCATCCTTGTTTCTGACAAGGCTCATGACACCCTCCTTGATCCAATGCATCTCTGAAGACTGTGTAAACCTGAACCTACCATCCTTGTTTCTGACAAGGCTCATGACACCCTCCTTGATCCAATGCATCTCTGAAGACTGTGTAAACCTAAACCTACCATCCTTGTTTCTGACAAGGCTCATGACACCCTCCTTGATCCAATGCATCTCTGAAGACTGTGTAAACCTAAACCTACCGTCCTTGTTTCTGACAAGGCTCATGACACCCTCCTTGATCCAATGCATCTCTGAAGACTGTGTAAACCTGAACCTACCATCCTTGTTTCTGACAAGGCTCATGACACCCTCCTTGATCCAATGCATCTCTGAAGGGGATATCCTCACACTACTATGCTGGTCAATGACCACAACAACCATGAATGAACTGCTTCTTTTACCAGGGAACAAGTAGTATGTAAAACATTGTGAAGTCTCGCCAGTATGTCTCCTCAGAAACTGTATGTGCTCGTGTACGATGATGATCTGGCATATGCCCAAATTGTCCTGGATGAGATGTCCAATCTGCCCATGCTAACTTTCAGATGATCAGAGCATGTGCTAAGAGCACTTCAAGGGGGACAGATGTCGTAACAGGAGACACAATCCAACTATTTTCATCTTGCTTTGAATAATATGCATCCAATATTTCAAGCATATTGTACTCATCTGTGTTGCAAATAACTAAAAACATATACAGTGAAATAACTCAGTGAAAACTCTGTGTCGCTGTCAGTGTAACCAGAGATGAGAAAAGCATTACTCCTGATGGGATTTGTGCTGAACAGGCAATGAGTGGATGGCAGGGGTGGGTGAGTAGGCAGACAGCAGAAAAGAATGAGGGGTGGGATGGGGGCAGGGTATACGGGAAGATGAGCGAGAGTGAGACGGAAGGGGTAATGACAGGGACCAGCGATCATCAATATCAGCAGGCAGGCTATCGTTTGACGCATCGATGAAAATGTGAACTGTGACTGGCCAGACCAGCATGTCCGTCAAACTGAGGCATGAACGGATCGAATTTATGATGTGGCAAGTAAAGGTCCTGTAACGCTTGATTTAGCCATCACACAGGGCTGACACATGAGGAGGGGGACCAATAGACATGGACAATAAATAAAGTGGGTAACTCATTCTTACCTCCCTTCATTCGCCGTTGACTTCGACTCGTGGCGACATCAATGCTAGTTGGCAATTATTTCCCCAATTATTACTTTCACGAAGGGAAATTGGCTTACAATAAATTATCGTGTACAAAGAAAAACACATCAATACACAGCAAGTTACAGGGCAGAAGATAGCAATACCAAACGTATGCATGAGCAAACACACACACACACACACACACACACACACACACACACACACACACACACACACACACACACGTGCGCGCACGCACGCACGCACGCACGCAGGCACGCACAGGCCATTGATGAATGTGTTTCTTTCAATCCTTTAGTCTTGAGTGTAAATGTCGTACTTGAGCACTCCTCTATACCATCTGGTCACCCTTCAACACATCCAAATACCCTTATTTTCTCCCCACATCCACTCCTGTTAACTCTATCCTCACAGCCACTCCTATTGACTCTGTTCTCACAGCCACTCCTATTAACTCTGTTCTCACAGCCACTCCTATTAACTCTGTTCTCACAGCCACTCCTATTAACTCTATTCTCACAGCCACTCCTATTAACTCTATTCTCACAACCACTCCTGTTAACTCTGTTCTCACAGCCACTCCTATTAACTCTGTTCTCACAGCCACTCCTATTAACTCTGTTCTCACAGCCACTCCTATTAACTCTGTTCTCACAGCCACTCCTATTAACTCTGTTCTCACAGCCACTCCTATTAACTCTATTCTCACAGCCACTCCTATTAACTCTATTCTCACAGCCACTCCTGTTAACTCTGTTCTCACAGCCACTCCTATTAACTCTGTTCTCACAGCCACTCCTATTAACTCTGTTCTCACAGCCACTCCTTAGCCTCACGTTGTCTGTCAGTGATGATTCAGAGATGGATCAAAGGTGTGGTGATTTCATCCTGTGCTTTTTTTTTCTGAAGGCAGCACACGTTTATACAGAAATACCAAAACAGCCTATGGCCTGACCCGTCTTTACAGTTACATGTACAACATCTTCCCCATTTCAAAGCAGACTTCTGATTTAGTGGTGCACACAGGGGAACATTATGGAGGGGAAAGTGCAATGTAGATTAAATGTCAATTGATGATTGGGAGTAACACCAAATAACACCAAAACCAAATTTAAAACTGAGATACTCAGACTTGATCATTCTAATGTGTTCATGTATTTCTTTGCATTTAGCTCTCTGTTTCAGTCAACAATGCATTCACAGACAGATGTCCAGACAGGCAGATGGTCAGTGTGAGTCAATCCCTTTCCTCGATGGTGTTTAGATCTGACAAGAAATATCACATTGCAGCTGGATAATAAAATTAGGTGGGGGGGAAGGGAGGGGGGTAGGTCCACCACGATAGAAAGCAAAATTCATGGGTCACAGCGGCATGTACCAGTCAGTCCCATGTTCATGAGTAACCAATTTCTAAAAAAATCGACATGACTGGCGCCAACAGTGGATCCAGACAGAGGATCAATGAAATGACGAGAGCACGGCCAAAGGCTTGAAAGGGGGAAAGCAGAAGGTCAGCTGAAATGGAGGGGAGCAGCTCTGAAGGACCGTCTTCGCGTCAGACAAATCATCCTGTTTTACAGCCACACTGACACTTGCTGGACTCTGGCAGCTAATTTAGCGAAATCGTATTGACTTGGGTTGAAGTGGGAAAGGCGGTGTAATGTGAAGATGTTTACGTCCATGCCTGTCCTCTCTCTCTCTCTCTCTCTCTCTCTCTCTCTCTCTCTCTCTCTCTCTCTTTAAACAGAACTGGCATTCTGAGTTGGAGGATAATGATAAATATAGATGGTTTCACTCTTTCAAAAATGTCTTTGAACCTGAAAAATATTTATCATGTGTAACTAATAAGTGGCATAGAGACAGCTTCTCAAGATTTCGACTCCGAGTTTGTGGCCTTAAAAACTGTATTCAGTGGTTTCGAAATGACCAAACAGATATTAAATGCCCATCATGTGGAAATGGATTCGAAAATGAAACTCATGTTTTATTTTACTGTACCACTTATGATGATATCCGTAAAAAATGTGCCATACTGGAATCCTTCCCCAATATTCCCGATCAGAACAAAGTTGTAAAAATCCTTTCCAGTAGTAATGAAACTATTATTAAATCTGTTGCTAAATTTATAGCACAGGCAATGAAGATAAGAAAGAGTAAGTTAGAATTAATGTGCGATAACATTTAACTTGATAAAATAGTAATTAGTCAAGATGATCCTGTATCAATGTGTGTGTGTGTGTGTGTGTGTGTGCGTGTGCGTGCGCGCGCGCGTGTGTGTGTGTGTGCGCGCGCGCGCGTGTGTGTGTGTATGTGTGTGTGTGTGTGTGTGTGTGTGTGTGTGTGTGTGTGTGTGTGTGTGTGTGTGTGTGTGTGCTGTTTGTGGCGCGCGCGCGTCTGTGTGTGCGTGTATGTTTATGCATGTGTGAAATCAGTAAATAATATTGAAATGTGCATACAATTGTTCATGTTCACCCCCTTGTCTTAAGGCTGTAATGCTATGACAATAAAAGCATTTGTCATTGTCATTGTCATTGTCTCTCTCTCTCTCTCTCTCTCTCTCTCTCTCTCTCTCTCTCTCTCTCTCTCTTCTCTCTCCAGTACTGACTGAACACTGCATAGTGATAGGAGTGGCAATCTGACGAGTGACGATGCACTTCGGAATTACATTTGTCACTGCAAGGCATCCTTCAGGCACACAGCCCACTTGCTCTGAACGAAACGAGTCATTCGCCTTCACGGTCAATAAAGCTTTTGTTGCTGATTTCTCATCATCCGCCACTCCCTGACTCTCGGGTCTTTTCGCTGGGCCTGCCCCCGCCCCCTCCCCTGTCTGTCTGTCTGTCTGTCTGTCTGTCTGTCTCTCTCTCTCTCTCTCTCTCTCTCTCTCTCTCTCTCTCTCTCTCTCTCTCTCTCTCTCTCTCTCTCTCTCTCTCTCTCTCTCAGCTGGCAGCGACATTCAGACTAAAGCGAGAAGGGACTGGGCAGGTTCGTCCAAAGAAACTAGTGCTTGGTGAGATGCCTGATTGATGGCAAGACAACTGCAAAGGTCTTGTTCCCCCCCTCTCTCTCTCTCTCTCTCTGTCTGTCTGTCTGTCTGTCTGTCTGTCTCTCTCTCTCTCTCTCTCTCTCTCTCTCTCTCTCTCTCTCTCTCTCTCTC
>CM031596.1:6340179-6345179 GCA_018398815.1 Conus ventricosus | reverse complement strand
GTTGTTTGCAAGTCGTTACTGAATCGTCTGAACAATAGGTACTACAAACATTATCTGAAAATGGCTGTGACTACAATGAGTGGTTCGGGACTTCGTCAGAAAAAACCGCGTCAGTTACCGTCTTCGATTTTAAGAATAGATTAAACTCTGTCCTGGTGTCCTGTTCAAACGTATCTGATATTCTGGATTGATAACAATGATTGATCAGTGAAGTTACTGATATTTAATAGAGATTCTGATCAAGAAAATTTCCAACTACACTTTCAAACCCTTCTGGTATTCGTTTTACACAGCTCAGTGACACCAATATGACCTTTCCCGTTAACACAACGTTTTGCACAGCTCAGTGACACTAATACGATCTTTCCCGTTAATACAACGTTTTGCACAGCTCAGTGACACCAATACGATCTTTCCCGTTAACACAACGTTTTGCACAGCTCAGTGACACCAATATGATCTTTCCCGTTAACACAACGTTTTGCACAGCTCAGTGACACCAATATGATCTTTCCCGTTAACGCAACGTTTTGCACAGCTCAGTGACACCAATATGATCTTTCCCGTTAACGTAACGTTTTGCACAGCTCAGTGACACCAATATGATCTTTCCCGTTAACGCAACGTTTTGCACAGCTCAGTGACACCAATATGATCTTTCCCGTTAACACAACGTTTTGCACAGCTCAGTGACACCAATACGATCTTTCCCGTTAACACAACGTTTTGCACAGCTCAGTGACACCAATATGACCTTTCCCGTTAACACAACGTTTTGCACAGCTCAGTGACACCAATATGACCTTTCCCGTTAGCACAACGTTTTGCACAGCTCAGTGACACAAATACGATCTTTTCCGTTAACACAACGTTTTGCACAGCTCAGTGACACCAATATGATCTTTCCCGTTAACACAAATAAATGTCAAAGATTCAGAAGGGAAAACGTATGCAAAAATTGTTATTGTAGCCAAATTGACGATCAGTTCTATTATTTTCTCAACGGCGCCTTTTAAAGACAAAAGGAAGAAATTATTGCCAAGTTGTTTCAAAACACGCGATGGATCTTAAATGTCAAGATACGTTTTCAATACAACACAAAAACATTATTTTAGAATTGCTCCGTTAATTGTTAAAAATGTGGTTTGCATATTTTTTAGTAATAAAGTAGAATTTACTGTCAGTGCAAACGAGACTTTCTGAAGAAGTTTTCTGTTGGTTTTTGCTCCCTTGTGGGCTATTTTTCTGTTTGCTTGTCGTCTGGTTTCCTTCTCAAACCATTCATTCTATCTGTCCCGATGTGCAACGTGTTTTCTGCGTATGTGTCACATAAACGTTTTTCTCAGCTAGACCTCACGAGGGTCCTGAAATTCCAATGTGAATCTGAATCTGATTCTGTAAATTCTTCCAGAATACAACCATGGTTCTCACCACTGGTCAAAACACTGGCGACAACTGTTCTGTGTGTTGTGATCCATTGTGAGTGGTAACATCTGGGCCTGCGGAGACAACTGTTCTGTGTTGTGATCCATTGTGTGTGGTAACATCTGGGCCTGCGGAATAGCGCACGGTTTCCACCCGTAGTTGACAATCACATTGTTGTATACTTAGGTTTTGTTGATTTTATTACTTCTTCTATTTCTCTGGTAAGTTTTTTTTTTTCATCACAAGCAGCGCAACACACGCCGCTATCGTGCCCAGGATGTAATGTTATCCCAGTAAGCATGTGATTCTACAAACAGCATTCTGTTTCAGACCTGGGAGTAAAAAAAATCATTCGTGTGTTGAACACTGTGTATAGCAGTCCTCCATCCTCGCATCCTCCCCTGTTTGTTGTTGTTATTGCTGCTGCTGCTGCCGCTGCTACTGCTGCTACTGTTGCTGCTGCTGCTGCTGTGGTTGTTGACGTTGTTGTTGTTGATCCTGTTGTTGATGTTGCTGCTGCTGCTTTTTTTGCCTTATTGGAACTCAACTTTCTTTTCCGTCTTTTTCTTTTCTTTCTTTCTTTCTTTCTTTGTGCGTACGTAGGCTGATGCTCCTGCGGACACTGCCTGTAAGTTCACGCCTTTACCACAGTATGCTTCCCTCCCACAATGTAGCTTGGGACCAGTTTCTGGTCGGCCTGGGTTCTTTTATGTGCGCTCTGCGCACAAGCGACATCGGTTTATGTCTAGTCTCACGCAGTGAGGAGGCGGGGGGATAGATTAACATCCAGATTTCTCACGACAGGGAAACATTGGACGGGTCAGTTCCACTGAGGGTCATGTCCACACCCATACGGAAGGTGGAAATGACACCTCAGAAATGATGGTGGGAGGGGCCCAACACTCCGCTTTGACCACCAGAACGACAACACGTTAAGAGGGATAACGAAAATTCTGTTTATAGATAGACAGATAGAGAGACAGACAGCTAGCTAGATAGACAGATGGATGGATGGATGGATGGATGGATAGTGGTCTACACACACACACACACACACACACACACACACACACACACACACACACACACCACACACACACACACACGCACGCACGCACGCACGCACACACACACACACACACATACACACATACACACACACACACACACACACACACATATATATATATATATACATATATATATGTGTATATATTGTGTGTATATATATATATATATAGAGAGAGAGAGAGAGAGAGAGAGAGAGAGAGAGAGAGAGAGAGAGAGAGAGAGAGAGAGAGAGAGAGATCAATGTGATTAAAATACCCAAAACGATTTTTAGAGTGCTCAACCCCTTGTGGAGCAACATTTGTTAAAATAAGGTTTTAAAAGAAGTAATCTACAAATTTGTTTCGAGCGTATCGCTGTCGTCAGGATGATTTTGGTTTGCCCACCGCCGGTGTTATATGGCGTGTGGGCTCCCGTTTGCGGTTGTTTGCACGTGCGGGTTGGCTGCACGTGTTTTTTTAGTTTTCAGGTTTTTGTTTTGGGTGTATTCACTAACAAATTAAAAATCACCATTGAAGCAAACAAAAAAGGTAGTAAACTACTTAGACATAACACTTGATCTCAACAACCACATATATAAACCATACAAGAAGCCCAATGACACACCTACCTATGTAAACATCAAAAGCAACCACCCACCATCTGTATTAAAAGCCATACCCAATGGCATAAACAAGAAACTATCAAACCTGTCATGCAATGAAAGAGTATTCAACAATGCAGCAGTAAAATATCAAGAAGCACTGCAAAAAAGCGGGTACAATTACAAACTACAATACAACCCAGACAACAACACAAATAGAAATAAGAAAAACAGGAAAAGGAAAATCATATGGTATAACCCACCATACGAAGGGAAACTCAAAACAAACATAGGGAAAGAATTCTTTAAAATTCTAACAACTTCGTTCCCAAAAGAACACAAACTGTACAAAATATTCAACAAAAACACTGTCAAACTATCGTATTCTACTATTCATGCATGCCCAACCTCAAAAATGTAATCGACGCATCTAACAAAATGAAAACCAACACAGCAAAGAAGGGTGAAGAAAGGAAATCTTGCAATTGCATCAAAAAAGAGCAGTGCCCCCTGAGCAATAAATGCCTTTACAACAATATTGTATACCAAGCCACTGTGACATCAGAAAATGAAAAAGAAACATACATAGGAATTACTGAAAACCACTTCAAAACCAGATATGCAAACCACAAACAGTCATTTAATAAAGAAAAATACAAAAATCAAACAGAACTGAGTAAATATATCTGGAAACATAAAGACGCAAAACTAAACTACAATATATCATGGAAAATCATAAAAAGAGCATCACCATACAGCAATATTTCAAAAAGATGCAACCTATGTTTAACTGAAAAATGGTTAATACTGTGCAAACCAAACTTAGCAACTCTAAACACCAAAACAGAAATAGTAAACAACTGCAGGCATAAATGGAAATCGTTGTTAGTGAATACACCCAAAACAAAAACCTCAAAACCTCAAAAAACACGTGCAGCCAACCCGCACGTGCAAACAACCGCAAACGGGAGCCCACACGCCATAAAATTATAACACCGGCGGTGGGCAAACCAAAATCATCCTGACGACAGCGATACGCTCGAAACAAATTTGTAGATTACTTCTTTTAAAACCTTATTTTAACAAATATATATATATATATATATATATATATATATATATATATATATATATATATATATATATATATATATATATATATATATATAAAGACATACAGGCAAACAAACAGAGTGGTTGCTAGCGGATTACGAACCCGCAATATCTAACTGCGAACTCTGCAGTCTCTCACTGAGCCAACCAGCAATACTGCAGGGACGAGACCCATTGCTGCCTACGTTACGTCAGACTCGATCCATCAACCCCGAAAATTCTCGCTCTTCAGATGGGCGAACGTTCCACAGCGAGCCCCCCAGCTTCACTTGTCAAGTAATCGGAATGAAATTAGTTGGGTGTCATTGAATTATCACCAACGCAGAACAAAAGAAAAAGAAGGAAATAAGAAGGGATTAAAAAAACAAATAGAAAGAAAAATAGTTGCCAGTGTCTGAGGAGAACAATTCTACTTTACACACGCACGCACGCACACACGCACGCACGCACACACACACACACACACACACACACACACACACACACACACACACACACACACACACACACGTGAACGAATTAAACAGGACAAGCGCAATTTCAGTTTCGTTCTTTGTTTTTCTTTGTTTGCAGGCTTCCTTCCTTGTAGCTAAATTGCCTTCTCAAGTTAAAAGCAATGCAGAAAGCAAAAGAAAAATAAACAGAAAGAAAACAGACATTGTTTCGTATTAATTTTTGTGTAGATAGTTTGATTGTGTGGGAACAGTGCATGTTTTGTTTCGACTATTTATGGTGTGCGGTGGTTTGTTTCGTTCGGGGTCTGTCAACTCACCCCCAACCCCACCCCACCTCCGCGTTTAATCTCATTTCC
>CM031596.1:6325179-6327679 GCA_018398815.1 Conus ventricosus | reverse complement strand
GAATTAATAACATCGAAATATTGTTCACGCTCCAGTAAGCTTTTAAAACTACAGTAAAGTTCGTAACGGTTGCTGTCAGAGAGTTTTGACGACCAATTTTGTTTAGCACAATCAATCAATCGTTGTTTAAATTCCTTCAGGAAACTTTCTCTGTTTCCGACACCCTGTGAACACCATACATGTCCAAAACCATTTACACACAACATTCTTCTGACTTTAGTGGCCCACGTTTCCTTTCCTCTATCGTCCATTTCTTAAGCATTTGGTAAGCCATGTTAGAAAATCTGTTTTCAGGTAATGCACAAAGTCTAAGCCAATAAGAAATGCACCGTACTGAAGCTTGAACAAAGAGAGGACAACGACCAAGTTGAGAGAGAGAGAGAGAGAGAGAGAGAGAGAGAGAGAGAGAGAGAGAGAGAGAGAGAGAGAGAGAGAGGTGTTCTTTTCACAATGGGACGTAACCTCAAAAAGCCCTCCGTCCTCCACCATCATCTTCACCTCCACTCCTCCCATACATACGCACATAATAATTATTCTCTCTCTCTCTCTCTCTCTCTCTCTCTCTCTCTCTCTCTCTCTGTGTCTGCACGTACTTCATTACTATGAGCTGTTGAACAGATTTCGTAATCCGTTTAAAATCCGCCGAGCAATCTAAGTATCAACATTCCAGAGAAAAGTAACGAAGCAATGAGTCCTGTTAGTTTAGTCAGTATAGTGATCGTATAGTGATCGTCGGCCCAAGGAAGATCTCTGTGTGCAGATTTTAATCAAGTTTACTAAGTAACGGATAACACTCTCTCTCTCTCTCTCTCCCCTCTCTCTCTCTCTCTCTCTCTCTCTCTCATTTAGTACTAGCTTTGTGGAACAGTTCGTGGAACAATACTTTTACCGTTACAATATAAAGAATCAGTTTCAGTTTCAGTTTCATCAAGGAGGCGTCACTGCGTGCGGACTAGTCCATATACGCTACACCACATCCGCTAAGTTTTGAGACCACACTACGCATGATTTGAAGCTGATGGATAAATGAATTAACAACACAGACGAGACAATTGAAGAAGAGGGTCTCGTGGCTACGACTCAGAAGATGTCTGACCTACGCATTAGCCCAACGCGCTGGTCAGACCTTGAGTGCCTACCTACCATTTTTTTTTTTTTTGTATAGTGGATGTACACATGTGTGTATGATGTGTGGGCATGGGCCCATTGTGTGTGCGTGGGAGCATATGTGTGTGTGTGTGTGTGTGTGTGTGTGTGTGTGTGTGTGTGTGTGTGTGTGTGTGTGTGTGTGTGCGGGGGCGCGCGCAGGCATTGTGTGTGTGTGTGTGTGTGTGTGTGTGTGTGTGTGTGTGTGTGTTTGTGTGTGTGTGTGTGTATGTGTGTGTGTGTGTGTGTGTGTGTGTGTGTGTGTGTGTGTGTGTGTGTGTGTGTGTGTGATCTGTGGGTTTGTGTGAGCACACGTATCTGCATATAGGCTATATGGGTACATATCTGTGTGTATGTGTGTGTCTTTGTATGTGGGCGTGTGCGCAGGAGCGTGTGTGTGTGCATTTGTGCGCTTATGTGTATGCGTGTGTGTGCGCGCGTGTGTCGGTGTGGACGTGCACATGCACACATGTGTATATGTGTGTGGGTAGGAGCTAGCGAACGTAAGCGCACACGTTCGAGTGTGTGTGTGTGTGTGTGTGTGTGTGTGTGTGTGTGTGTGTGTGTGTGTGTGTGTGTGTGTGTGTGTGAGTGCGCGCGCGCGCGTGTATGTGTGTCATTCTCTCTCTCTCTCTCTCTCTCTCTCTCTCTCTCTCTCTCTCTCTCTCTCTCTCTCTCTCTCATTCAGTACTAGCTTCGTGGAATAGTAATGACAGGCATGAGAAATGGCTAAGCCAATACTTTTACCGTTATAAAATAAAAGAATCATTGTCATTCTCTCTCTCTCTCTCTCTCTCTCTCTCTCTCTCTCTCTCTCTCTCTCTCTCTCTCTCTCCTCAACCCCCCCCCCCCACACACACACACACACACTCACACTCACACACACACACACACACACGTACACACACACCAAGCAAGCGAACCGAACAATGTAACCTGAGCTACACCTGTCCAAGTGCGAACCCAGCCCTGTACCTCTAAGGAAGAGATTTGCATAATCCTATAGCCCGCCCCGGGGCTAGCACAGACAACGTGATTTCCACCGCCAGACAGCCCGGAGGACGTCTGCCAAGGAGAGGAAATAAACGTCCGTCGCTGTCTGTTGTGTTTGCTTGTTTTTGTATGATGACATCTAGCTCATTTTACTCAAGTCAATTTCAACAGCGTACAACGTATGAGTGCGTGTGTGTGTGTGTGTGTGTGTGTGTGTGTGTGTGTGTGTGTGTGTGTGTGTGTGTGTTGTTGTTGTTGTTGTTGTTGTTGTTGTTGTTTTGTTTGCTTCTTTGTTTGTTTATTTTGATGATGACACGATTTTCTTCAGTTAGGTCAACTTGTCCACGTTGGTCGAATGAAC
>CM031596.1:6313593-6325079 GCA_018398815.1 Conus ventricosus | reverse complement strand
TTATAGTACAAGCTGACTTTGTTCTTTTCAATGGAATTATAATGGAAATATATCGTTATAGTACAAGCTGACTTTGTTTTTGTCAATGGAGTTATAATGGAATATATCGTTATAGTACAAGCTGACTTGTTTTTGTCAATGGAATTATAATGGAATATATCGTTATAGTACAAGCTGACTTTGTTTTTGTCAATGGAATTATAATGGAATATATTGTTATAGTACAAGCTGACTTTGTTTTTGTCAATGGAATTATAATGGAATATATCGTTATAGTACAAGCTGACTTTGTTTTTGTCAATGGAATTATAATGATATTTTGGAATATATTGTTATAGTACAAGTTGCCTTTGTTTTTGTCAATGGAATTATACTGGAATATATCGTTATAGTACAAGTTGACGTTGCTTTTGTTAATGGAATTATACTGTAATATATTGTTATAGTACAAGTTGACTTTGTTTTTGTCAATGGAATTATAATGTTTTGGAAAATATCGTTATAGTACAGGTTGACTTTGTTTTTGTCAATGGAATTATAATGATATTTTGGAATATATCGTTATAGTACAAGTTGACTTTGTTTTCGTCAATGTAATGATAATGATATGTGACCTTCCATCACGGAATGAGTCTCTTGTCACCATTTGGTCATTTTCAGGTTTATACAATTATAAAATGTATTTTTTATGCTCTTTCTTTTGGTGAAAACCCCATTTCAATATATTGATTAGTTTTTGAGATTATGGGATTTGAAAATGGTACCCCTCTAAGCGGCCATTTTGAGAAAACCAAGGAAAACTAATCACAATTTTAACTTGGAATTTTCCTTAGCAACCATTATTCAATCTTCATGAAATTTTACATACTCATTAACTACATAAATGAAAACTTGAAAACAGATTTTGTGTTCATGGGTGAATTGTGCCACAAATAGGACCAGGTTGAAAATGGGACAAATATTCAATATTTTGACAATTTTGCATTTGTTAAACTGTCTCATACAATTCATGGGCTGACAATATTAGTAGCAACATTGAAAAGGCCACAACAATTACACACACACACATGCAAAAGAAACAAAATAATGAAAACAAAGACTTTCTTACCTTTAACTGACTGAATTATTTTAATAATCCCTTGACAAAATCCGAAATTTCCAAAAATTCAAAGTTTTCACAAAGATCACACAACTGCCTGGAAATGTCTTATGCCACAAACTAAGTGAAGCTGTACCCAGTGATACACAATCTACAATGTTTAGCACAAAACACACCACTTATGGGCAGACAAGATCCTTGTAGATCTCATTGACAAAGGGCCTGATGCTGTGTCGGAGGTACTTCTTACGATCGTCTGATAAACCAGGAGGTGGGATCACAGGAGGCATACCAAGTAGGCGGGTTTGTGCTGTTCTTGCACAATATGCCAACTGATGCTCCACTTCAGCATCATCCAGCTTGTCTTTAACATATACAACACCTGGAGCAGCAGCAGAAAATCGGAAGTGGTGTTTCACCTTGATGCCTTTGAATGACTTGAACCATCCATCGAAGAAGCTATGCCAGTCGTACACCTCAACATGAACTTCACCACTTTCAGTCCCCACCAGCTGAGCACGATTGATCCCCCTCCTGGTGCTGGAGTTGACAGTGGTGCACATATCATCCAGGCAGTGGACCTCATCCTTTTTAAATTTGCGCTTCAGAAGCCCAAAACACCAGTCAGGGGCAAATTTTGTGTGTCCTGCTGGCATGAAGTTGATGGAAATTTCATTATGTAATTTCTTCATTATTCTCCATGCCAGATACCACATCATGTACTTGTTCTTATTCTGCCCACTGCAATTGTCACAATGCAGATCCATGTTGGTTTCTCCCAGACCATATTTTTCAAAGAAGTGATGCAGCAGGGAGATGACCATATTGGAGCCCTTATTGCTGCACATGCCTTCATCAATTAGATAATTGATCTGCTGAGGCAGACCTTCTGCACATACTCCAAAGATACCGCATTTGCGTGGCACAAGGAAGTAAATGGGCCCAGGCTGAAGGGGACTGCTGGGGATGTGGACCTGCTGGGCAAAATCAAAACTGTAATGCATGGTGGCCTGCATGGAGTTTGGAGCATGTGGACCCAGCTGTGTGATCCCAGCAGCAGCTGCAGCTGTCCTTGAGGATTCCACCATGGCTTTGTACAACTTTCGTTCTTTGTCCACAGTGTCCAAGTGTTCTCCATGCTCGTGATGGATTCGCCTGATGTCATCCAGGTCCTCCAAAGCTGCACGACGTATCATGTCGTTGTTCTGTTTGCACTGCCAGCAGAGGTCAGTCATGGGCTTGCCCACAACAATGTATGGAACATGTTTCTTCCATTCATTCATAAATGTGGACTTGCCAACAGCTCGGTGACCTGTGAATAAAATTTTAAAATTCCTGTAAAACATGCCTCGAAAATAAAAATAAAACACTTTTTTTGTTAAAGAAAAAAAAAATCAAAACATTTTTAGCAAAATTCTGGCAGTCAAATAAAATGTTGCAGATTAAATTAATGAGTTTTGCCTATTATTTTTTTTACAATTTTAGAGAAAAAAATCAAAGCACCATACAGTCAAACTTGAATGGGGTTAAAATGAATTAAAATATCAGCAAAATCAAAGCAAAAACATCATTATTTTGCAAGACAGCAAGAATAATACACTCCATTATTGCTCAAAATATTTTAACATAAAAAATTCAACTGTTATTGTGCAGAGAGGGTTCACGCAAAGCCTCTTCTTTCTTCTGTTTAAAATAATATCCCAGTTAACAAAATCCTACAACTCTTGAGGTAAGAAATCTGGAAAAAGTTTTTAAACTAAATCCATAAAGTCACAATTAGTGGATTACTAAAATTTCCATACCAAAAATCACTCTTTTCAAACCAAATTATTCCAAATTGGTGTTAAAAAATTTTCTTTTCAGTTAAAACATTATTCTTGAATTTTGATTTTTTTTAACCCCAATACATTTTAGCACAGAGTTCACAGATATTTATTTTATAATAAATTCTAAGGAATAAAACATTCAAGACAAAGTACCTCGTGCCTGTGCAATCCTGTGGTAATGTCTCCAGAGGTTCATCTTGGTCTGGGAGGTGGGTAGAATTTTGATGTCACTCCGTTTAAAACCAGGGACTCGGCCAGGTAACAGCAATGCATGGTCCTCAGCAAACTGGCGCAGGAACATCACAATTCTCTCCGTGTCATCTGGTGTCAGGGATTTGGTATTGAACTTTCTTCCTCCCCACTTCTTGACCCTTGGAATCATGCCATTTTCATGGTAATGTTTGGTCAGTGCAGTCAATTTGTTCTGGCTGATGCTGAAACACACACACACACAGAGAAAATAAATGCAATGATAAAGGTGATGAACAAGCACTGTAAAAACTGTGAACAAAGAAAAGAGATCAAACTATACAGTACACATATACATATAATTTCATTATTTACTGCTTATGTTAGTATAAAATAATTATGTGTGTATGTGTACATGATTTGAATGCATGTATGAGAGAGACAGAGAGACTCAGAGTGTATCAGTTATATGTGAGTGCATGTGCACACACAAACACACACACACACACACACACACACACACACACACACACACACACACCAAAGTAAAAAAGAGAGAGGGAGAGAGAGACAGACAGAGATAGAGAGAGAGGTGGGCTGCTTGTAATCTACACTGATACTGATATATTAGTAGATTTTTTAAGTTATATTTTTAATCAATAAACCTAACAGCAGGCTTTGTCATAGTTGATGCCATTAATGTTAAACTTACAGTCTTTTATTAGGTATTGTCATAACTAGAATTTAAAAAAATGTTATCTAAGCATAAGCAAAAAGGAAAAAATCTATACCAAAATGAAGAAATAAGACATGGCCCAAGAAAGAATTAAAGTAGTATTAGTAGTAATTCTTTGTGTAAAGATGTTTTCCATTCTCATACAAAATTATACTCACCCATAAATAAATTTAAAGGTTTCTCTGCATACTCTCTTGCCATCATGAAGATAAGAAGTCCTTGGAAGTTTCCGCTTGGTTTGTCGAGAAGGCCTCAAGCAGGTCAGTTCACCAGTGTTCCTTGGCGTGCCTGCTAGTATGCCCAGTAAGATATTGTCTTTCTCCGCTGGAAAAAGACAGACAATCTATACATTACAACACACACATACACACTTAAATGTTATGTTTCTCTGATAAAAACAAAAACAAGAAACTAAAACCAAAACCATAATGATTTTTTTTTTTTTTTTTTGGGGGGGGAGGAGGGGCTACAAAACTGCACTGTAAGTGCATAGTGTTAGTAATTAAAGTACTCTGAATTTAAGTCCTCTTACACACACACACACACACACACACACACACACATACACACACACCACACACACTGAACACACATACACCACACTGAACACACACACACTCTGAACACACACACACTCTGAACACACACACCCTGAACACACACACCCTGAACACACACACACACACACACACACCACACACACACACACACACACACTTAAATGTTGCATGTTTTCTCTGATAAAAAAAAAAGAAAACCATACTGCAAGGGTTTGCCACAAAACTCCATAGTAAGTGTATACTATTATTAAGCCCTCTTCCACTTTACAATCCTCTAAACACACTCATGCATACACACTTCCAACATTATTTCTCACCTTCATTAAATTCGGCCATATTCAGTCGGTTTGCCAGTAGTTCATCTGTAGAAAACTGTGCAATGCAACCGTGTTTCAATGGGACTGACGAAGCTCCTTCGCAGTTATCAGTTTTCATCTGTTTTGTAGCCTGTCCAAGCAGTTTGCATAAATTTACAGTCAAAGGATTGAACTTTCTCGTACTCGGAGTCGGCATTCAGGTTAACAGAGTCGCTGATATCAACATGAAGCATGGGAGTTGAAGTATCGTTCACAATATCTTCTTCGCCTGAATCTGAATCACTGTTCTGATCTTGAGATTGTGCCCCAAAATCCGAGTTGTCTGGTGCGGTGTTGGCCGAGGTGTTTTCCTTCGACGAACGTTCTTCACCTGTTTCGTCCTCATGATTTTCGTCATCATCGGTTGCGTTTTCATCGAAGATTTCTTCACTGGCATTGGAATCGGTTGCCAAATAATCCTCGATCAATGACTGAAGATCTTCCGAGTCATCAGTATCGAGAATATTGGCATTACGAGCAGAATTTAGAGCTATCGATACCAACTTTGCCTTGTCAGAGGAAGACGCCATTTTCTTCTTAATGTGAACGCCGGTTGGAGGAGACGGGTCATATGCTTTTCTCGACCAATGAGAGGCATGGAATCGCCATCCTAGTGACGTTTTGTTTACGTCGGCTTTGTTATTTCAAGCGATTTGATTGGAGAACTGCTTCAGTCAAGCTAAATATAGTTGACACAGTGTCAAGGTCGAAACCATGAGCTTGCCAACGATATGTGACTTGACCAGTCTATTGTAAAATCTGAGGGGTGACGGGTTTCCGAAAAGTCGCGTTTCGGAGCTTTTTTTTCGTAAAAATCGCGATTTACTTTTGAGGGTATGTGTTTTAAATTATGATTTTAATGAGGAAAGGGACTCCAATATTATTTTTGACTGATATTTTCAGGTGCAGGAAGGTTTAAAGTATCAGTTTATTCCAAAATCCCAAAATCGATACCTGACACCCCTATCCACTATTTTGGTCACAAGCAGCAAACACGTCCAGTGGAGTTCCGACTCATTCCGTGATGGAAGGTCACATATTTTGGAATATATCGTTATAGTACAGGTTGACTTTGTTTTTTCAATGGAATTATAGTGTTTTGGAAAATATCGTTAGAGTACAGGTTGACGTTGTTTTTGTCAATGGAATTATAATGATATTTTGGAATATATTGTTATTGTATAAGTTGACTTTGTTTTTGTCAATTGAATTATGACACTTTGGAAAAGATCTTTATAGTACAGGCTGACTTTGTTTTGGTCAATGGAATTATAATGATATTTTGGAATATATTGTTATTGTACAAATTGACTTTTTTTGTCAATGGAATTATATTTTGGAATAACCGTTATAGTACAGGTTGACTTTGCTTTTATCAATGGAATCATAATAATATTTTGGAATATGTCGTTAGAGTACAGGCCGACTTTGTTTTCGTCAATGGAATTGTGATAATGCTGCTAATGACTTGGTCAAAATCCATGGAACTTTCTTATTTTAGATATGAAAATGATGATGTCCGTACACTTTCATGTACTCTTATTTTAGAGCATAAAAATATAAACTTTGGCTTTTGCCACCTCCAAACACCACTCATCGTTCTTAATGTTCCACCACTCTTTTTTGAGTGGCTTACGTCCAGAATGATCATAAACTGTTTGTGCGTCCACGGAAGGCTTTTGTTTCAACAATAGAAGAACAAATGAGGCAGACGGAGCCGACTCCAAACGTCTGGAGAAATGTATTATGTGATGGCAATCAGGCCACATTGTAGACAGATCCATGCTGGCAGACTTGGTTGTGGGGGAACGCGTAGGGAAAGATGCACGAGGAGTGGACAAACACATGATTTCTGAAGTGTGCAGTCGGCGCACCATTCCAATCACTGGCTTTCGATTTGTTGCTCTGTATAAGGTGGGGACGGCTTGAATGAATACAGGAGCTAAAAAGTGAATGAAGAAAGTTTTTGTTTGTCAATGGAATTACAATGGAATATGTCGTTATAGTACAGGCTGACTTTGTTTTTGTCAATGGAATTATAATGGAATATATCGTTATAGTACAAGCTGACTTTGTTTTTGTCAATGGAGTTATAATGGAATATATCGTTATAGTACAGGCTGACTTTGTTTTTGTCAATGGAATTATAATGGAATATATCGTTATAGTACAAGCTGACTTTGTTTTTGTCAATGGAGTTATAATGGAATATATCGTTATAGTAAAGGCTGACTTTGTTTTTGTCAATTGAATTATAATGGAATATATCGTTATAGTACAGGCTGACTTTGTTTTTGTCAATGGAATTATAATGGAATATATCGTTATAGTACAGGCTGACGTTGTTTTTTCAATGGAATTATACTGGAATATATCGTTATAGTACAAGTTGACGTTGTTTTTGTTAATGGAATTATAATGGAATATATCGTTATAGTACAAGTTGACTTTGTTTTTGTCAATGGAATAATGTTTTGGAAAATATCGTTATAGTACAGGTTGACTTTGCTTTTGTCAATGGAATTATAATGATATTTTGGAATATATCGTTATAGTACAAGTTGACTTTGTTTTCGTCAATGGAATGATAATGATATTTTGGAATATATCGTTATAGTACAAGTTGCCTTTGTTTTTGTCAATGGAATTACAGTGTTTTGGAAAATATCATTAGAGTACAGGTTGACGTTGTTTTTGTCAATGGAATTATAATGATATTTTGGAATATATTGTTATAGTACAAGTTGACTTTGTTTTTGTCAATTGAATTATAATACTTTGGAAAATATCGTTATAGTACAGGCTGACTTTGTTTTGGTCAATGGAATTATAATGATATTTTGGAATATATTGTTATAGTACAAATTGACTTTTTTTGTCAATGGAATTATGATATTTTGGAATAACCGTTATAGTACAGGTTGACTTTGTTTTTATCAATGGAATCATAATAATATTTTGGAATATGTCGTTAGAGTACAGGCCGACTTTGTTTTCGTCAATGGAATTGTGATAATGCTGCTAATGACTTGGTCAAAATCCATGGAACTTTCTTATTTTAGATATGTAAATGATGGTGTCCGTACACTTTTATGTACTCTTATTTTAGAGCATAAAAATATAAACTTTGGCTTTTGCCACCTCCAAACACCACTCATCGTTCTTAATGTTCCACCACTCTTTTTTGAGTGGCTTACGTCCAGAATGATCATAAACTGTTTGTGCGTCCACGGAAGGCTTTTGTTTCAACAATAGAAGAACAAATGAGGCAGACGGAGCCGACTCCAAACGTCTGGAGAAATGTATTATGTGATGGCAATCAGGCCACATTGTAGACAGATCCATGCTGGCAGACTTGGTTGTGGGGGGAAGGCGTAGGGAAAGATGCACGAGAAGTGGACAAACACATGATTTCTGAAGTGTGCAGTCGGCGCACCATTCCAATCACTGGCTTTCGATTTGTTGCTCTGTATATAAGGTGGGGACGGCTTGAATGAATACAGGAGCTAAAAAGTGAATGAAGAAAGAGAACAGAACGATGTTGCCACACGTGCATGATCTGTTGGTGGAGCTGATCTGCCCACTGTTTTGTTTTTTTTCACCAGATGAACCTGTCTGACAAAATTGAGGCTATTTGATAGAAAACATGTATTAGAATTTTTAATCGATTAGTTGGAAAGTAAGGATTGGTCACCATTTCTGCTTGTGACGTGTTTTGTGGATTTATAAGTCAGGGAGATGATAGTGTTACCCCGTATTCAAAATTAAAGGGTGCAGAATGTTACTTGTACACAGTTAACAGTTTGAGAAGTGTTTTCTACAGTGAAGATTCTTGATACCACATTTTGTTGCACAATAGCAGAAAAAACCCTGCTAATAATGTATAATGTTATTCGTCCTTCGATTTCGAAGATGACCATGACTTCAATCTCAGATGGAAGTTTGCTGAGTGTGGGTCCGCAGGTGGCTGGTGAGGCCGATCTGGGCCCGGAAGGAACGCCCACATGTGGGACACATGTGGGTGGGTTCTAAAGTGGAGGTGGAGGTAGCTCTGGCCTTGCGCGTGGCTCGCTTTCTTTCAGCTTCTGCTGTGCGTCTCTTCTCTGATGTACATGCATCCTTGTGATGCTGCTTCGCCAGGCTGGGCAGTCCAGGGCAAGCGACTCCCAGGTGTTGAGGTTGATGTCCAGGCCTTTGAGGGACACTTTGAGGCAGTCCTTGAAACGTTTCTTCTACCCCCCAGCTTTGCGCTTGCCCTGACTCGGTTCTCCGTACAGCAGTTGTTTCGGCAGTCGACTATCTGGCATTCTGACGATGTGGCCAGCCCATCTGCTCGGGATTTCTGAAGGAGAGTGTAGATGCTGGGGATGCTGGATCTTTCCAAGAGCTCAGTGTCTGGGAGTTTGTCCTGCCACTTGATGTGTAGGAGTCTGCTGAGACAGCTGAGATGAAAATGGTTGAGCTGTTTGGCGTGTCTGCTGTAGACAGTCCAGGTCTCACAGGCATAGAGGAGAGTGGTTAGCACCACTGCATGGTAGACCTTTAGCTTGGTGGTAAGGCTTAGTCCTCTCCGCGCCCAGACATTTTCACGGAGTCTCCCAAACATAGAACTGGCTTTGACGATCCTGTTCCTGACCTCAGCGTCAATTTTCACAGCTCGTGAGATTGTGCTGCCCAGATAGGTGAAGTTGTCGACTGCCTGTAAGTTCTGCCCCTTTACCATGATGTGTGGTTCCTGGTAGGGTTTACCAGGCGCAGGCTGATACATCACTTCAGTCTTTTTGGTGCTGATGGTGAGACCGAAGTTGTCGCAGGCTCGTGAGAGGCAGTCCATTTCGTGCTGCATCATCTGCTCTGTGCTGGCATTGAGGGCGCAGTCATCAGCAAACGAGAAGTCCCTGATGACGGTCTCTTTCACCTTTGTAACAGCCTGCAGTCGGTCTCTTTCACCTTTGTAACAGCCTGCAGTCGCCTGAGGTTGAACAGCACACCGTCAGGTCTGTATCTGACGTGTATACCACCCTGGCAGTCACGGAAGGCATCCGTCAGCATGGCAGAGAAGACCATGCTGAAGAGAGTAGGGGCGAGAACGCAGCCTTGCTTTACGCCGTTGGTCACTGGAAAGGCTTCTGTTTCGTCTCCATCATCCAGTATTTTCACCACCATGCCGTCGTGGAACTGTCGGACGATCGTAATGAACCTGCTAATAATATGTACTGCATCAACTGTTGATGAATTGTATATAGTTTGGTCCATGCTCTCTTGTTAAGGGCAAAGACTTCGTGTTTCTGCGTTTGTTGTTGTCTGTAGGCAAGCCTTTAAGCCATGGCTTCTCAGACCTAGCCATAAGCATTAGAAATAAATGAGAAACATAAGAGGTATATCTCCATTGTAAAAAAAAAAAACCAAGATGGCAGATTGGCCATTTACTTTGCATATACATGAATCTCTAAACAATTGCAATGTATTCATTCTTTGTGATGCGTTTCATCGTAATAGAATACTTAAACTATCTTGATCCCTGCCTGTTCAAGTGCTGTCACTGATGTCAGTTTTCAGGGTCTGCATTCTGTGTTGGGCAAACGTTTATGGTGAAACGTTTCAACCTGATTTTGTTGCTTGTAAAATAAGCTTATGTCAATGCCCAGTTCTGGCTTCCATATGAACATGTAGATTTCACCAGTGACACACAAAGTTTGTCTTCAATAGAAAGCTGCGAGAACCAGTTTTCTAGGTGACTATGACTCTGACCATGGCACACATGACCAGAATAAGAGTCATCTTGAACGGCTTTGTTGAGCTGCCATTCGTTTCGCGTTCCACTCTCCCAACATGATCAGGTAGTCATTCATTGGAATTCTGTTATTGGTACTTTCCCATTGTTCACATAGAATCCTATGTCAAGCAATAAGCCAGGAGATACGCCAAAGACAAGGACCTGAACCTGCAGGTATAGGACGCTATACGTTTGCCTGATTTTTGTAGTGAGTGCCTGTCCATGACTGTTGTTTTAGGTGCAGAGAAGGCTGTCAAAGGCAGATTGCCATGACAGACTGGGCTGGTTACAGCACCTCTACCCTGTTGCACATGACTGAGGATAGAGAGCGATGGAGGCCCCGACTGCCCAAGAGGTAGTGATGGCACCCTCACATCCCATTGTTGTTTGTCAATAAATTGATACATAGGAAATCGTCAAAATAAGTAATTCTGCAATGAAAAGGAATCTTACAAATCGTATTCAGTTAACACAATCAGCTACTTTTTAAAGAATTTATCGTTTTGATTTATATAGCGTGTTAAGTGTATAACGAGCGTAATATTTGTATTTATAATCCCTAGACCTGTGTGGTACATTTAACATTTGGACCCTCCATATTCCAGCAGAAGTAAAACGATCATTTGAACATGAACACGAACAGAGACATGGTATTGTGATGAACTAAACAAAAACAAAAGACTTGCAAAACGTTCAGTGCTTTATCAGCTATTTGTATTCTAATCAGAAAAGCGTCAAGTTAACATATAACACAAGAATAGCAGGTATAGAATGGAGAGAGAGAGAGGGAGAGAGAGAGAGAGAGAGAGAGAGAGAGAGAGAGAGAGAGAGAGAGAGAGAGAGAGAGAGAGAGAGAGAAATGACTATTACCTAATCGGGACAAATGGTGTTTTCAGTTTTTTCTTTAACTGATCAGTGAAATTAAACTCCCCTGCCAATCGCCG
>CM031596.1:6306093-6308593 GCA_018398815.1 Conus ventricosus | reverse complement strand
GGGGGGGGGAGGGAGAGGAGGAGGGGGGAGAGGGGAGGGGGGGGGGGGAGGGAGGGGGGGGAGGGGGGGGGGAGGAGGGAGGGGGGGGGAGAGGAGATGGAAGGGAGGGGGGAGAGGGAGAGGGGGAGGGGGAGGGGGGGAGAGGGAGAAGGAGGGAGGGGGGGAGAGGGAGAAGGAGGGAGGGGGGGAGAGGGGAGAGAGGGGGAGGGGGGAGAGGGAGAAGAGGGGGGAGGGAGGGGGGGAGGAAGGAGGGAGGGGGGGAGAAGGAGGGAGGGAGGGGAGGGAGGAAGGAGGGGGGGAGGGAGGGGGGGAGAGGGAGAAGGAGGGGGAGGGGGGGAGAGGGAGAAGGAGGGAGGGGGGAGGGGGAGAGGGAGGGGGGGGGGGAGAGGGAGAAGGAGGGAGGGAGGGAGGGGGGAGAGAGGGGAGAAGGAGGGAGGGAGGGAGGGGGGGAGAGGGAGAAGGAGGGAGGGAGGGGGGGAGAGGGAGAAGGAGGGAGGGGGGGGGGGGAGAGGGAGAAGGAGGGAGGGAGGGAGGGGAGGGAGAGGAGAAGGAGGGAGGGGGGGGGGGGAGAGGAGAAGGGAGGGAGGGAGGGAGGGGGGGGGAGAGGGAGAAGGAGGGAGAGGGAGGGAGGGGGATAGGGGGAGGGAGAGGAGGGGGGGAGGGGGAGGGGGATAGGGGAGGGGGGGAGGGGGGGAGAGGAGGGAGGGAGGGATAGGGAGAGGGAGGGATGGGAGAGGGAGGGAGGGGGGGATAGGGAGGGAGGGGGGGGATAGGAGAGGGAGGGGGGGGGGAAGGGAGAGGGAGGGAGGGGGGGGATAGGGAGGGGAATGAGGGAGGGAGGGGGGGATAGGGAAGAGGGAAGGAGGGAGGGAGGGGGGGAGGATAGGGAGAGGGAAGGAGGGAGGGAGGGGGGGGATAGGGAGAAGGAAGGAGGGAGGGAGGGGGGGGTAGGGAGAAGGAAGGAGGATAGGGAGAAGGAAGGAGGGAGGGAGGGGGGTGGGGGATAGGGAAAAGGAAGGAGGGAGGGAGGGGGGTGGGGGATAGGGAGAAGGAAGGAGGGAGGGAGGGGGGGGGATAGGGAGAAGGAAGGAGGGAGGGAGGGGGGGGGATAGGGAGAAGGAGGGGAGGGAGGGGGGGGGATAGGGAGAAGGAAGGAGGGAGGGAGGGGGGGGATTGGGAGAAGGAAGGAGGGGGGAGGGGGGGGGGGGATAGGGAGAAGGAAGGAGGGAGGGAGGGGGGGGATAGGGAGAAGGAAGGAGGGAGGGAGGGGGGGGATAGGAAAAGGAGGAGGGAGGGAGGGGGGGGGATAGGGAGAAGGAAGGAGGGAGGGAGGGGGGGGGATAGGGAGAAGGAAGGAGGGAGGGAGGGGGGGGGATAGGGAGAAGGAGGAGGGAGGGAGGAAGGAGGGAGGGAGGGGGGGGGAGGGAGGGGGGGATAGGGAGAAGGAGGGAAGGGAGGGGGGGATAGGGAGAAGGAGGGAGGGAGGGGGGGGATAGGGAGAAGGAGGGAGGGAGGGGGGGATAGGGGAAGGAGGGAGGGAGGGGGGGGGATACGGAAAAGGGAAAGGGAGGGAAGGGGGGGGATTGGGAGAAGGAGGGAGGGAGGGGGGGGGGGATAGGGAGAAGGAGGGAGGGAGGGGGGGGGGGGATTGGGAGAAGGAGGGAGGACGGGGGGGGGGGGATAGGGAGAAGGAGGGAGGACGGGGATGCTATAGACAGGCAACGCCCAGAGGCGCACAGTGACATCATTGTGTTTACTGTGCGACCACCTGCAGCAAGGTCTTTGGTTTTGTTATCTTTGTGGCCACTGTGAAGCTTTCCCCAAACTATCTTCTCAGCCACCTCAGTGGCACTGTCGTTTCGGATCTGGGACATGCATCACTCCTAACTAATGCTGGTACAGTCTGCAGGCCACTTTTGAAATGAGATGACAAAAAAAAGTTCAGTTCAGTTCTGTCTGTTTGCTGCAAAGTGGAATTTCGAATGTAAGTTTTGAATGAGTTTAGTGGGATTCACCTTTGAAGGGAAAAATGGAGGAGGGAAGGCAGCAGGCTGAAGAAGGTTTGGATCTCAATTTTAAGACATGAGTTCAGACTTCTTAACACCTTTCATTGTGGTTTATTAGATGCATCGACAGATGATGTGAGCATTTGATTTGGAAACAAATGAATGAAATGGAGATATGGACAGCAAGAAGTAATAAAAACCAACAAACCCAATGCCTCGTTTGCCTATGGAGGAAGTTACACAATAACTGAAAAATAAAGGTGAAGGAAGAAAACATGATTAGAAATAACTGATGAGAGACGTTAAGAAAAACATGCGCGGTTCTTTTTGTACTGGTCACAGTCGTCTGACCTATTTTTGGCATTCAGTCTCCCAACATGTCAAGACAGTCAGTCTTTGAGATCCTGTGCTTCGCAACTCTTGAGGTAGACGTCCTAGTCAGGCGAAAGTCATCACACACTTACAGACAGAACCTTAACTTTGCTGGTATGTAG
>CM031596.1:6296093-6303593 GCA_018398815.1 Conus ventricosus | reverse complement strand
ACACAGTCATCCTGAAGACAGACGGCTGGTTCCTTCTCAGTCTCAAGGTTGGCCATTAGGCCGTGGCCGTTTGCCTAGAGCTCGGAGGACGGACGCTGATGGTTATGTCGATGTTCAGTCTGTCGGTTCTTTCACTTGATCAGGATGACATAGTGTGAATCTGAACCGTGAAGATTAACATAGTGTGAATCTTAACACGTGAAGATTGGCATAGTGTGAGTTTTAACACGTGAGTAGTGACATAGTGTGAATCTTAACACGTGAACAGTGACATAGTGTGAATCTTAACACGTGAATAGTGACATAGTGTGAATCTTAAATCGTGAATACTTCTATTAAATATTGCTAGATCTCTCTCTCTCTCTCTCTCTCTCTCTCTCTCTCTCTCTCTCTCTCTCTCTCTCTCTCTCTCTCTCTCACACGCACACGCACACGCACCACACAAACACACATTGGTTCAGAAGTTCCGGTTGATTGTGTGATACTGCATACTGGAATAAATGATCTGAAAAGTACTGACCCTGGGGTTACAGCAAAAAAGATGATTAATGTTGTCAACAAAATCAAACAGCAATCTCCGAAAACAAAGTCGTGGTAAGCAAAGCAACGCCAGTCAAAGATCAGATTCTGGAGGGGAGACGACAACTATTCAACGCTTTACTGTTCTCCGAATTTCCTCGTCATCAGACATCTCTTATCTCATGAGAACCTTGATCCTCTCAACAATCGGCTCATGAGGGATGCATCCACCCGTCTGACAGAGGTACCGCATCCCGCCGGAAATCTGGGGCGGCATGTCATCGTCTCTTTTGGCAGAGGACAACGCCGGGGACATCGCCAGAATCAGACACGCGGGAGAGGCGCCTTGAACCACGAGCCATTCCCCCACCTCGAGCTGGTCGTGTCGGAGCTCCCGGTCCGTGGCATTTCCATCCTCGTGCAGGGGACACATGGGACTCTTTCAGCTGGCAGTTCGTCCCTTGGTGAATCGTCAACTTCACCTTGCCAATAAGATTCAGTTAACTATGTCTTATGAAAACTTCCAATGATAATTTATTAATATTTCAATGGAACTGTCGGTCAATATCAACAAATCTCTTACAGTTTGAAAATCATATATATCAGCATAATTATTCAGTGCTAGCATTACAATCACTAAATGTAGATGTTCATAAGCTACCGAAAATACGCAATTTTTATTATCACCTTTGTATAACTATAGGAATGATGGTTAAAAAGATTCAAACTGCCATTTATGTGAGAAGGGATCTAAATTATTGTCCTCTGAACCCTCCTACTCCTACTAATGCTGAAGTTTTCGCAACTGGGGTTACTGTAAAACTGAACAAGCAGACACATTTAACGTCGTTTCTGCTTACTATCCAGTGGCCCAAAGGCAGATAATACAGACTGGATAAAAAAACCTTCCTTTGTCAAACAACAAATGGGTAATACTGGGGAGATTTTAATGCGCATGCTCCATTTTGGGATATGGTTGCACCACTATAACTTGCAACCGTTTAGTTGAAAATATTGTCGACTCCAAATTGGTTTTATTAAACGATGGTAGTATTACCAGACTGCCAGACATTTCCACTCATAAACCTACTTCTATTGATTTATCTTTAATTTCTCGGAGTTGGCAGTAAACTCGGTATGGTCAACAGAGGATGATACTTTGGGCAGCGATCATTTCCCAATCATCATAAAGTTAAAGGAGCATATTGAAAGTGAAGAAATGGAAATGAAGATAGAATCCCAAAGTTTTCATATAAAAATGCAAATTGGTCTCTGTATGAATCGATCTTGTCCAATACACATTTCCGTAGTATTGAAAATGAAGGTTTATAGATGCATATTATACAGAGTTTTGTCGACATGTCTTACAGGCTGCCGGAAAATCTATTCCTATTTGTAAAGATGCCCAACAGTGGAAATATGTTGGTAATTCATGGTGGAATTTAGATTGTGCGATAGCTGTAGCTCTTAAAAAAGAAGCTTATAAAGCTTGGCTGAAAGTGAGAACAGATGAAAATTTCCTAGCGATGAATATGCCAAAAATAACAGTAACAGGGTCGTTGCCCGAGCGAAAAGAATACATTTCTCAGAATTTTGTAGATCCAAAATATCGGAATCAAAAGATATCCATAAGGTCTGGAAAATGGTTAAAAAATTGAAAAATCGTTATTGCTTGCAACAATACCCAATTAAGTTAGATAATTTTATGCTCTTCCATCCTCACAGGAGAAAGCTGAGGCATTCGTCAAAATATTTTCAGAAAATAACTTGCTGTCTAGTCTCAGTCCATCTATCAGGTGTTTTAAAGAGGAGGAAGAAAAACGAACTATCTATCAGGATCCACCACCAAATCATTTCCATTATTTAAACGCTCCTATTACATATGATGAATTTTATGAGACGTTAGAATCTTTTTCTTCAAATTCAAGTGCTGTTGGCCTAGATGGTTTATCGATCAACTGTTATACTACTTGCCTTCATATTGGAAACGATTACTGCATTCATTTTACCAAAAATGTTGGTTCAGTGGAAACTCTCCCTTGTATCTGGAAGAGATCTGTTGTAGTCCCAGTTCCAAAACAAGGTAAACCCAGGTCAGACATTGGTAGCTACAGGCCAATGAAACTTACGAGTCAAATTAAAAAGCAGTTTGCTAGACGGAAAAGTACACTTGCTACCTTTTTTGATATCAGAAAAGCATATGATAGTATCTGGCACGCTAGACTACTATATAAATTGAAAGAAATAGGAATCAATGGAACGATGTTTCAATACTTTAAAAGTTTTTTTTATCGCAGAGATCCATATGTACAAGAATAGGGAAAGTTTACTCGTCTTTTCAGAGCATTGATATCGGAATTCCACAGGGTTCTATTATAGCCCCATGTTGTTTAACATTTTTATTTATGATCTTCCAAAGATATTATCAAAGAGTGTGAGTGTAGTACAATATGCTGATGACATTGCTATGTGGATAAATACAAATATTCGAAAGCATACTGGCAAGAGAATTACGAATCATATACAGAAGATTTTATCAGTTAGAGATAGATAAATTAAACAACTTTATGGAAAATAACGGGCTTACTCTCTCAGGTGAAAAAACACAATTAATGTTTTTCAATAATGGAGACAATCCAATGTATTTGCCAAGCTTCAAATTGAATGGTTCTGAATTGCAGTACTCACAAACATAAAATTTCTGGGTGTGAATTTAACCCCTAAACTTAACTGGCGTTTTTACATTGAAAGCTTGATAGCTAAAACAAGGAAACGTTTAAAACTTATTGAAGATTATTTGTATTCAACCGTGGGCTCAAGATACAAAAACTCTCCTGCACCTAGCTGTTTCTCTAATAAGATCAAAACTAGTGTACGGACAAGAAGTTTATTTTTCAGCTCCTCAAAGTCTACTGAAAAATTGCAAAGTATAGACAGCAAAGTTATCAAATTAGCGCTTGGTGTCCCAGTGCACACAAACACATTGAAGGTGTACAAAGAAATTGATATGCTATCACTGTCAGATCAACGTAGATTAGCAGTGGCCAAATATATTGCAAGAAGTCTTTCAGTTCCTATTCAGTCGAAACGAAGTTTTGATGGATTCAAATGTTGAATATCCCAAAAGAGCTCAACGGCTAGGTTATCTTTGTCCCGTTCAAAATTACACGAAAGATTCTTTTGAAAAATGCAATATTGATGTCGCTTCACTCTCACATGCTCCTGTTGTTCCCTGGTGCCTCCATGGGAACATAGACAAGCTATCTTTGATGTGGATTACACTAATGTCCGGAAAAATGATAACATTAACATTTTAACTTCTAAAGTGAGAGAAAACTTAGAAAACAAATATTCAGATCATTTAAAAAATTTTTTCGGATGGTTCCGTTTGCCAGTTAAGTGCAGGTTCAGGTTTTGTTATTCCGGCTTTAAAAGTTCAAAAAGCATACAGCCTTGGAAAAGGATTTTCTATTTTTACGGCAGAATTGTATGCTTTTCTTATGGCATTACTCTTTATTTGTGATAGTAATCATTCTTTCTGTAACATTTTATTTTGTGTTGATTCTAAGGCAGTGTTAGATAGTTTGAAAGTCTGGGATGTTTAAAACAAGGAAAGATGTAATCTTTGAATAAAGCATCTAATTAATTACATTATTTCCACAGGAATTAGTATAGTCTTCTGCTGGGTCCCTTCACACTGTGGTATTTATTGGAATGAAATAGCAGATAAACTAGCCAGACGCGGGGTAATGGGCAATGCTGCAAAAAGTAATTTGAAGTTAGATATATATGAAATACATTCGTTATTGGAAAGCTGTATTCGACTGGAGAAGTCTCAAGATAAAAGTGTAATGGAAACATATCCTAGACATATTTTCTAGTTTAATATACAAGATACGTTTGAACTCTTGGAACACCAAATATTCCCAAAATATAGCGTGTGCATGTTCTAAGCCATTAACTGGTGAACACATACTTTTCCATTGCCCCATTTTAAATGCTCTTTATTCAAAAGCAAACATTGAAATTTCGAAATCAAAACCGGCTCGCGCTATTTCTTTCAATTCAGAAATTGTTGAGGTTGCAAAAATTATCTCTAAATCTCAAATTATCATATTTTTATAATTATGATAGTGTAGTTTATATTTAAGTGTGTACATTCTTGACATTATTTCTCCCCCCCCCCCCCCCCCCCCCGTCCTCCTCCGTGCCCCTCCCCCAACCCCACTCCCCCCCTCCCTCCCCCTCCCCCTTGTAAAGTCTAATATCACCAAGTGTGAACAGACTATAAATCAACAACAACAACAACAACAACACAAACACACAAACACACACAAAACACAAACATGTAATGTACATATACACAATTAAAACACACACACACACACACACACACACACACACACACACACACACACACACACACACACACACATGCACGGGCATGCACTCACGAATACATGCACGCGCATGCTCAGAGAGAAGAGAGAGAGAGAGAGAGAAGAAAAACCATCTTAACAACTGAAGTTGTACATCAGCAGCAGTCTGTCAGCGACCAAAGGGGACGCGATGTTCATTAGGTTTTCCACTTGGCCCCTCTTCTCCCACCCACCCTGTTTGCCTGGTACATGCACGGCCATCCTGAACCCAGACGTCGCTGGACTCTTCAGCATCTCAAGCAAGGCTATCAGGCCGGGGCCGTTCGCCCGGAGTTAGAGCAGCAGTGCTGATGATAATGTCAATACGATAATATCAATATTCATAGTCTGTTGGCTCTTTCACTTGACCCAGATGAACCAAGGGTGATTCTCGAGACGTGAAGGTTGTGAGCGAAGAAAGACTTTACAGTTTGTCACTGGTTTGGCTAGCGTTGAGAATGGATGAAAGAGGAGAGAGAGAAAAAGTTAAGATAATCTGTAAGTGTGAGAGATGAATTGTGCGTCTGGGGAGTGATTAACACATAAACACAGCACGCATGCACGCACGCACGGCACACGCACGCACGCACGACACACGCATACGCACGCGCACACACGCACTCACACACACACACGCACGCACACACGCACGCACGCACGCACGCACGCAGGCACACACACACACACACACACATTATTTACAAACATTAATGCAATTATGTCTACATATGGACATCTGCCTCTATCTCTCTTAAAAAGATAAAACGTCAAAATCCCATACACTAATGGCCGTTGGGGCTGTCAACTGTGAGAGGTTCACCATATCTAGGTCTGATGGAAGGTGGAGTCCTGTCCCATTCCTTCGGTCACCTTTAACCTTCTCCATCCTCGGTTAGGTGCCCTTTTATTTCTGGATGCATAGAGGGGGTTTTCAAGCCGAAAAAAATGCGGCCCGCAAACAGTTCGTACTCTCCATCATCCGCCGCGGTGTATATTTTGCTGTTGTGTCCAATCACAATGAAATACCAGCGAATTGGTATCGTTTTATATATGTTTATCACGAGCACACTTCTATTTCTTATTATCCAGTACCGTGGTGTATACGACATTGTACTCGCACTATGAAAACGCTGCTCACAAAGATTGCTTCATTGCGTGAAATGCTGCTAAAAAAAACACCGTTACACCTTAAGGTTGCTCTGACGTCATTTATCACTTTCCCTTGTCCAACGACTTGTCTCGCAGTCTGTAGATAGGTACAGACTGGGAGTGATGGGGGTCTCTGGTCTTACGGTGCTGAGGCAGAGAGCATGAACGGACCGGACAGGGGAGCGAGGGGAGGGCGGGGAAGTGAAGGTCGTGGCGGAGGCCACAACGATAATAAAATCAAGCCCTCTACGGTGATGGCGGTTAACACGATCACCATGGAGGGCCAGTTCTCGTGTTCCTTCGCTTTCAATATCTGTATGTCTAAGTGTGTCCTGGTGGCATTTCTGTCCTTGACTGAAACATCTTTGGAAGGAACCAAGCAGCAAATGGACGTATGCTTTGAAGCAAAGTTCATGTTTACATACATACGTAGTTCTGTAAATATATGCATGCAAATGCATCCACGATTACCAATAATCCTTTTCATAGTTGCTCCATATAGGACGAATGATGAAATACAGAATTGAAATGGTTAGAAAATAACACACACACACACACACACACACACACACACACACACACACACACACACACACACACACACACACACACACACACACACACTTTGAACAGATTCGAAGAGAGGACAAAGACTCATTGCAGAATCACATACACGCACACACGCGCGCGCACACGCATGCACACGCACGCGCACGCACACACACACACACACACACACACACACACACACACACACACACACACACACACACACACACACACACACACGTACACACAAACAAAAAGAGGAGGGGTAGGGTGGGGAGCAAATACAAAGATAGTTTTCGGTTGTAATATCTGAAGACGTATGTGCGTTTCATTAGTTCTCTCTGTTCGTTCAACCCATGGCCTCACAGTCCCCAGTCTGCAAACATCGACAGACTTTGAGTGATGGGGTATGTCCATAGTCCCATGGCCTCACAGTCTGCAAACATCGACAGACTTTGAGTGATGGGGTATGTCCATAGTCCCATGGCCTCACAGTCTGCAAACATCGACAGACTTTGAGTGATGGGGTATGTCCATAGTCCCATGGCCTCACAGTCTGCAAACATCGACAGACTTGGAGTGATGGGGTATGTCCATGGTCCTATGGCCTCACAGTCTGCAAATATCGACAGACTTTGAGTGATGGGGTATGTCCATGGTCCCATGGCCTCACAGTCTGCAAACATCGACAGACTTGGAGTGATGATTATGACCATGGCCCCATGGCCTCACAGTCTGCAAACATCGACAGACTTGGAGTGATGATTATGACCATGGCCCCATGGCCTCACAGTCTGCAAATATGGACAGACGTGGAGTGATGGGGTATGTCCAGGGTCTTATAAAACTGCGTCATCTGGAGATC
>CM031596.1:6250826-6295993 GCA_018398815.1 Conus ventricosus | reverse complement strand
ATTTATGGACCTGACAGGGCAGTTAGGGAAGATACTGAAACAAACGCTGTGCTGTGGGAGCCGCGCGGTCAGTAATGCAATCACCTGGAGTGCGGCCACTGGCGGTTCCTTTCTTTTCCTGTCTACATGTCTGGTTGTGAGTGACATGGTGACCTTTGTTTCTGAATCCATACCACCACTTTCTTCATCTGTGGCCGTTCTTTCACAACAGCGTGCAGTAAAGAAAAGCACGCTCGCCCCATTCCTACAATCATTCAGCATGATCCAGAAAAGTAAGATTTGTTTTTTGTACACACAAGTACATAGTATGTGCACACACAAAATGCATAAACTATGAAAAGGTACAGGAACATGTCGAAGTATATACACTCGCAAAAGCCCGGGAAAAAAAATATATATATATATATGTGTGTGTGTGTGTGTGTGTGTGTGTGTGTGTGTGTGTGTGTGTGTGTGTGTGTGTGTGTGTGTGTGTGTGTACATACGAGTCAGGTAACAGCAAATTTTGTTGAATACTTGAGTACCCTTCAGTTTGATCTAATTAATTTCGTTTGCAGCCCAGCCGACCACAAGGGCTGTCTTCTGGTTAGTAATGTTCCGCATAGCTGGTTTGAAAAAAGTAGAAAAGTAGAAGAAAGCAATGAACCAGATTTTTTAAGCATTAAAAAAAATTGCTTAAAAATTTCCTTCCAAAATTTTAAATCACAAACATGTATTTCTTTCAGGAACGAAAAAAAAATCACATCTGGTAGAACTTCTTTGAGCAGGATTGTCATGGAATCTGTAAAATGTTTATCTCTGGCATTACGGATGCAGACTGCACACAGGGGTGGTGTGGAACGCTCCCGGAAAGAATCCAAAGTAGTGTAGTGTAGTATGGTGAAATCGACCCGCATGGGAATGGAGGATGGAATGTATGACGTCATAGGAAGTGACGTCAGCGGAAGTGACCTCATACGGAAAGTGACATCACCCAGAAATGACATGATACAGGAAGTGACATCATCCCGGGAGGAAGTGACATCACAGGAAATGACATCACTTGGAAATGACCTCATGCCAGAAGGACACTTTTGTCCAGCGTGTCGTGACCTTAAATCGCGCGTGAAACGGCCCTGACCTTTTTTTTCCTGTTTACTACACTGTTTTGTTTGAGAATCGTTTCGTAAGGGGCAGCCACTTCCCTGAGTCACCCAATTAGTCGAGCGTGAGACGGAGGAAAAGAGGGTGGGTTACAAAAAAACATTTAGTAGAGGGTTAGAAATAGAGTTTGTTTAGAAGAGGGTTTAAGTAACAGCCACTGGAGCGTGGCTCGGACAGAGGAAGGGTTACTGAGGAGGTCCCCCATGGACAGTTCATTCGGTGCCGAGAAAAAGGTCTTGTTTGTGTGTTGTTTTTTTTATTTTTTATTTCCCCTCAAGATGGGTGTTCGCTGGACACACCCTGTTACTTGCGTCATAGCGGGTTCAGGGAAAACTCGTTTTGTAAAATGTGTCAGAAATGATGGTACGATACCCGAAGAAATAATATGGTGTTTTGGAGAATGGCAACCTTCGTATAACGAGCTGACAGGGGTGACCTTTACAGAAGGGTTACCGGATATAGACGCGTGGGAAGGAGGCTGTAGAAGTTTGGTGATCAGTGATGATTTAATGAGCGAAACGGACGATCGCATTGCGAAGTTGCTTACCAAAGGTAGTCATCATCGTAATGTGAGTGTAATGTACATTATCCAACATTTATTTTCGAAACAGAAGGAATAAAGAACGATCAGTTTGAACGCCCACTACATGGTCGTATTAAAAAAAAAATCCTAGAGACGCGTGCCATAAAAAGATTACCCTTCATAACCAAAAATCCCCATTCAGATAATTTGTATCACAGACATTGTTCGCAAGTTCTTGATTTGGTTGGCGGTAAAACTGTAAAAGTAATGAAATAGATTTAAGTAGTGTCGGCTGTCAGGGCTGTGTTCTGCCTGTGTCGGCTGTCAGGGCTGTGTAGTGCCTGTGTCGGCTGTCAGGGCTGTGTACTGCCTGTGCAGGCCACGTTCAGTCAGCGTTACTATAGCCTGCCTGTGCTTCACTGGGATGCTTTTTGCCCACGTTCAGTCAGCGCTACTATAGCCTACCCTTGCTTCGCTTGGCTGCGTTTTGCCTACGTTCATTCAGCGCTGCTAAAGCCTACCCTTGCTTCGCTTGACTGCTTTTTGCCCATGTTCAGTCAGCGCTACTGTAGCCTACCCTTGCTTCGCTTGGCTGCTTTTTGCCTACGTTCAGTCAGCGCTACTATAGCCTACTTGTGCTGCACTGGGCTGCTTTTTGCCTACGTTCAGTCAGCGCTGCTATAGCCTACCTGTGCTGCACTGGGCTGCTTTTTGCCTACGTTCAGTCAGCGCTGCTATAGCCTACCTGTGCTGCACTGGGCTGCTTTTTGCCTACGTTCAGTCAGCGCTACTGTAGCCTATCCTTGCTTCACTTGGCTGCTCTTTGCCCACGTTCAGTCGGCGCTACTATAGCCTACCTGTGTTTCACTGGGTTGCTTTTTGCCTACCTCCTCCAACTTTTGCCTGCCTTTTGGTACTTTCCCCCTAATTTTTGTTCACATTTGTGCCTATTTTTCCTGCCTTTTACATCTTTTCTAAATCTTGTTTTTTTCTTCTTACCCCCTTACCTCCTGTCTGTTCTAACATTCCTTTTTTTTTAACAAATTACTTTCTCTTTTTCTTCCGCCGTTGTTTCTTACTGTTTTCTTCCTTTTCAACCTTCTCAACTTTTCGTACTCTTTCCTTTTTTCTTTTTTTCCTCTTTCATTGCTTTTCCCTCCTTTACCCCACTTTGTCGTCTTTGTATCTTCCTACCTATCCTCCCCCTTTTCCACCCCCTTTTTTTATCCTACCTGTTCCTACCTGTCCGGCCGCTCCTGCTTTGCCTGATCTTTCCTTGTCTTTTCCTGCCTTTCGTTGTACCTGTTGTACCCTTCCTACGGCGTCTGATCTTTTCTTGTCTTTTCCTGCCTTTCGTTGTACCTGTTGTACCCTTCCTACGGCGTCTGTTCTTTTCTTGTACTTTTTCCTGCCATTTCGTTTGTACCTGTTGTACCCTTCCTACGGCGTCTGATCTTTCCTTGTCTTTTCCTGCCTTTCGTTGTACCTGTTGTACCCTTCCTACGGCGTCTGATCTTTTCTTATCTTTTTCTGTCCTTTCTTACCTGTTCCGCCTGTTCCACGTTGCCTCATCCCTGTCTACATGTTCCTACCTTTTCTTGTCCATTTCAGCCTTTCATGCTTTTTTCCCCAACCTTTCTTAATGTGTCTACCTTTCCCTGTCGTTACCACCTTTCCCCACATTGTCCCACCTTTCACATGTCCACCTTTTGTCATTTGGCGTAGTTTTCCATCTTTTCTTCCATCGTTCCCACTTTATCCCGCTTTTTCCTACCTTTTGCCACCGTTTGCTCTCACTTTGTACATTTTTTTTCATTTTCATGTTTATTTCCATCTTTTTACTACTTTTTTTCCCCTAAAACTTCTTTCTCTTTCCTTTCTTTTCTGTCATCTTTCTCCACCTTAAATTGTGTTGTTGTTGTTTTTGCTCACATCTTATCTATTTTCCTGTTTCCCATCTTGTCGTGCCTTTTTCTATTTGTTTCTTCTGCCGTAGTAGTTAGTGCGATATTGATTAAGCTTGCTGCAGGGAAATGGCAGCACATTCGGTGTAACACGCACAGTTTACACGTCATGAGGTGCAAACCCAGAACACATACGGTAAAAAGAAGTTCAGGGAGAACAACAACATCATCATCATCATCATCATCATCATCATCATCATCATCATCGTCATCGTCATCATCATCATCGCCTATTGCCCCTCCTGGGGTACAGGCCGCCAACCAAGGACCTCCAGGCATCTCTGTCCTGGCCTCTTTTCTCCAGCTGGTTCCAAGTCATCCCCATGTTTCTGATGTCTGCTTCCAGGTCCCTGCGCCAGGTGTTCCTTGGCCGACCTCTTTTCCGTTTTCCTCGGGGGTTCCATGGTAGGGCTTGTCTGGCGGTGTTACTTGCAGGCTTCCGCAGCATATGTCCAATCCAGCCTCAACGTCGTTTCTTGATTTAGGGAGAACAACACTTGTAGTTAAAAGTAGTGCTGGTTGAATGATATTTGTAATAAATGTAATGCTGACTGAACAACACGCGTTGTGAACACTAGTGCCCACTGAACGACGCATTTGATTTTTTTAAAAAGAAGTATTGGTTGAAAGGCACATGGGGTAAAAGGTACCGCTGACTGTACTACATTTGTATTGAAAAGTGACGCTGATTGAACACTATATGTAGTGAAACGTCGTACCCACTGAACGACATAATTATGTAGTTTAAAAAAGGTAGTATTGACTGAAGTAGTACAGATGTAGTGAAGAGGCCATAGTGACTGAACGACACATGTTGTATAAAACGTTATCCTAATTAAAGGACACGTGTATCAACAAACAATGATGACCGAACGAGACGGGTATTAATAAGTGATGCTGACCGAACCACATCTATATTAAACAGGTTGTGCTTTATGAACAATATTTGTAGTAACATGTTGTGCTCACTGAACGCTATGTGTATTAACAAGCAGTGCTGACTAAACGACACGTATATTAACAATTAGTGCTGATTGAACGACACATATATTAAGTAGTGTTGACTGAACGACACATGTATTGACAAGTAGTGTTGACAGAACTGAACGACACATGTATTAACACGTAGTATTGACTGAACTGAACGACACATGTATTAACAAGTAGTGTTGACTGAACGACACATGTATTATCAAGTAGTGTTGACTGAACGACACATGCATTAACAAGTAGTGTTGACTGAACGACACATGTATTAACAAGTAGTGTTGACTGAACGACACATGTATTAACAAGTAGTGTTGACTGAACTGCACGACACATGTATTAACAAGTAGTGTTGACTGAACGACACATGTATTAACAAGTAGTGTTGAATGAACTGAACGACACATGTATTAACAAGTAGTGTTGACTGAACGACACATGTATTAACAAGTAGTGCTGACTGAACTGAATGACACATGTATTAACAAGTAGTGCTGACTGAACTAAACAACACATGTATTAACAGGTAATGCTGACTGAACGACACATGTATTAACAAGCAGTGCTGACTGGACTGAACGACACATGTATTAACAAGTAGTGCTGACTGTACTGAACGACACATGTATTAACAAGTAGTGCTGACTGAACTGAACGACATATGTATTAACAAGTAGTGCTGACTGAACGACACATGTATTAACAAGTAGTGCTGACTGAACTGAATGACACATGTATTAACAAGTAGTGCTGACTGAACGACACATGTTTCAACAAGTTGTGCTGACTGAACGACACATGTATTAACAAGTTGTGCTGACTGATCGACACATGTATTTACAAGTAGTGCTGACTGACCTGAACGACACATGTATTAACAGGTAGTGCTGACTGAACTGAACGACACATGTATTAACAAGTAGTGCTGACTGACCTGAACGACACATGTATTAACAGGTAGCGCTGACTGAACTGAACGACGCATGTATTAACAAGTAGTGCTGACTGTACTGAACGACACATGTATTAACAAGTAGTGCTGACTGAACTGAACGACATGTATTAACAAGTAGTGCTGACTGTACTGAACGACACATGTATTAACAAGTAGTGCTGACTGAACTGAACGACACATGCATTAACAAGTAGTGCTGACTGAACGACACATGTATTAACAAGTAGTGCTGACTGAACGACACATGTACTAACAAGTAGTGCTGACTGAACGACACATGTATTAACAAGTAGTGATGACTGAACGACACATGTATTAACAAGTAGTGCTGACTAAACGACACATGTATAATCAGTAGTGCTGACTGAATGACACATGTATTAACAAGTAGTGTTGACTGAACTGAACGACACATGTATGAACAAGTAACGCTGACTGAACGACGCTTAAGTAGTGACGGTTGAAGGAGCCCGAGATGTGTCTCTGTGCGGGTGTCGGGGTGGGGGTGAAGCTGGGTGGGGCAGGCCTTAGCGGGGTACATTGTCAGGGCATTGTTAGTGTCCGTTGTTGCCCTGGCTTTCAGCCACTCACTGTCTTTATGCTTCAGAGCCCCCACGACCGAGAGGAAGCGGAGGGGAGGGGTGGGGGAGGGAAGCGGAGGGGAGGGGGAAAGGTGGACGTCGAGGGGGCGGGGTGGGGTGGGGTGGGGTGGAGGATTAGAGTTTTACCGCCCCGCTTGTCTCAGGTTGTTCACAACACGCTAAAGACTGTACGGGACTTGTGGAAGACAGTACGCGTTCGTCTCTAGGGCCACGTGGGGGTATAGGGGTGTTGTGTTCGAAGGGAGAACGGGGATAGGGTTTGAAGAAATGGGACATACCAGATCGTCGCTGAACCCCGTCATTGTTTTCTATATACGTTAGACTGGAAACTTGGTCCCGGCATTGTGACACTCACAAACGACACTGTGACACTCACAAACGACATTGTGACACTCACGACATTGTGACACTCACAAACGACATTGTGACACTCACAAACGTGATCATCATATCGTGGACTTACAACATTTTCTTTATTCTTTACTCTGAGGTAAGAGAAATCATGGAAGCTATTGTGAAAAAGTGTCTTGACAGAACAAGCGATGGAATACGGGAGATGACTTTAGAGAGGTGTGAGGGTTGTCCAGTGGACATGGGCAGTCAGGAGGGACACTCTTTCGTGATGATGGATGAAGAAGAAAGAACTTTTCTGTATTTCAAAAAGGCGCTGCATCGTATTAACAAAGAACACTTATGCGTAGACTTGAGTCAGTTTTTGGAGTTCAAAATGCTTTCATCATTAACGAATGATTCTATTGCCAGGCACTTCGTTGGCCCAACAAACAACGAAACGATACAGGAACCGGTCTCCTCGTCTTCCTTATCGCCAAAATATAAAGAAAAGAAATCGTCGAGTGATCTGCCATGGCCTCCTCCTCCTCCGAAATCATATACCAGGATAACGGAGATCAGCTGCTGCCGATCGGGAAGAGGAACACACGTATGACGTGTAATGTGTGGAAAGACGTAAACCTACCGCTGATTCATATTTAGCGGTACAACGTGCTGGAGAAAGATGACAGTGACGAAGAAATGCTGGACTCTGAAAAAGAAAACAAACTACATTCCCACCAAAAAGGGAATCGCCTTAACGGAGAAGGAGTTTCAGTCTGTGCTAGAAAAAAGCAAGTTGATTAAAACAAAACAGTTGAAAAACTGGGCCTCCAAAAAAAAAAAGAAAACTACCAAAAAGATGTGAGCAATCCCCAAAAAAGTGTATACAACTTTTGTTTTGTGCTTTGCATTGTTTTCTATTTGATGTGTCAGGTTTGGTTTTGTTGTTGTTGCATAAATTAACCTTATGTTACATGTATTTCAAAAAGGGCGGATTATCTCATACTGACGTCGCTATGACAACTCTTTGTGCTCCCTGGAACAGAATCTAGGAAAAGTTGGATGCACGATAGCGGAGGTAAAGATTGATCTGCTGAATTATGTGTTGGCGCTATTGGTAGAGGAAGCGTCCATCTTGTTTCAGACTGAAAAAGTAAACGAAGTGTGTGTGTGTGTGTGTGTGTGTGTGTGTGTGTGTGTGTGTGTGTGTGTGTGTGTGTGTGTGTGTGCGTGTGTGTGTGTGTATGTGTGTGTGTGTGTCTTTTGGGGGGGGGGGGGGTAGGTGGGGGGGGGGTAGGGGTGGATGGGTGTTGGGGTGGGTGGGTGGTGGCGTGACGTGAAGAGCGCTCACGCGCTTGGGCAGGGGGAAGGAGAGGGAGACGAGCAATCGGGACCAACGATATCCTTTCAGGTGTGTGTATATACGGAATTGGTTGTTTACGTATAAATTTTGCTTTGGTATTGTGTCTTTAACAGGTAACTTCCATTTGTAACATATTTGAGAGAGAGGGGGGAGGGGGAGGGGGGATAGAGAGAGAGAGTATGTGCGGGTGTATGTGTAGAACAAAATGAAAAACTGAAAATAATTAAGTCCTTTGTTTCATCTATGTTGTTTCCATTGTATAAGCAACACATTATCAGAGTGAGTGTGCCAGTACACCACACATTAGAACATTAACAAACCCAGACACTTTGTACCAATTGCCAAAACACTAAAATCAGTAAAAAAAATATGTCCATGTGTAAGAGAACATACAGACTATGCACGGTGTGTAAGAGATTGGTTGGGAAAGAAAAGAAGAAAAAAAAGAAGAAGAAAAAAAAGAGGAAAAAACCTAGTAGTGGAAATTATTTTTGTGTTTTTTCCGCTTTTTGTTTTTTTGGCAGATGAAGAGGACAGTGTGAAGCACCAAAAAATGAAGAGGTGGATTTTGGCCTTAGGGAAAAAATAAAGAAAAAAGTACAAAAAAAATCACCACCTTATAGGTGCTCCATTGATCCAAGAACTGATGCCATCCAAGCAAAACAAAACAAACAAAACAAAAACCAAATGCGGAGCTTATCTGGTAACGAGTGTTTGAGACTCTGGACACCGAGAGACTTCTCCATCGGTGGTTGGGAGCGTTACCATCGAGCGAAAACATACCCCAACACCTTTCTTGGTGGTTGATGAGGGCATCAGCTTGGGACTATACTAAAACGCCCGTGTTTGGGCACAAACTTTTCGAGCGCGTGATGGCTGGTCGTGATTGAATGATATTTTTTGTACTCCCAGTTCTTAAAGAACAGGGAGTATTTTAGAATGGGAACGAAGAAATGCTGTCTGTCTGTCTGTCTGTCTGTGTGCCCGTGGTCAAAATGTGTTCCACTCGCTCCAGACAAATCTACTGGGTCGATCTTTCTGAAAATTTGTAGGTATGTTCATTATGGGTCAAGGATGATGCCCGACGTTTTAGTTTACTAACGGCTGTAACGGCCTGTAACGCTTTTTCTTCTTTATGGAATATCTCCGAAAATACTAGGCCCATCTTTGTGAAAATTAGCAGGTATGTTCATTATGGGTCACGGATGATGCCCGATGTTTTAGTTTACCTCGTTATAGCCGTTACTAACGGCTGTAACAGCCTGTAACGGTTTTTCTTCTTTTTTAGAATATATTAAAACGTACTGGACCGATCTTTCTGAAAATTTGTAGATATGTTCATTATGGGTCACAGACGATGCCCGATGTTTACTTTACCGTTACAGCCGTTACTAACGGCTGTAACGGCCTGTAACATTTTTTCTTCTTTATGGAATATCTCAGAAAGTACTTGGCCGATCTTTGTGACAATTAGCAGGTATGTTCGTTATGGGTCTCGGATGATGCCCGGTGTTTTACTTTACGCCGTTATAGCCGTTACTAACGGCTGTAACGGCCTGTAACGCTTTTTCTTCTTTATGGAATATCTCATAAAGTACTTGGCCGATCTTTGTGAACATTAGCAGGTATGTTCATTATGGGTCACGAATAATGCCCGATGTTTTAGTTTACCGGTATAGCCGTTACTAACGGCTGTAACGGCCTGTAACGGTTGTTTTTCTTCATGGAATATCTCAGAAAGTACTTGGCCGATCTTTGTGAAAATTAGCAGGTATGTTTATTATGGATGAAGGATGATGCCGGATGTTTAATTTACCGTTATACCCGTTACTAACGGCTGTAACGGCCTGTAACGGTTTTTTGTCTTATGGAATATCTCAGAAAGTAGTTGGCCGATCTTTGTGAACATTAGCAGGTATGTTCACTATGGGTTACGGATGATGCCGATGTTTTAGTTTACCTTTATAGCCGTTACTAACGGCTGTAACAGCCCGTAACGCTTTTCTTCTTTATGGAATATTTCAGAAAGTACTTGGCCGATCATTGTGGAAATTAGCAGGTATCTTCATTATGGGTTACGGATGATGCCCGGTGTTTTAGTTTACCGTTGCAGCTGTTACTAATGGCTGTAACGGCCTGTAACGGTTTTTCTTCTTTAAGGAATATCTCAGAAAGTACGTGGCCGATATTTCTGAAAATGTGTAGATATGTTCATTATGGGTCACGGATGATGCCCGATGTTTAAGTTTACCGTTAGAACCGTTACTAACGGCCCATAATGGTTTTCTTCTTTATGGAAAATCTCAGAAAGTTCTTGGCCGATCTTTCTGAAAATTTGTAAGTATGTTCATTTTAGGTCACAGACGATTGCCGATGTTTACCAGAATAGCCATTACTAACGGTTACACCAGCCCAAGACGGTTTTTCCTCTTTATGGAATATCTCACGCGTATTCAGGATAAACTGGGAGTACGTTTATATGCTTTGCATCTTGTTTATTGTTATTTTCTGAAAAGAAAAGAAAAATGAACTAATCACTTCATTTATATTACGTTACAAACTATCATTATCTGTAGAATATTAGTCTTCTTTTTTGTACTCCCAGTTCTTAAAGATCAGGGAGTACTTTAGAATGGGAACGAAGAAAGGCTGTCTGTATGTCTGTCTGTCTGTCTGTCTGTCCGTGGTCAAAATGTGTTCCACTCGCTCCAGACAAAACTACTGGGCCGATCTTTCTGAAAATTTGTACGTATATTCATTATGGGTCAAGGATGATGCCCAAGGTTTTAGTTTACCGTTACAGCCGTTACTAACGGCTGTAACGGCCTGTAACGCTTTTTCTTCTCCATGGAATATCTCAGAAAGTACTTGGCCTATCTTTGTGAAAATTAGCAGGTATGTTCATTATGGGTCACGGATGATGCCCGATGTTTTTGTTTACCCCGTTATAGCCGTTACTAACGGCTGTAACAGCCTGTAACGGTTTTTCTTCTTTATAGAATGTCTCAAAAAGTGCTTGGACGATCTTTCTGAAAATTTGTAGGTATGTTCATTATGGGTCACGGATGGTGCCCGATGTTTTAGTTCACCGTTACAACCGTTACTAACGGCTGTAACGGCCTCAACGCTTTTTCTTCTTTATGGAATATTTCAGAAAGTACTTGGCCGATCTTTGTGAAAATTAGCAGGTATGTTCATTATGGGACTCGGATGATGCCCGATGTTTTAGTTTACCCCGTTATAGCCGTTACTAACGGTTTTTCTTCAATACAGAATATCTCAAATAGTACTTGGCCGATCTTTCTGAAAATTTGTAGGTATGTTAATTATGGGTCACAAATAATGCCTGATGTTTTAGTCTACTTTTATAGCCGTTACTAACAGCTGTTACGGCCTGTAACGGTTTTTCTTCTTTATAGAATATCTCAGAAAGCACTTGGCCGATCTTTCTGAAAATTTGTAGGTATCTTCATTATGGGTCAAGGATGATGCTAGATGTTTAGTTGACCATTAGTAACGGTTTTTCTTCGTTATGGAATATCTCAGAAAGTACGCGGCCGATATTTCTGAAAATTTGTAGGTATGTTCATTATGGGTTAAGGATGATGCCCGATGTTTAAGTTTACCGTTATAGCCGTTACTAACTGCCCATAAGGGTTTTCTTCTTTATGGAAAATTTCAGAAAGGACTTGGCCGATCTTCCTGAAAATTTGTAAGTATGTTCATTATAGATCACAGACGATGGCCGATGTTTACCAGAATAGCCATTACTAACGGTTACACCGGCCCAAGACGGTTTTTCCACTTTATGGAATATCTCACGCGTATTCAGGATAAACTGGAAGTACGTTTATATGCTTTGCATCTTGTTTTTCTTTCCTTTTATTTGTGCTTTTAAAAAATCAACAACTTTTTTTTTGATACGCGTGTGATTTGAGTGAACTAATTCTTTTTCACGCTTGATTTAACTCTTGAGTGAATATAGGTAAAAGTCTTCTTTCGTTTTGATGATAGATAATAATTGTTGTTTGCGCCTTTAAAAAAAAAGTTTGATGACTTTTTGAAATGCGTATGTGTGTGCGTGAATCAAGTATTAGATTTATATATACATTTTTTTATGATTGAATGAATCTGTGGAATGATTATACTTTAAGTTTTTGGTTTGATAAATAACGATGATTGTTTTGTTTGTTTTGTTAATGATGTACGTAATGTACCCGTATCATTCTTTCTTTTTTCTATACGTAGGGTGTGGGCTAACTATTTACAATTTTTTTAATACCGAAATGTGTTAAATGTTTGCTTTGTTAATGATGTACATAATGTACCCGTATATATATATATATTTTTTTTTATACGTAGGGTGTGGGATACCTATTTACAATTTGTTATACAGAGAGAGCGAGCGAGAGAGAGAGAGAGAGAGAGAGAGAGAGAGAGAGAGAGAGAGAGAGAGAGAGAGAGAGAGAGAGAGAGAGAGGTGTGTTTGCCACTATGTGTGTACCAGTTCCGATCCAATAACATTAACACGAATGACTGTTTTGATGTTGAAAGAGAAACGGCGTGTGTGTGAGAGAGATACCCGCACTATTTTTCCTTTTGCGTGGATTAACCGTTTACAATTCGTTCTTATAAAGTCGTTTGATGCTAAACTCTTGTAATAAACAAAAGAAAACGAAGTTTGGTTGTTTACCCCGTTTTCCTTCGTCTGCGTGGTAACGCGAGAGAGTGTTGCTTATCTCCCTCATCTCTCTTTTCTTTTCACGCGCGAGCATCAGTGTGAGAGACACGGTGTTTGTTAGGTGTATTGTTTTGAGTGTTTTTGAACATACACGGGCAAACACTTTCATACAAAAAAGCAAGCATTCGAACCCCTATGAGCAACCAGCGTTCTCATACACACCCTCAAACACCAAGAAACCCAACACATACACGAAGACGCGCTTGAGATGAACGCGACCTTGAATACCAGATTTTTGTTTTAATTTTAATATTTCATTATTGTTTTTTACGAACAAATTTTTGTCTAGTGTTTACTCGTAGAGTTTGAATAACTTTCAGCTAAAACGCTTAAAATAAAATGAATAAAATTATTTTATTAAACTGATCGATATAGACGCCTCGTCTCTAACATAAATGGTTATACATCATGTAGACGTCATCAAGGTCGCTCTAGTCTCGAACGCGTTCTATCACTTCAGGCATACTCAAAAACATACACCACGTGGTTCTGTTGTTACGTACCTAAACTTTCGATTTATTTCTTTTTTCATAATGACCATTCGAAACGTTGAGAAAGAAGAGAAAAATCACTCATAATTATATTTAAAGACGTCGGGATATAACGCACATCCATACCATCTTTATTTCTATTTTATACATTTAGGTAAAGGGTTGTAAAAATACCTTTAAAGAAACAGAAAGATTCCTTACCTTAAAACTACAAAATGTAAATTGGATCATCGTCAGTCGCAGTCGCTTGCGTCCTCTGCTCCACTGTTTGAAAGGAGGAAAGAAAAAAAAATCATCAACGCTCCATCGTATTCGTTAAACGAAAGAAAAGAGGAACACATGGACCAGTGCCCGATCCCCACGCACACACAAAGAGAATAAAAATTGCACACTCACGTAGGAAATTCGGAGGTGGTAATTGTTGGACGCTCGGTTCACGTAGGAAATTCGGCGATGTCGGTGGTGGAGATGGTGATGATGTTTGGACGCTCGGCTCACGTAGGATATTCGGTGGTGGTGGTTGGACAAACGACTGCCATTGAAAAAAAAAATAAAATAAAACTATAATGACATAGGTTGTTTTGTTTTAAATGTATGCACAAGAGAACAACAACAACAAAAATTACTTCCATACCCATAACCTGGCCATACACGGCGCCGGTTGTTCCATCCAAAACCAATTCTAAGCTAACTTTAAGGTCCATAGACATGATTGTTTTCTTTTTGTACCAGTCTTAAAATTAAAAAAAATTAAAAAGTTACTTCCTTATGCATAACCTGGCCATACACGGCGCCAGTTGCTCCATCGAAAATTAATTCTAAGCTAACTTTAAGGCCCAAAGACGATTGTTTTTTATTTGTACCAGTCTAGGTTAAAATACATTTTGGGGCAAGCTATATATCTGGTCAGTAGACACTACTCACGGATCTGTGCGGGTTACATGATGAAAGAAAAACCTTTGGAGGGTGAAAAAGAAAATTACACACCGTGCCATTGAGTGCGATTCACTTCACTGATAGTGTTAACACACCGCGTGGGCCAGTGAGAAACAAGAAAAAGGACTATGGCTGACCGGCGCTGACGTCGCTCAACCGTTTAACGTAGAAGGTCATTCGAGTAGATAGAATAACCAACTCGATCTTCTTCTTCATTCAGTCAACCGAGGAAGTTACGACGACTGTGGGAAAGGAACCCCTCCCCCCCCCCCCCTCCTCAGCTGTTCTTTACGTGGTTGATGATAGTGTTTTATAGAGGTACAAACTTTTTTCTGTTTACTACGGACTAACTGTGATCAACCTTTTTTCCGCCTCACAAAAAAGATTACCCCATACCCTCAAGTTTTACCAGCGCTTTTTTTTTTCTTTTCATGCCCAGAACGTGGAGCGGTATTTAGTAGGATTATTTTCTTTCTATATAAATGACAATGAAATGGGTGTTTTATAGTCTGACTTTCCCATCGGTTTCTGCGACTCCCCCATCCCTGACGTCATTAAGAACAACGACGCCATTTACAGTCTGGTGAGTGACGAGCACCACCATTTTCCTTACGAGGATAACTTGTGCTTCTTCAGGTGCCTGGCCTTGCCTAGAGGCGTCAGTCGTCATGAACTCCAACCCCAGACTCAGGAGCTGTTCCGGCAGTGAGGCGCCAGTCGTCATAAACTCCAACCCCAGACTCAGGAGCTGTTCCGGCAGTGAGGCGCCAGTCGTCATGAACTCCAACCCCCGACTCGGGAGCTGTTTCGGCAGTGGAAGGGACCCCGTCATCCGTCCGATTTTTCCGGCGTTATCCTATCCGACTTGGAAGGATTGGAGGAGCGATTCGGAGTCAACGTGGATGTCTTTGAATACGATGAAAGTGAGTCGCCGCCCCCTTGCCTCATCCCTTGACGTCACAGTGCCAGAAAATACTCCAACACTATGTCCGTCCTCAACTATAAAAACCATTTTTGTGACATCACTAACATCAGTAAAGCGGCTCACGCGTTTGGCTGTCCTAAATGCGGAAAGCTGTGGAAACAAGAATGGAAGCTTCGTGGTCACAAACTGACTTGCAAAGGAGACAATATCAAACACGTCCATCCTGGAGGAGTCTATCACCCACCACTAACCCCTCTGGAAATATTGGAGGAGAATGGCATCCTGGTGGACACTGGTTATATTTTCTCTGATCGGGCCACGTTCGATTTTGAAGTCTATTTTGATGCCCATGGTCTTCCTCAGCCCAAACCGATGGACCCCAAGACCGTTTACGTGAAAAAAACACGTTCCTTTGTCAGTCAGCGTATGTTCCAATATTCCCTCAGCTGAAGAATCAGTCTGTTTCGTTCCTGAAGGGAGTCCGCAAGTTCTCGTTAACGAGATGGTGGATTATCTGGAGAAATTATCCGACCACGCTTATCGTCTTCTCAAAGAGGAATTTGCTCTTGTGATGAACAACTGGACCAAAGGGAAGCGGAAGAGGAAGAAAACAAGCATCAGAAGACCAGTCTCTCTGCCGCTGAACTAAGAACGAAACTGGATGATTATCTCCAGGAACTTCCCGTGGTGGGGTTTAACAGCGCCAAATATGACACGAATGTCATGAAGCCCTACTTCTTTGAGCGTATTGTCAATCACTCAGCACAACACCCAGAGGATTGTGAGATGGAAAACAGTCCTGACGAAGATCGTATTGTCAATCACTCAGCACAACACCCAGAGGATCTTGACATGGGAAACAGTCCTGACGAAGATTAAGACCACCAGAAAGACTCGAGCCCTTTCAAATTTCTTGTCAAAAACAACAATGAGTACAAATGTATCAGCACATCAAAGCTCAAATGTTTGGACATCCACAATTATCTTACCCCTGGCTTTTATTACGCCAAGTACCTCGTTGCTTTTGATGTAGAGGAAAAGAAAGGATTCTTTCCCTATGAGTTTGTCATGTCTGGACACGTTGGAAATGGATCATCTTCCGCCTCAAGAGGCCTTCAGTTCATTGAAAAATTAATCAATAAGCGAGGAGACTATGCCTATTGCCAACGTGTCTGGACAGATCAAAACATGACCACCATGAAAGACTTTCTGACGTAGTATAACAACAAAGACCTCGCACCCTTCCTACCAGCTCTGGAAAGGCAGCCCCTGTTTTATCAAACTTTAGGGTTGGACATGCTGAAAGACGCCATCGGCGTTCCCGGCTCACCTTACGATACTTTTTTCAAAATACTGCTTCCGAGAGTATATTTTCCTTGCTCAACGAAAATCGTAAGGACTTGCACAATCTGTTTCGTGAACAGATGGTGGGTGGCCCCTCCATCATTTTTCATCGGTATCGTGAGAAAAACAAAACGTTTGTACAAGGCAATCCTGAAAAGCCAGTACAAACGTTGAAAGGATGTGATGCCAATGCTTTGTATGTTTGGGTCCTGATGCAAGACCTGCCCACAGAACATCCAGTCTCAGAAAAAAAGGAAAAGCACTTCAGAGCCGAAAAAAAAACCCAAACAAACACGGACAGCTGTCGAGAGAGTGGATGGACTGGGTGATGACAAGCGAGGGTATCCATCTGCAGCACAAGTTCAATAGTAAACGCTGCATTCGTGTCGATGAATGGGATGTGAAAAACAACACAGTGTATCAATTTCACGGTTGTTTGTTTCACGGGCACGACTGTCCCAAAACAAAGAACTTGACCATCAACCCTGTCAATGGAAAAAATTTGGAAGAGCTGGAAAAAAACACACCCGAGACATTACATACTATTTGAAAAACACTGTCAAGGTCAATGTCACTGAAGAGTGGGGTGTGAATGGGAGCAGGACAAACAACACCATCAGTCAATAAAGCAATTTTTGCATGAGCGCTGCCCCAGACACCTCAACCCGTTTTGAGGATTGAGGGTGATCAGAGCTGATGACATTGTCAAAGCAGTGGACAAAGAAACACTCTTTGGTCTTGTGCAGTGTGACATTGAGGTTCCACAACATCTCCGTGAACACTTTGCTCAGATGCCTCCCATATTCAAAAACGCAGAAGTGGGTCGAGACGACATTGGATCATTTATGAAAAGCTACACAGAACGCCGTCATTTGTTGAGTCAACCCAGAGAGACCCTCATCGGGAGTTACTTTAGCAAAGGCGTTCTCCTGACCACCCCTTTGCTCCGATGGTACCTCTCGCACGGACTCGTAGTGACCGACATCCAACAAGTTGTCGAATACAAGCCCCAAGCCTGCTTTCAACAGTTTGGTGAAACTGTGTTCAATGCTCGTCGTCAAGGAGATCAGAATCCTTCCAAATCCATTCTGGCTGAAATTTTTCAAGTTGCTAGGAAACTGCGTACGGGAAAACCATCACCAACATCGTGAAGCACACCGACGTGTCCTACGTTGATGGAGAAAAAGCAGAAAAGCTCATCAACGAACCTCTCTATCGAAAACTGACTCCGTTGACAGAGGACATGCACGAGGTGGAACTGTCCAAATCAAAACTTGTGTGGAATTTACCAAACCACATTGGCTATTTCGTTTATCAGTGCGCCAAGTTGAGAATGCTCCAGTTCTACTACGATTGCTTGGACAAGTTTGTATCCCGCGCAAATTACCAGCTCTGTGAAATGGACACACTCTCTGTATATGGTCCTCAGCACTCCTACCTTGGAAGAGGCTGCCCGGCCTGAACTCCGTCGAGAATTCTATCAAGGATATCTCCGGTGGTTTCCTTCCCCGGCCTGTGACACGCACCATCGTGAGTTTGTGGATGCCAGTGTCCGCGGACACGTGCCTTGGGACCCGCCTCCTTCCTGCTGTAAGGCTCGTCAAAAGGTTGACAAACGCACCTTGAGCCTCTTCAAGACGGAATATGAGGGTGACGGGGTCGTGGCACTGTGCTCCAAGACCTACTACTGCTTCGGAGACTTGGATGACAAACTCAGCTGCAAAGGACTAAAAACAGAACGAGCTCACCAAGACCCGCTATCTCAAAGTGCTAGAAATTCAGACCAACGGAGGCGGTATCAACAAGAGCTTCAGGACGGATGGAAAGACAGTCTACACTTATCATCAGCGTAGAGATGGCCTCCCTTTCTTCTACATCAAGAGACGAGTTCAAGAGAATGGAATCAGCACTGAACCCCTTTTAATGTATTTTTTCTTCTGTTTTTTTCATGTAATGATTTGTGTTAGGATAACGAAACGCAAACCAAATTGCCTAATGTTGCCCTGTATCAGCTAGTCGATAGATCAGCTGATAGAGGCTGGTCCCAAGCCCAGATAAAAACAGAGGGGGCAATAAAAATAGTTGTTTTTTAATTCATTACCTATCAGTCACTTCCTCTTTCACGTCAGTTATGAATACTTTTTTCCCCCCGAGATGAAGTCATTTGTCCCTGGGGTGACGTCCTCAGTAACCCTTCCCCCGTCCAAGCCACGCTCCAGTGGCTGTTACTTAAACCCTCCACTAAATGTATTTTTGTAACCCACCCTCTTTTCCTCCTTCTCACGCTCGACTAATTGGGTGACTCGGGAGAGTGGCTGCCCCTTTCGAAACGATACTCCAACAGGAAAAATAAAAAAAGGTCAGGCCGTTTTACGCGCGATTTAAGGTCCTTCTGGCATAAGGTCATATCCGAATGATGTCATTTCCTGTGATGTCACTTCCTGTGACACTTCCGGGATGATGTCACTTCCTGTACACGTCATTTCCGGTGATGTCACTTCCCGTATGAAGTCACTTACGCTAGTTTAACTTCAAATGACGTCATACATACCATACATTCCATCCCCATCCCCATGGGGGTCGATTTCAACATGCTATAGTACTGTCCAAACCCTTGTCCGGCGCGTTTCCTTCAAATGGTTCAGCACTTTTACGGAATCTTCCTGACGTACACACAAACAAATACAACCAAAGCTAGCAGACGCAGGAGAAAACCTTGTTCGATGCAAACCTGTGTATTCAGACATACTATCATGTTTGAAAAAAAAGACACAAGAAAACGGAAAAGAAGAAAGATAAGAGGGGAGAAGCGTGGTCTGAGGATTGTAAGTAGAGGTGGAGAGAGGGGGGGGGGGGGGTGGCGGGGTAGCGTGATTGAGATTCACTCGAGGAAAACGTAGAGCTTTAGCAAAATAACAAGCTGCTTTTTTCGGAATGCATGATGTTAGTGAAAGGAGTTGATTTTCCTAAACCAGCAGAGCCGAAAATGCCCGTTACCCAAATCCCAACGACATATCTTTGATCTGTAGCTGAGGGGGAAAAAGACATCACTCAACAACCACTGCCTGGCTCGGCCAAAATCGTTATGAGTGTGGTGTGTGTGTGTGTGTGTGTGTGTGTGTGTGTGTGTGTGTGTGTGTGTGTGTGTGTGTGTGTGTGTGCGCGTGCGTGTGGCGTGTGTGTGCGTGCGTGCGTATGTGTGCGTGCGTGCGTGATTGTGTGTGTGTGTGTGTTGCTGTTGCTTTTGTGGTAGTGGCGCGCGCGCGCGCGCAACTGTCTGTATAAGCCGAAATGATATAGAGCATATATTAGCTCTCTCTCTCGCGCGTGTGAGTTGGCGTGCGTGCGTTTGCGAGCGCGCGCGCGTTTGAGTGTGTGTGTGTGTGTGTGTGTGTGTGTGTGTGTGTGTGTGTGTGCTCGTGCGCGCAAACAGATTTTGGGCATAGCTTTGTGATTTCATTCTGCTCTGTTTAAACTTGGATAATATGAGAGGTGTCGAAAAATTGGAAAATAGACAAAAAAATCGTGCTGTATCGCGCGCTCGCGCGCGCGCGCACACACACACACACACACACACACACACACACACACACACACACACACACACACACACACACACACTCACACACACACACACACACATACAGAGAGAGAGTGTGTGTGTGTGTGAGAGGAGAGAGAGAGAGAGAGAGAGAGAGAGAGAGAGAGAGAGAGAGAGAGAGAGAGGAGAGAGAGAGAAGCAAGGATCTGTTGAAGCGCCAGTGTGAGGTCTGTCTGTCTTGCTCTGTTCACGACGAATCCACAGTTTGTCTGATGTTCCCCATGTTGGTCAGGCAATTGTGCCAGAAAGCTGTTTTGGTCGTCCTTCCAGTGCGACTACATGGCGAAGCGAAGCTACAAGAGTATTGGAAGCGTGTCAAACACGCCTGGTCGTTGACATTGATATTGATTCCGAACACCGTGGTTATTGTCAGTCGGAAGAAAATTAGACTGAAGATCGCGATTCAGTACCAGATTTCGACACTTCCACCCCATTTTTTTTTTCGTTATTTCTTTAAAAGTTTTAAAGCGGCTTTAAGCAAAGAGTACGGAGTGATACGGGGAAAGGGAGGGGGCACAGGGAGGTGGGGAGGGGAAGTGAGGCACGAAGATGGGAGGGGAGGAAGGGGGAAGGGTAAGGAGGGAGGGGAAGAAAGGTACATGGTTTATAGGAAAAAAGAAGGAATACTGAAGAAGGAATGTGGGGTTAGATAGAGGGGCGGGGGATAAGCAGGGTCAGGGGTACAAAAACATACACATAAAGGGAACACTTTAGGTGTCTGTATCTCTCGGGCCTGGCTGATATATGAAGAAAGTAAGCGAAGACTACAGCCCTGTCATACAGTCTCAGACAATAATGGACCTCCTCAGCATCACCTTCATTATTCTCATCCTCATGGATCAGCATAAAAAGTCTGATATTCTGTCGTCCTTCATACCCTGCTCTTATGGTGATCCTGGCTTGAATTTCTTCTCTGCGTCTACTCTCTCGGTAAGTTTGTATCGAGTTCGTCAGGATCGCGACGTTTATGGCAACTGTGATGAAGTTCCGGTGGACTGCAGCATATATCCCTGTCTCTGGCATGCCTGTCGGACTGAACGAACAACAACAGCAACAACAACATTAACAACAACAACAATAACAGAATAATCGTAATGATAACAATAATAATAATAGTAATGATAATAATAATAACAATGATAAATAAATAAACAATTATAATAAATGAATAAATAAATAAGGATGATAAAAACAATAATGTGATAATAATAATGATAATAATAATAATAATATGTTTTCTGCGTACGCAGGCTGATACTCCTGCGGACACTCTTTGTATAGAGAGGCAAGGATTAATCCCATCTTCCCGACAAAGGGAGTGGAGGTTTGTGTGTTATGGCCGCTTTTTATCCTGCCATTAAGGCAGCCATACTCCTACTTTGGGAAAGGTGCATGCTATGTGTAACGTGTCATCCATACCAACGGCCAACTGACCTTCTCTTCCGAAAGTTGGTGATGGGATTTTATGTGTGTGCAAGATGTTATGTGTGCGTCCACGCACGGAACCTCGGTTTACAGTCTCATTCGAAGGACTGTATGGGAAATGGAGTCAGAACCAATGTTAACTCCGAGTAGAAAATCCCCTGTACCGAAACGGCCCGGCGGAGATTAGAACCCGCAACCCCAGGATCACCAAGATTACGAGTTCGGCGCTCTACAACTGAGCTATTCCGGCCCCCATAATGACAATTATAATGGTGTTACTACTACTACAACTACTACTACTACCACTACTACTATTACTAAAAATAACAACAATAATGATAATAATAATAATAATGAAAATAATAGTAATAATAATAATGAGACACCGAAAAGCACGCACCCTTCAGCAGCAGTGTTGATCGATTTCAATCGTCATCTGTCTTGGCATTGATCGTCAGTGGGAACTTGTACGTGATCCAGACCTCATTCATATTACTCTTTCTTCCTCACGTAAAAATGAAGCAAGAAACTACAACCTTTCCCTCAAGAGTCGTCAGAAGATAGATGAAAACAACCGCTGACCACACACAACAGCCACAGTACGAACAGTTGACCTTCCAGCACAGGTCGTCGTGAAGAAAGAAGAAAACAACCGCTTACCACATAGAACAGTTACAGTACGAATGGTTGAGCTTCCAGCAAAAGTCGTGCAGAAAGATGAAAACAACCGCTCACCACATAGAATAGCTACAGTAGGAACAGTTGAGCACTCGTCAAAAAAAAAAAAGAAAAAAAAAAAAAGACTTGACAGACAAAATTAATAATTCGTCTGTGTGTAAGGTGTAAATGAAAGCTAGGAGTAGGCGATGTACGGAGTTGTCGTCACCAAGCGGACTTAACGAAACGTCTGGAGGACTTCAGAGAACCTACCCGTTCCTCTTCTGTTGGCTCTGTTCTCGGTCCCATTTGATACCCATTTCCCCCGTTTTCAAACAGACGATCTTTTGGTGTGCTGCTTCTGATGTCTGTGTACGATTCCCTCCTTCTCCCCCTCCCTGCCCCTCCGCCCATCCCTCCCCCCGCCATCATGTACCCTCGTGACTGATCAATAAAATGATAGCGTGCCTGAGGTTTTTCAAATAAGCTATACATTATTTTTTTTTTGGTTCTCAAATAAAATAAATCCTCTGTGTGTGTGTGTGTGTGTGTGTGTGTGTGTGTGTGTGTGTGTGTGTGTGTGTGTATGTGTGTGTGTGTGTGTGTGTGTGTGTGTGTGTGTGTGTGTGTGTGTGTGTGTGTGTTTGTACGTGCGTGCGTGCGTGTAAGTGTGTGGTGTGTGTGTGTGTGTGTGTGTGTGTGTGTGTGTGTGTGTGTGTGTGTGTGTGTGTGTGTGTGTGTGTGTGTGTGTGTGCGCGCGCGCGCGCGTGTGTGTGTGTGTGTGCGTGGATGGGTAAGTGGATGAGTACACAATTGCACGGGCACTTGCATGTGTATGGTGCTCGTTCACATACCACGGTATCGTAAGCAATCATTTGTAAATGGCCAATACATCGCAGACTGCAGACAAAAAGTGGAAAGCCTTTACATCGAAATGCACTGTTGACCACAAGTGGGTTCCGGTGAGGAAATTCATACCAGTGTTTTAGCGACATACCGGTATTTTGCATCAGTATAGTGTCAAATACTTGTTCATCGGTCATACGGCATAGTCTCGGTCGTTGGTCGGTCCATACGAAAGCAGGCGGATGTGTGGATACGGTGTCATGCCTATGTACTCGCCTGGCTCAGAAAAGACATCCTCTGCGTATCTTCCGAAATGAAATTCACTTTGCATTTTTGTTTAATTAATTGGACGACCTTTTATGTCAGGTAGTCTCTTCACATCTGCTGACTTAATACATCAGCACTGATGGTTCCATGATACAGTTGGCGCTATTTGGGAGTGAAGAAATCTTCAGAAAGATATCGCAGAAAGCACGAGACTTTCTGGAAATGAAAAAAACAAAAAAAAAAACTTACAACCGCAGTCGTCTTTGTAAATAAATATCTTTTAGAGTGGACAGCAGCGCTAGTACTGACGTACCGACAGTGTTATGCATAACAAGGAACCCAGCATGAACCGTTACTTTCTTAGAAATCAAACTCACTCGTTCTTTTATGACTATACATGGAATAAAGTTACAAAATGCGCAATACTTGAACATCACCACCTTCGCCGAGCGAGTCTGCTGGAAAGTCTATCCGCTTCCCAGCTAGTACCTGCTGTGTAATAATTTGTTGGAATCTCTCTCTCTCTCTCTCTCTCTCCTCTCTCTCTCTCTCTCTCTCTCTCTCTCTCTCTCTTTCTCTCTCTCTCTCTCTCTCTCTCTCTCTCTCTCTCTCTCTCTCTTTAAAAATAAAAATCAATTCCAATATGGGTGTTATATCTGCCGTCATAAGCACATTGGCTAGAGTTGTTTGTCTATTTTCTTCTGTGCTTTATCATTCATATCATTTGACTGGCAGACGTTGGAACATTATGGCTATTCTTTTTTAATATATGATTTACGCTTTAGATCACGAGGAAGCATTTTTTTAAAATCTAGCTTTGTAAATTGATCTGCTACAACTTTAGTGCAGTCACTATCAAATGGGTTTGATTGCGCACACATATGCGCACATGTGTGTGTGTGTGTGTGTGTGTGTACTGTTGTTTGTTTTTATCAACAGTTCTCTGTCCCTCTTCATCTCTTTTTTCTTCTTTCTCCTCACAGTCCTGCGCCCTTCCATCTCTACACCGGGTCGGCTCCTGTTCCCCTTCTTTCTCTCTGAAGTTGTGCCAGGCCAGCATTCCCTAATCGCTTTCCTCGCAGTATGTTTGCTGCCACTTACTGAAGTTCCAGAACAGTGGAGGACACGGCGGGTGAGGAGGCCAGCCATGACATGGTGTGATGTGCCTGGTGCCCAGTGATATGCCTGGTGTCCAGTGATGTGCCCGGTGCCCAGTGATGTGCCCGGTGCCCAGTGATGTGCCCGGTGCCCGGTGGTGTGCCTCATGCCCAGTGATATGCCCGGTGCCCAGTGATGTGCCCAGTGCCCAGTGATGTGCCTGGTGCCCAGTGATGTGCCTGGTGCCCAGTGATGTGCCTGGTGCCCAGTGATGTGTCTGGTGCCCAATGATGTGTCTGGTGCCCAGTGATGTGCCTGGTGCCCAGTGATGTGTCTGGTGCCCAGTGATGTGTCTGGTGCCCAGTGAGGTGTCTGGTGCCCAGTGATGTGCCTGGTGCCCAGTGATGTGCCTGGTGCCCAGTGATGTGTCTGGTGCCCAATGATGTGTCTGGTGCCCAATGATGTGTCTGGTGCCCAATGATGTGTCTGGTGCCCAGTGAGGTGTCTGGTGCCCAGTAATGTGCCTGGTGCCCAGTGATGTGCCCGGTGCCCAGTGATGTGCCCGGTGCCCATTGATGTGCCCTATGGTCAGTGATGTACCTGCTGCCCAGTGATGTGCCCCGTGCCCAGTGACGTACCTGGTGCCCAGTGACGTGCCCGGTCCCCAGTGATGTGCCCGGTGCCCAGTGGTGTGCCTGGTGCCCAGTGATGTGCCGGTGCCCAGGGCTGTCTGGTGCCCAGGGATGTCCCCTGTGCCCAGTGATGTGCCTTGTGCTCAGTGATGTGCCCAGTGCTCAGGGCTGTGTCTGGTGCCCAGTGATGTGGCTGGTGCCCAGTGATGTGGCTGGTGCCCAGTGATGTGCCCTGTGCTCAGTGATGTGCCCTGTGCCCAGTAATGTGCCCTGTGCCCAGTGATGTTCCTTGTGCCCCTCAGCACTTCACTTTTTGATCAGCGTTGTTACTGCATTTCTTGATGAATTCGTTCTCTCACTGAAATTTCTAGCTTGTGGAGGACATTCTAGAGAAGGGCGTCCAGCCACGAGGCGATGTGCCTTGTCTGGTATCATCTCTAGACATCCTTTTGTCGTTTATTTGTTTGTTTGTTTTGTTAGATATCTTATTTCCCCTCCACCCCTCATCCCTACTTCTTTCCGCTCATCATAGAACAGTTCGGTTGTCCTCGCAGCTTTTTTGACATGAAAGTCTGACAGCCTCAAGATGGGATCACGCTCTTTTTCTGGGCTCTTTCGCCTTACACTTACGTGTACTTATCATGGACAGCTTCTCAGTCTGCCAGTGTCCTAGGGGGACAGACAGAGGGCGTTCCAGGCCGGAAGAAGGAAGCGGAAGTGCAGTGGACGAGGCGGAGCAGACGGCAGAGTGGGCAGAGGTGAGAGAGGAGAGATGATGGAATGGGAGGGTGTCTGTCCCCTGGGTCGGTCACGTGGGGGGACACTATCAGACTGAAGTGCAGTTTGGCGCCACAAATTTTAGGACGCGGTCCCCCCCCCCTCTCTCTCTCTCTCTCTCTCTCTCTCTCTCTCTCTCTCTCCTCTCTCTCTCTCTCTCTCTCTCTGTGTCTTCGTCTCTGTCTCTGTCTGTCTGTCTGTCTGTCTCTCTCTCTCTCTCTCTCTCTCTCTCTCTCTCTCTCTCTCTCTCTCTCTCTCTCTCGTTGTAATGACAGTGTGTATGCTTATGGGTCATTACTTGTCACTCATTTTGGCCTTCATTCTGTAATGCGGATGACGGTGGGGTGGAAGAGTGAGAGAGAGAGAGAGAGAGAGAGAGAGAGAGAGAGAGAGAGAGAGAAGAGAGAAGAGAGAGAGGAGAGAGAGAGAGAGAGAGAGAGAGAGAGAGAGAGCGAACGAAAGAGAGAGAGTGATAGAGAGAGAGAGAGTGAGAGAGAGAGAGAGCGAACGAGCGAACGAAAGAGAGAAATAGAGCGAACCAAAGAGCGAGCGAGAGAGAGAGAGAGAGAGAGAGAGAGAGAGAGAGATAGCGAACGAAAGAGAGAGAGACCCATTCCAGATAAAGGAAAGTTAAAAAGTCACATAGACAGATCGTAAACATTGTTCAGATGATGCACTGCGAACCCCCTGATACAGCTAGTCTTCCACCGACAACTGTTTCCGAGTGGTCATCATTTTGACACTGGGGAATACTACCCACCTCCCCCTCTCTTCCTCTCTTCCCTGGGCAGCAACTTTCTGGCGAGTGGACTCCATTCGTTTGGCCAGAGTATAGTCTGCTGCCTTGCCGGCTCTTCCCTTTTCTCCTCTCCACACAATAATTTAATGGTGTACGTCATCCGTCAGAGAGAGAGAGAGAGAGAGAGAGAGAGAGAGAGAGAGAGAGAGAGAGAGAGAGAGAGAGAGAGAGAGGAGAGAGAGGAGAGAGAGAGAGAGAGAGAGGAGAGAGAGGAGAGAGAGAGAGAGAGAGAGAGAGACTGTCGGTCATGGAGTCAGACAGGGACGGAGAGGACATATACTATAAACCATGAAATGAGAGGGGAAAAAGCAAATTATAAACAATTGCGGGGGAAAAGAACAGAAACTAAAATACGGAGAGTGACAAAAGACATCTAATACAAAAACAACTATGGAGAGACAGAGGATGTAAGTCAAGAGAAACGGAGATGGGGAAGGGAACTGGCATAACGGTGAGAGATGGGGAAGGGAAATGGCATAGCGGTGAGAGATGGGGAAGGGAAATGGCATAGCGGTGAGAGATGGGGAAGGGAAATGGCATAGCGGTGAGAGATGGGGAAGGGAAATGGCATAACGATGAGAGATGGGGAAGGGAAATGGCATAGCGGTGAGAGATGGGGAAGGGAAATGGCATAGCGGTGAGAGATGGGGAAGGGAAATGGCATAGCGGTGAGAGATGGGGGAAGGGAAATGGCATAGCGGTGAGAGATGGGGAAGGGAAATGGCATAGCGGTGAGAGGGGAGTGGGGAATGACAAGGGGGCTGGGGTCGCGTAGTAAACCAGGGATTTGTTTTTAAACGGCACTGATATCTTTCCTGTAATTCTCTGACCATCAGCGCACGACACTGGTCTTGGCACTCTCTGTGTGTTGCGACACAATGGGACTTTTCTAACGACCTCTTCAAACATGAAGTATCAAAGAGTACCAGGTATAAACCCCAAACACCAATTAATCCATTGACTGTGGGTCTTTGTCAGTGAGTGGAGAGTCAGGCCCTGCACAGCTGTCCTCAATGTTGTTTGTTTTTGCCTGACGAAGACCCAAGAAGTCGAAATGCATAGTGCTTTGTCCTGTGCTTTGTTTGTCTATATCCTTGGCGGTAACTAAACCCTCTCTCTCTTTCTAAATTCTACAGACACCAATTAATCTGTTGACTGGGGGGGGGGGGGGGGTCAGTGGAGAGTCACGCCCTTCATCCATGATGAAGTACAACCCAAAGGTGAAAAGGCGGATGAATTTTGAATAAAACTATGCCTATATTGTGATAAAAGTTTTATTTAAAAAACCAACAAAATCAAACAGATGATTAGCAGGAACAGCATGCAGGAAGGCCGCATAGAACGCTCTGTTTACGTGTTGCTCCCATTCCGGTGGATGAGAAGACAATGACGAACGCAGGGGACCTCGGACAGGATATCCGGCTTGATAAATTCTGGAGACATCCATGGGACCCCCAGGGTCGAACAGGCCGTCTATCCCTTCACAATGATGGCGGCGCTCGTGCCATTTGAGTTGAGAGAAAAGCGTCAACTCAGAAGGAAGTGTGTTCAGCGATAGAAGACATCCCATTGAATGTTTTGATGTCATGAGGTGTGCCGGAAGTTTCCATTTAGACGTTCACAATGGTCTGTCTCGGAGCAATCTCCTACAGGAGGGAACAGACTTTACATTCACTGCAGTTTGCTCTCGCTCTCTCTCTCTCTCTCTCTCTCTCTCTCTCTCTCTCTCTCATCTCTCCTCTCTCTCTCTCTCTCTCTCTCTTCTCTCTCTCTCTCTCTCTCTCTCTCTCCTCTCTCTCTCTTCTAGCGGTAAGTAAGTGAATGAGTGGGTGAATGTGTGCAGTGTAGTGTTTGGTGTGTGTGTGTGTGTGTGTGTGTGTGTGTGTGTGTGTGTGTGTGTGTGTGTGTGTGTGTGTGTGTGTGTTTGGGGTAGATAGGTGGGTGGGTGGGCCTGCGCGTGCGTGCATGTGTTTGAAGGAGAACAATTTTCAGGTTATCGAGTAAAGCAAATAAAAAAAGAAAAACAAGAAAAAAGATAGCAAACGAAAAAAAAACACACATACACACAGCAATGAGACAAACGAAGAGATAGGCCGGGAGATAGACAGAAAGGAAGAAAGCAAGATGCATAAAAAGGAAGAAAGAAGGAAAGAAAAGAAAAACTAATATTATTCGAATACAATTTGAAGTTTGCTTCCTTTATTTACTTTTTTTTTGCTCACATCCCTGGTTCTTTCTTTCTTTCTAACACGTATGTGATTAATTCATTCATTCTTTCTTCCTTCCTTTTTTTTCTTTATGGTTTGTCCTTGTTTCTGTTTTTCTCTTTAATTACTTTCTAATTTGAGTCTTTGGTTCAACTTCCATCCTCATTTTTTTCTTCTATTCATATTTCATTCTATTCTTCCTTTCTTCAGTTCTTTGTTTTTTTTTCCTTTTTTTCTGTACAGTTTTCTTTCTTCCTTTTTTCTTTTATTTGTTCGCTCTGCTTTCATTTATCTGTTTGTTAGTGCTTGGGAGAGGGGAAGACGGCGAAAGAGGCAGACAGACAGACATACTGTCTGACAAAGAAATGTGAGCTAGAGGCGGATAGACGGGGGAGAGAGAGAGAGAGAGAGAGAGAGAGAGAGAGAGAGACAGAGAGAGAGAGAGAGAGAGAGAGAGAGAGAGAGAGAGACTGACTGAGTGATTGACTGACGACGAATGTTTACATTTGTACAATTATTAGATTCTTGACACATCAAACCGTTGGTTTTGAAATCTTTCAGACGACTACATTGTGTTTGAATGTTAACGTATATAAGCATTCCTCCCTCTTCCTGTGAATAAATAAATAGGGCAGCAGATAACTGAATGATTATATAAACGGACCCAGCCATACAAATACACATTGAAATCATTGTAAGACATTCATTGATTCATCGGGCCAAATTGTCAGCCAGAAACTTCGTTAGATTTCAAACTGACATGGCAATCCTGAAGTCATCTGAAGACTGTCTCCCTGTCCACGAATTAAGAGATACATTAATAGATCGGTTGAACAGGCTAGCAGCAAAGTCCGAATACCCCACTTAATCACCGCTGTCTAATCTGATTACTTGTCAACCGAAAGTTTATAATCGCGAGACAGGTTCTGTCTAACTACAGATCTGCGACGATCTCTCTGAACTTCACAAATAATTAGAGACCTCAGATTTCCGAACTTATTAAAACTCGGCTAACGAATACGAAAATGCAAACCACAAGATAGAGAGACCTAAACACGCACGTGCCTATCAATTTAGGGAGCTTGCCAAAATAAAAGTTTGAAAAGACAGTCATATAAAATCGAATGAACAGAGATGCTTAAAGCGTCATTTTTGCGGGAAGGCTTGGGAAGACGAATCAATGTTTTTTCTTCATAACTCGATCATATCTTCATAACTAAACAAATGCCTCGGGGGAAAGAGAGAACCGGACGGAAGAAGAAACGTCGAATGTGCAAAATTCAGTGTGTCATGTTTCATGCTATTAAAAGTTATGTTCTAATATGGATATGCATTCTATGTATTTCTTTTTTTAATTCCTTTCATATGTTAGGTTAGAGAGAGAGCGGGAGGAGAGAGAGAGAGAGAGAGAGAGAGAGAGAGAGAGAGAGAGAGAGAGAGAGAGAGAGAGAGAGAGAGAGAGAGAGTGAGTGAGTGAGTGTGTGTGAGAGAGAGAGAGAGAGAGAGAGAGAGAGAGAGAGAGAGAGAGAGAGAGAGTGGAAGTATGGCGGAAGAGAGGGACAGTTTATTTTAGACAAGCCAAAGATGAGGGGTGAAGGAGCAGAGATGAGAGAAGAGGGGAACAATGAGTTTCGGGCAAGGAAAGGACAAGGTGTGTGTGTGTGTGTGTGTGTGTGTGTGTGTGTGTGTGTGTGTGTGTGTGTGTGTGTGTGGAGAGAGAGAGAGAGAGAGAGAGAGAGAGAGAGAGAGAGAGAGACGCGATGAAGCCATGGCCGTCTTTGTTTATTGATCGACGGGAAAGGAGTGACTTTGGGCGGGGGGGGGGGGGGGGGGGGGGGGGGGGGTATGGGGGTTAGGTGTGTATGGATGAGGGGGCGAATGGCATTTAAAGATAAGTGGCGCCTTTTCTAAACTTTGAACATTACATAACTGGGTTGGGTGACCATTTCGTGCCGAAAAGCTTTCTGGTGTTCCGAGTCCAGTTGGAAAGCCAGAGGCGGGACTGTGCACACAGCAAACACGGATAAACCGGTTACAGAATTCAATCAGGAAAGGAGTTATTTCCCTTCAGCCCTCGGCAGAATACCAGAGACGACTGAAACACAGATTAAAAAAAAATTCAATGCTAATGAGTCATTACTGTTGCTATAATAAAGTGTGACGTCGTCGTCGTCATCATCATCATCATCATCATCAACAACAACATCATCATTTTCGTTATTCTTCTTCTTATTATTATTATCATCATTGTTATTATTATTATTATTATTATTATTATTATTATTATTATTATTATTATTATTATTATTATTATTATCAGTTTTTCTTTTTTCATTTTCTGTTGAGCGTCATTATTTGCAAATGTTTCAAAAAAAAAAAAAAAAAAAAACATGCCGTTTTTCTTACTGGCATGCTTTTTTTTATGATACCGTTGGAATACATAACTCAGGACCACATTACAGTCTGGCATTAATGTTATCTACAGCTTCTGAGAGAGAGAGAGAGAGAGAGAGAGAGAGAGAGAGAGAGAGAGATGTTGGGGGGAGGGGGAGGGAGGGAGAAGATCATCCTTCTAATCAGAGCAAACTAGAAATATTTTCACGACTCAGACTCGATGAAATTGAATCCACACGCCAATCATTGGGGGAATGTCTGCCAGGCCGACTGCTGTGCGCCCCATGCTATGCTCTATTTGCTTCGTACACACACAAAGGGCCCCTCGCTCCCTGCTCCCCTCTCTCTCGTAGTCCATCCCAGTAGCTGGGCCGAGGCCATCGGACGAGTGTTTTCCACGAAAACACCACAGCTGTAAAATGAACTGCCTACAGTCTGGATCGGTATTGACGGCAACAAAGGTGTTTGGACGTTGATCATTGCTGTTCATACGCACAATTCTCTCTCTCTCTCTCTCTCTCTCTCTCTCTCTCTCTCTCTCTCTCTCTCTGGGTATATTTTTCCTGTCTATTAATCAAAAGAAAACAATTAAACAGACGCAGCTGAGCACTGATTCAATGAGTATGTGTCGTTGTTTGTGCAGCCCTGCGCGCGCGCGCCTGTGTGTGTGTGTGTGTGTGTGTGTGGTGTGTGTGTGTTTTTCTGTTGGTAGAGTCTAATAGTAATCCATGTCTCACGTTGTTTTTTGTTTGTAGAGTATGATCGTGATCTCGTATTTCACACGTTCATTATGATGTATTTCCCCAAAAATCTGGTGTATCTACTCATTGTTTCGTTATAACAATAAACATTAGTGATGGAACTGGTCATTGTTGATGGTTATGTCAATGATGTAACCGTGAAATAACGGAGGTTCTGTCAGCAGCCTTAAGATTAGATTGACGAGAGATAGGCGATCTGAAGAAGTAGCTTTGACGAGTGATCGGTGATCTGAAGAAGTACCGTTCGTCACGCCCATGGGATGAATGCCCTTGGACGGCAGCGATACTGCACATGTTATGGCTTTTTTGCTAAAAAACGTTTTCCGATGTGAATCATGGGAATTGTGTATGCACATTTCAATCATACTTTCTCTTTAAAAAAAAGTTGTTGTTGATCAGAACGAATGAAGTAAACATGATAAATATTGCCTGGGGGTGGGGGATTGTTGCGGGTTTGTTTTTCATCTGCTTACTCTCTCTCTCTCTCTCTCTCTCTCTCTCTCTCTCTCTCTCTCTCTCTCTCTCTCTCTCTCTCTCTCTCTCTCTCTGTGCTTGCGCGCGGCGCGCGCGCGCGCGTGTGTGTGTGTGTGTGTGTGTGTGTGTTGTGTGTGTGTGTGTGTGTGTGTGTGTGTGTGTGCGTGTGTGTGTGTCTGTATGCGTGCATGCGTGCGTTTATGCGTGTGTGTGTGTGTGTGTGTGTGTGGTGTGTGTGTGTGTGTGTGTGTGTGTGTGTGTGTGTGTGTGTGCGTGTGCGTCTGTGTGTGTGTGTGTGTGTGTGTGTGTGTGTGTGTGGTGTGTGTGTGTGTGTGTGTGTGTGTGTGTGCGTGCGTGCGTGCGTGCGTTCGTGCGTGCGTGCGTGCGTGCGTGTGTGTGTGTGTGTGTGTGTGTGTGTGTGTGTGTGTGTGTGTGTGTGTTTGTGTTTGTGTTTGTGTGTGTGTGGTGTGTGTGTGTGTGTGTGTTTGACGCACACTGCAGTTACAATGCCTTTTTTAAAAAAGGTTGGTATTCAAAATGAATAAAGTAAACATAGTAAATATTGATCTTTTTGTTTGGGGAAGGTCTTTTTCATCTACACACACACACACCACTCTCTCTCTCTCTCTCTCTCTCTCTCTCTCTCTCTCTCTCTTTTCTCTCTCTCTCTCTCTCTCTCTCTCTCTCTCTCTCTCTCTCTATGTGTTTGTGTGTGACATCTGTATATATATATATTATATATATATATATATATATATATTATATATATATAATATATTATATATATATATACATTAAAAGGAAACACAACGCACTTAATGTCATAATTTTGCCAAATTTTCGGCCATGCGGCCTTCTTCTGGGGCTTGTTTATTGACAAAGTAAGAACGTCATAAGTATTGACGCATTTGAACATAGTTGTCATAGCTATGACGTCAGTGTTTCTGTTATTTAAAAAAAAATTGAGATTAAGAGATGAAGTTGGGAAAAAAAGGACGCACATATACACGTACACACTCATACACACACACTTACGTGCACACACACACACACACACACACACACACATGTACGTGTCTCTCTGCCACGGAGACCGCCAGAGAACCAGGTCCCTTGCCACAGGGACCATTCCATAACAGTATTTACACAAACACACATATACACACACGTGCAGGTCACATAAAGAATTCCACCAACCACATCATGCCCCACCCCTCCCATATTAAGTTAACCAAGACTCCCCGTCTCCACTCTGCAAATCAGTGTCCATCGGAATCAAGGCGTTGAGTCCCAAAGGATAAACTGTCTTTAGTTTATTCTTCCAGAAATCTTCTCTTCTCTGTCTGCGGTTTTGTTCAGGCTGTGGACCTTTTCCACCACAATGCATCTCATGTTCTTCAGAGAGTGTTCAGTAAGTTGAAATGATTGTTGACATGAACACATACACCTTTGTTCAATTTGATGTTAGACCTGTGCAGATAGAAGCGATCTTTCAGTGTCAGCATAGTTTCACCCATGTACTGTGTACTCTGACAGTTGGCGCAGTACAGCATGTAGACGATATTGCTGCTGTCACAGACAGTCGATGACGGATGGTAAATGTCTCTCCTGTCTGCATACTACTAAATGTTCTGCTTCAACTAGATGGTTTTCACAAACCACACAGTATATATATATATATTATATATATATATATTATAATATTTAGGGTATATCTATATTTATCTTATTATAATATTATATATATATATATATATATATATGAATTATAAACAAAGCTTGCTCTATGTCTTAGATTGAAGAAATAGGGGGAGATACGCATTCATATCTGCAGTGGCAGATGATTCTGCCTAACTAACAGTATGTGCTTGAGTGGGTGAATGGGGAAAAATAAAATAATGCTTCTCAAAATGAGCCTTCAGCAAGCTTATATTCTCCAAGGGGGAGACAGCCTCCAATAGGGAGGGAAACTCACTAACATACTCAAGCACATACTGTTAGTTAGGCAGAATCATCTGCCACTGCAGATATGAATGCGTATCTCCCCCTATTTCTTCAATCTAAGACATAAGAGCAAGCTTTGTTTATAATTCAATATTTCTTGCAGTCATTGCAACACCAAGCTGCTCTGTAAGTTGCTGGAACGGTGCGGTACTTATCCTTGGAATTTATTAGTTTGTTGTATATATATATATATATATATATATATATATATATATATATATATATATATATATATATATATATATATATATATATACAACAAACTAATAAATTCCAAGGATAAGTACCGAGCACCGTTCCAGCAACTTACAGAGCAGCTTGGTGTTGCAATGACTGCAAGAAATATTGAATTATAAACAAAGCTTGCTCTTATGTCTTAGATTGAAGAAATCTCCCCCTATTTCTTCAATCTAAGACATAAGAGCAAGCTTTGTTTATAATTCAATATATATATATATATATATATATATATATATATATATATATATATATATTATATATAATATATATAAAACAAGTTAAAAGAGGAGTCTTAAAACTATCTACAAATTTGTTTCAAGCGTGTTGCGCTGTCATCAGGATGGCTTTTGGTTTGCCCACCGCCGATGTTATATAGCGTGTGGGCTCCCGTTTGCGGTTGTTGTGAAGGCATTTATTGCTCAGGGGGCACTGCTCTTTTTTTATGCAATTGCAAGATTTCCTTTCTTCACCTTCTTTGCTGTGTTGGTTTTCATTTTATTAGATGCGTCAATTAAATTTTGAGGTTGGGCATGCATGAATACGATAGTTTGACGGTGTTTTGTTGAATATTTTATATAGTTTGTGTTCTTTTGGGAACGAGGTTGTTAAAATTTAAAGAATTCTTTTCCTATGTTTGTTTGAGTTTTCCGTCGTATGGTGGGTTGTACCATGTGATTTTTCTTTTCCTGTTTTTTTATATCTATTTGTGTTATTGTCTGGATTGTATTGTAGTTTGTAGTTGTACCCACTTTTTTGCAGTGCGTCTTGATATTCTACTGCTGCATTGTTGAATACTCTTTCATTGCATGACAGGTTTGATAGTCTCTGATTTATGCCATTGGGTATGGCTTTTAATACAGATGGTGGGTGGTTGCTTTTGATGTTTACATAGATAGGTGTGTCATTGGGCTTCTTGTATGGTTTATATATGTAGTTGATGAGATCAAGTGTTATGTCTAGGTAGTTTACTACCTTTTTGTTTGCTTCAATTGTGATTTTAAGTTGTGGTTTTGGAAGATTTTACATAATTCTTTTTTCTTATTTTCAATGGTTCTTGGGTTGTTGGTTAGTGCAGCAAGGCAGTCGTCTCTGTATAATCCAACTTGTTTTCCGAGTTGTTTCTTGATGTTGGATAGCATAAATAGTCCGACCAGTTCGCATGTTTCTGCACCGTCATATGATCCCATGGTTACATCCAATGTTGAGTTTCTGTTCGTTTTCTTGATCCAGGTTTCATTTTTTGCTGTACAGTAGCGTTTTCTTGGTGTGGAATATGATTTCCATTTCTGACCCTGTTATGTCTGTATGGTTACTAGCAAATTTCAGAGCTTTGGTGAGCAGTTCCTCATCTATGGATGGGTAAAAATCTACAATGTCGAATGTGATGAATACTGTGTTGCTTTGTTTATCAAGTGTTTTGAACCATTGAATAACTTCATTTGTGTTCTTCCAGAGATTGTATTCAGAGTTTGATTTTACGTTCTTTATTGTTTTTTCTAGGATTTTCTTACTTATTTTGCCTAGTTCAGATTTAGATGGGTTTATTAGTCTACATGTTGGGTTGTTGTGAAAGTTAGGTTTGTGGTCCTTGAGTGTTATGAACGCTTCTTTTGTTGCTGTCGCTTCTACCCTGTCACTTAGGTCCATGCGATGTGCAAGTTCTTTTCTTTAGTGCGGATATTGTCATGTGTATTTTTATCGGCTTTTTTGTAGTTTTTCTGAATATTTTTGTCAAGAAGTTGGGAGTATTCTTTTGGTTCCATTTTGTAGTAGTTACTGGTTTTATCAGCCTTCACAAATATTTTTTTGTCGTTTTGTATTTGTTTTATTTGTTTTTTTAATGTTGTTTGGAAATCGTTGTTAGATTTTTTGAATTGGATGTTGGCTATCATTCTTTTCATTTGATCTTCAAAGGGTTTCATTTCGTCTATGGCTGGTGGTGATCGCCATGATTTGAAGTCGTAGGTGTTTTTGTCCTGTTTTTTACATTTGGATTCAGAAAAAAAAAAGCTCTCCATCTCATATTGTGCATGAACTTTTCAGTTTGTTCTATTAGTTTTTTTTATATAGGATTGTGGACTGGAAAATGGTATTTCTTTTGTTGACTGTCTAAAATTGATTTCTTCCATTTTAAAATCTTTTAGGTCACAGTGCTCAACGTGAGGAGCGATTAAGATTAGTGTGGTTAAAATACCCAAAATGATTTTGCTAGTGCTCCATATATATATATATATATATATATATATATATATATTATATATATATATATATATATATATATATATATATATATATATATATATATATATATATATATATGTTTGTGTTCTTCTTCCATTTTTTTTTCTTTTTCTAAAACTGTCACCAAAGCTTATTTTTATATATGTTTCCCATTGTTAAGTCACATGGCTCTAGACAATAACCGATGTCATGAGTGACCGTTAATTTCTTTTGAGCAGCAATTAACACACGTCTCCATGGCTCTAACGTGTATGACATTTCAAAGAAACAGTGGCTAATCTGGCCGTGGGAATATTTTAGAATCTTGAGTCTACAATTTGAGCTGTAAAATGAAGAATTTCGTGCACGAGGGACCTGTGCGCTGGAAGAAACGACCATGTGTTGTAAGAGGCAGGCAGGCTTCGACGATCATCCGCCAGACGTCAAATTCATGACTGATTAGTCTGTCTGTCTGTCTGTCTGTCTGTCTGTCTGTCTGTCTGTCTGTCTGTCTGTCTCTCTCTCTCTCTCTCTCTCTCTCTCTCTCTCTCTCTCTCTCTCTCTCTCTCTCCTCTCTCTCTCTCTCTCTCTCTCTCTCTCTTTTGAATGTGTTCTCCGTATCTTTCATAATACTACAGACGGTTGCAGACTTTCTGTGACAATAACTCTGTACTTTACTCGGGCTGGTGGAACCTTGCTGTGTCAAGGTTTAGACTGTCCCCTCTGGGACAGTGAAGAATGTGAAATCCTAAAACAGCCCATACATGATTTCTCACTAGATAAAAATGTGGAGAAACTGTGTGAATCTCTCACCACTATCCCTGTATGTTTTATCAGCTCGCTTTCAGACCCCCTCCCCTAGTGTTCCCAGACATTGACTTGACTGTTGTGGTGGTTCCTGAAACATCTCCACAAAAAGATTGTGTTTTCATTCCTTCACATTCTCCCCATCCTCTTGAAAGTCGTGATGGTACTATGGATGCTACCGTCATCTTCACTTCTACTTTGCCTGTGGTTCCAACTTCTGGGGAGCAGTATGAACAATGTGAAAAAACTATTCCAAAGAAAAGCACACCCCATCAGTAAGAGGACAAGAAATCAAACTCGACGCACTTTGCACTATTCGTCCCATCCTAAGCACACACCTAGCCCTCTCCCTGACCTGAAGAGGAGGGTTGGCCATCTGGAACGGACAGTTAACTCTTGGAGTGTTTTGGATGACACTATTCAAGACACTATTACTGCCATGGTTGAAGACGCCAAAGTGGCGGCCAAAAATGAACTTCGTGCGCATATTTCAGACAAATTTGATTATCTAAAAACAGAAATCAGTCATCTACAAGCTGCTTTGGAAATTATTGAAGCAAAAAACAAACAGCTTGTAAAAGAAAACCAATCAATTAAATCCCAGTTAAGTAGTATCCAGTCTGAGGCAAGAAAAATGAAAAAATCACAAACTGAAAAAAAATATCAGTAGAAACTCAAACTGCTAAAAGCTCTCACCATGACCGGAAAGTAACCGAATCACACAATGCACAGACTACCACACAGACCTCAGCTGAGACAGTGAGTGAAGAGAGAGAGAGGGTTTCCACTGAAAGTTCTAAAGAACGCGACATGATGAATGTACTGTTGACTTACCAAGGAGGTAATAAGTGGAAAATCCAGTATCAAGAACAGCGATAGGCCTACGGAAAATGACTGCGACACCGACAATGACAAACAAGAGTACTCTGTACTGACTTCCAATGCCTTTGCAGTCCTCTCAGACATGAACGACAATCAGTGTGCCCAGCCACTGTCACAATCATTGGGGATGAGTTCACCAAATATAAACAAACTAAAACATTCAACTAACAACGTTTCTAAATCCTCACCTCAAGAAACATTAAACCAAATGTCCATCCCGAAAGAGCCACAATGTTGTTAATCGGTGACTCTGTCATTCGATTTATAAATCCTAAAAGGCTGGCACCAAGAGGTGATACTATGTTTAAGATTTGTGTACCAGGTATGTCGATTAATGACCTACACAGATGGCTTCGTTTAGTTCCAGTTACTCCTAACATTAAAGATGTAATTATCCATGTTGGCATCAATTCATGCCCTTCTGGACCTATCACACCAGATATGTGGAATGACCTTGTCACCTTGCTTCTGAAAACGTTCCCACAGGCAAGTGTGGCGTTTAGCTCAATACTTCCTGCCAGAGGCAAACACCATTTTAATATTCTATAATTCCATCGAATACAAACTTAAAAGATGTGTGTGAAAAGAATAAGGTTATTTTCATTGATCATTTCCCCATGTTTTCTTCTGATACAAGTCTGTACAAAGACATGAAGCATCCTAGCCCCAGGGTACTGCTAAAATAGCTGAAAATATCAAAGCTCTGTGGCGTAAACAGGCCGAAGATAGAATGCCCCTAAATCGCCTAAGGTCCGGTAGATCTGGTCCCCGAAGGTACACTCAGTCAAGCCAGTCCCATACAACTTACCCTCCCAGATTTTCAGACTTCAATCCCGCTCTCCTGCATTCACCGCACACAACCAGGAATTCTACAATTCAGGACCGACATCACAACTCCCCCCTTCTTTCAGATCTTGTGATCAATACCCCCCTCTTGTGCCAAATTCACATCCTAGAGTGGTACAATCCCTTGTTCCTCCTAACTACCCCCAACTTTCTTTCCCGAACATTCTCCAAAAATTAACGTACGTGATTCTGTGTCAACTGACAGCAAACCAAAAGTCAATCCTTTTGTGGTTCAGTATCCAGAAATCAGAAATCCCCCCGTCCTTCAAACTACACCTGAACAACTTCACCCGTTTACAGAACGTCTTTTACAAATGGCGTCGCAATTACTGGCGAGCCAACATTGGCCTGTTTATCAGCCTAACCATCCCCAGTTCAACTGTTAAACTATTCTGTTGTATGAGGCTGTATGAGGTTGCATGTGTCAATACGCATTTGTGATTAGTATGGATATATTGGAATAGTTATAATGCGTATCAAATGGTGCACTGTACTTCACTGTGAGAGTGTGATCTTCTATATAAACTGTAATTCTAAAAAGCGTCCACCGTGAACACCACGTGCGGGCGTGTGTGTGTGTGTGTGTGTGTGTGTGTGTGTGTGTGTGTGTGTGTGTGTGTGTGTGTGTGTGTGTGTGGTGTGTGTGTGTGTGTGTGTGTGGCATGAGTGTGTGTGTGTGTGTGTGTGTGCATGAGTGTGTGTGTGTGTGTGTGTGTGTGTGTGTGTGTGTGTGTGTGTGTGTGTATGTGTCTGTGTGTGTGTGTGTGTGTGCGCGCGCGCGCGCGCTTATTTGTGTGCGTGTTTGCAGGGCAGCATCAAAGAACCAGGAGTGGAAGAATTTGTATTCCACCAGATTACTTTTGTACTTCCTCGAAAGTACGCACATAGGCCTATCTATGTATGTCAGATACTGTAATGTGTTTGTATGATCTTAATCATTATGGTGAGTCACAGTTTTTGCCGGTCCAATATCGTTTCACCTGGTACTTAGTGCAAAATACTTTTTGAATTTGACATTGATTCATTTCTGCCTTTTGATCAAGAGTTCGTTTCTTTTCTTTTTTTCTCTCTCTCTCTCCTTTCTCCTCTTCTTCTTCTTGTCTTATATGAATATAGTCTTTGGGAGAAAAAAAAATTGTTGGTTACAAACAGTTCGGGTTTCCCTTCCCTTTCTATATTTCATTGTTTATTATTGCGTATTATATTTGTGCTTGCCTGTTATTTCCTTGTTTTCCTCTTTTGTTTTGTTACTGCACCATGCAAGTAACACGTAACGAGTGGCCATCTGCTGATGGCCTACGAGTAGGTTTTTTGAATGTTTGTCATTTACTAAATAAGCTTAATGATGTATCTGATATTCTTTTCAACCATGGTAAAAGCTTCCACATTTTCGGCTTTTCGGAAACAAGGTTATCTCACCAAGTGTCCGACTTAGAACTAACAATACCAGGCTATAATGTAGTGCGCAAAGACCCATCCAGATTTAGAGAAACGGGTCTTATTATATATATTCATCAAAGTTTAAACTTTAAGCTAATCTCCTCTCTAGAAAAATACAAGTAGAATCGTTATGGATCGCAATACAGCTGAAAAAATCGAAACCTATTCTTATAAGCTTTATATATAGAAACCCGGCGGAGCGAACTGATTGGATAGATGAATTCTCTTTAATGATGGAGGAAGCATCCTTATTCTCTTATGAAAATATACTACAAGGTGATTTCAATATTGATTTACTAAAATCGAACAAATCTTGGACAGAAACTTACAAATCATTTAACCTCGACCAACTAATAGACAAACCAACAAGAGTCACCGCTACCTCCCAAACGCTTATTGACCATATATATACTTCTTCAGTTAACACCATGATAGAAATATGCTCACCGACGTTCGGTTGTAGCGACCATTCTCCAGTATGTTTTACGTGGTCCAAGCGAGGAGTTAAAGTTCCAAAAAATTTCCACAAGATAATTACCTACAGAAACTTTTCAAAATTTGACAATGACTCCTTTCAGCGGGATTTAATGAACTCATTCCTTTCCACGGTCTATCAATTCACAGACCCCGACGAGGCTTTAGAAGTCTGGTATCATAGTTTCCTTAATGTTTATAATAAGCATGCCCCATTTAAAACAATGCGTGTTAGTAACAATCCTAAAAAACCCTGGATAACTAAAGATATAGACACTGCTACGACTTAAGAGAGTCGCTGTTAGTATCAGGGAGTCGAGATTCCTATAAAAAACAAAGAAACTTAGTCAATTACCTAAAACGATCGTCAAAGAAAAAGTATTTTCAAAATCTTATTTCTTCCAAAGCAGATAACAGATCTATTTGGAAAGCGATAAACGAGCTTACTAATAAAAATGTTAAAAGTCATACTACCTCGCCAAAAGATTTATCATCTGATGTCTTGAATTCACATTTTTGTGACGTAGCTAACTCAACAATAAAATAAACAGAACGTCAGAAAATAAACTGGATATTCTTCAGGACTTTTGCAATTCTAGAAATATATCCTCTCTTTCAAATATACCATTTATGGGTGTGCATGAAGTGTATAAATCTCTTAGTAGCCTAAAACAAAGTAACACAAGTGGTCTCGATGGCATTGATGGGAAAATCTTGAAATTGTCACGCCCAGTAATCGCCGAAACGCTTACCTACATCTACAACCTATGCCTTGCAAAAAATTATATTCCAAAAGCTTTTAAAGTTGCTAAAGTTATACCTATCTATAAATCAGGTGACTATGCTGATCCTCAAATTATAGACCCATCTCCATCTTGTCTATACTCTCTAAACCCTTGGAAGATCACATAAACAAACACATTCTTAATCATTTCAACTCCTTCGAACTGTTTCATCCAAACCAGTCTGGATTCAGGGCCAACCATTCTTGTCACACAGCATTAACTAGTCTTGTTGACCAGTGGCTTACTAACATAAACAATAATAAAATCACAGGTGTTCTAGTAGTAGACTTTATGAAAGCATTTGATGTCGTCGACCACAGTCTTCTACTTGAGAAATCACCACTTTGGCTTCACAAGGGAGTATTGTGCATGTTTATGTCTGTATTTTTTTGTCGCTGAGGAAGGCATTTTGCCGAAAATTTTTTGTCCTGTTTTGTGTCGTGCATTAAATCGTCGTTACTTCACACTTTGTTTTGTGTGCTCTTCTGCGTTTTTGTCGTAAATATCTATGGCCTAACTGACAACGCTTTGGAACTTCTATCTTCATTTCTCTCAGACAGGAAACAGTGTGTTTCGGTAAATAGATCAAATTCTTTCATTCATACCTGTTAAGTATGGCGTCCCTCAAGGCTCAGTCCTTGGGCCATACTATTTTCTGTATATATAAATGATCTACCTCTGTTTTTTACAACTTTATGTGAGATGTTTGCCGATGATACCACTATCCACACCTGTCACGATCGATTAGATAACATTTTTATCTCCTTACAAGAAAGTATCAACAAGTTATCTGAATGGTCTGAACTCAATCATATGCGACTCCACCCCCCAAAAAATAAATACTTATTAATTACTACCAGGCAAAAACGTCAAAATCTTTCTTGTAGCAATCATTACCTTTGTATTAATGGCGAAAATCTCGAGGAAGTTGATCACCATAAGATCCTAGGTGTTATTATTGATAACAATCTGTTATGGTCGAATCATATTGCGTTAGTATGTAAAAATGTGTCCAGAAAGATTTACCAGCTTTCCAGAATAAAACACTTTTTAGATCAACATAGCCGTAAGTTGTTCTTTCATGCCTATGTTGAATCTTACATAAACTATGCCTCAACAATATGGGATTCCGCTAGTGATAATATTTTAAAACCTTTATTCAGTTTACATAGACGTGCCATTAAACTGATCCTTCTGAAGTCCTCCTCCCCTACTTTCTCAGAATATAAACATTTAGAAATTCTGCCTCTAAAATGGAAGCTAGTTTACAACAAAGCTCTCTTTATGTTTAATATAATGTCCGACCGTGCCCCAATGGCTTTGAAAAAATAGATTCGAAATGAAGAAGATTCGTCATGTTTACAAGATAAAAGTACCTCTTCCGAGAATCGATCTGTTTAAATCAAGCTTGTTGTACTCTGGTGGCTGCTTATGGAATTCTGTTATAACTTCATTCGATGTAAATACAAGCCTCCGAGTCTTTAAAAACAAATATCAAACACACCTTATGACGCAATACATGAACAACATCTCCTGATCCTTATGGTAAGTAAATATTTGCTTTTATCTCTCTCTCTCTCTCTCTCTCTCTCTCTCTCTCTCTCTCTCTCTCTCTCTCTCTCTCTCTCTCTCTCTCTCTCTCTCTCTCTCTCTCTCTCTTCTCTCTGTTTGAGTAGGGTTGGTTGTGAACGGAGGGGTAGACGGGGTGAGGTGGGGTGTTTGTTACGAGGGGCGAGGATGGAATTGTTTGCAGAGAACACGGGATAGAGAGGAAAGGGGAATTGCATGCGTATCTGGAGGGCGCAAAAATGTGTGTTGTACGCCCCCTTCCGGAACAGATTCTTGGTTTCAATATTGATTTACTATCATGTGGATTTATAGTTGTGATTATTATGTGTTCTGTATTTCTATCTTTTCAGATCATGCTATTCGATAGATGTAATGTTTGACAATGCATATGTATATATGTGCGCATGGTGGTATATTTGAATTGTAATGTTATCATTTTTAATCATTATCATTCTTTGTATTGTTATTGCTATTATTATTGCTTTGAAAGGATTGTTCGACAGGTGGATGTTTGGTTAATGGTTGGGGTGTGGAGGGTGGCTTTTGTGTTTGAAATGTTTCTTTTCCATTTTTGAGGGCAAGATGCAAACAAGCCTGCCATGTGCTTATTCTTTTCCTCATTAAACAAATTTCGTTCGTTCGTTCTCTCTCTCTCTCTCTTTCTCTCTCTCTCTCTCTCATGTGGTGTGTGTGATTGTTTTCCTTGGTCAAGATAGACTAGGGAGTAGGAGGGATTGCGAAATATAGGTTCAAACTTTGCGGGACCTGAAGAACGGATTGTTCAGATTATTAAAAAAAAAAACAACAACAACAAAACCGCCGCTAGAGCACTGATGGGTGTGGGCCATTGAAGGTTGTAGACTTAAGCCCCGTTTTGTTGTCTCATGTTCGGTGCTGTTCAGTGGTGTTTGTTCCATTCCTTCATTCCGACTGCCTCTCCACTCTGCCCCGCCCCTCCTTGCCCTGTCAGCCCGTGACACGTCGGAACCACTGCCGTGCTGAATCAGACCATCGTCATCTGACAGGTTCTCAACAGGAAGCTCTGCTCAGAAACCAATAACTTTCCTTTGAAAGAGAGCTGCGTCTTGTCAAAGTAGAAAGAAACTCGTGGAGAGCGTGGCAGCAGAGAGTCCTCAGAAGAGAAGCCCCCTTCAAGCAAGTGTTTCGGCCCTTATCTCCTGACACTCTAGGGGGGTTGGGCCACACCTGGTTCATGACTCCGAATGTCCCTCTGCTGCCCCCTTTTTTTCCCCATCTTGGGACGAGCCATGGCTGGGATTCGAACCCATGACCTTCTGGACATGCTCATTTTCCACACAAAAAAAAGAAAAAGAAAGAAAAAAATGAGCATGTCCAGAAGGTCATGGGTTCGAACATTAAGATCGGGTACCTTTGAACGATAAACGTACAAAGTACAAGCGTGTTTGTTCATTTTGTTATTTATATGGAATGTTTACACATTTTCTTATTAAATCTACTTTGATCCTTGACGGAAATAAAACGCAAGGGAGAGAAATCATGTTTGAAGAAGAGTGAGCGGTACTGTTTCCTGCGTAGAGTTATTCTGGCGAGTTCCAGGGGAGCAGTGGAGATCAGGTCTTCAATGGGTACTCCATCAATCAAAACAATCACTGCCCTGCTGTTGATTTACGCAG
>CM031596.1:6230826-6243326 GCA_018398815.1 Conus ventricosus | reverse complement strand
GATGCCATCCGGTGGTGGTCCTTTACCCAGTTTGTGCCTGCTGTTCCTTTCCGGATGTGGAGGGACATCATCATATTGACTTCCCTAACGCATTCAACATAAGAATGATAATACGTATTAAAAGTTAGTTTACGAATGAGATGTCATCATATTGACTTCCCTGACGCATTCAACATAAGAATGATAATACGTATTAAAAGTTAGTTTACGAATGAGATGTCATCATATTGACTTCCCTAACGCATTCAACATAAGAATGATAATACGTATTAAAAGTTAGTTTACGAATGAGATGTCATCATATTGACTTCCCTAACGCATTCAACATAAGAATGATAATACGTATTAAAAGTTAGTTTACGAATGAGATGTCATCATATTGACTTCCCGAACGCATCCAAAATTAGAATGATAATGCATATTAGAAGTTATGCTACAAAAGAGACGTACATGTAAGGGAGGCTGAATCGATGGGTCTGTGTTCCGTGGAAGTCGTGAGGCGATGGTTCTGTACCAAGTGTGCGCCTTCTGTTTTACACAAGGAAACTTGAATATGGGCGGAAGCCGCAGGCAAAACGACAGAGAGGGTGTGTAAGCCAGTTAAGAAGGGGAGGTGAGGGAGGAGGTGGACAGGTAGTGAATGGGAGGCACATCTATTCCGGTAGTCGTGGCTGATTGGAAAAAGGAAAAATGGTAGTGTGGACAAGACCTGGGGAAGGGGGGGAGGGTGTTGGACGGGGAGAGAGCTGGGGCATGTCTTCAAAAAGCGTGCTTACTGTAATCAAGAGTTTTCTACATACCATTCTTTTTCACGAACAAAGAACTTTTAAGTGATAGTACTGAAAACCATGGCATGTAAAAGTGTTTAGGACAAGGGAATAAAAACATTAGAATAACTGACACTCCTGTGCCGCTGGCAATGGGGCAGGCTAATGTAAGTTGTCATGTGAAAAAGTCATGCTAAAGTCGTGCCGAATTGACTTTAAACATGAGTCGATTTTAGATCTTGGGTCCACTCCTCTCCAAGTGAGGACGTAGTTCCCATGTATCCTGTTCGTGTCACATCCCTTTACTCTGCAATCAGAGACGTCCATTACCATTATTTTCCACTTTGTCCACGTATGATTCTATGCTTTCCACTTCTTGTTCCATGTGCATCTTCTTTCTCGTGGTTCTTTTTCCTCATCGGGTCGTTTTCCGTTTTGATCCGTCCGGGTTTTCTTTTGTTTTGTTTTAATTTTTGTTTTGTTTTGTTGCTTTTCTTTGTCTTTTTTTTTATTTCTTTGAGCATTGAGTTATCCACTACTCGTTTGCCAGGCCTGCCATAGCTTCGCTACTGCCCGTTAGCCAGACAATGACAAGGTTTCTGTATCCACCTCCAACGACGAGGACCAAGAGGAGTGCCTTAAGGAGACATAGATAGATAGATGAATAGCGGTAAAGATACATGCATACAATACATGTGCATATGCATACAAGAGTAGTTAGATGAGAGGGAGTTAGGGAATGAGTATGTGTGTGTGTGTGTGTGTGTGTGTGTGTGTGTGTGTGTGTGTGTGTGTGTGTGTGTGTGTGTGTGAGAGAGAGAGAGAGTATTGTTGCGTTAAGATATGTGCGTGTGGTGTGTGTGTGTGTGTGTGTGTGTGTGTGTGTGTGTGTGTGTGTGTGTGTGTGTGTGTGTGTGTGCGCGCACGATCGCACGCTCGCACATGCGTGCATGCATGTATGTGCATGCTTACAGGCAAGTATGTGAACGTGTGCACATACCTTTGAATGTTCACAAGAATACCCATTCCCTCATTAGTGATGCTGTTCTCTGTTCAAACTGAGAAGACTAGAATAAAGAAAAAAAAGCCAAAAGAAAATGACCAATGAAGCTCGCACACTTCCTCAGAAAAGAAACATGATCTTGCTACCTCTCACATCATTTTCATTTCTTGTTTCAAGATAAAAAAAATGGCCAAGAAAGTAACCTTTCTAACCACTCTTCCTTAAAACCTCTTCATGAGCCTCTTCCAAGTCCTCTCTACCTCTCATCCGCCCTCCTTATCCCGTCTTCCTCTTGCAACCTGCAGCAAAGGAGGTGTGAGGATTATTTTGCCAATCTTTCAACCTGCAGCAAAAGGGGGTGTGAGGATCATTTTGCCAATCAGTAGAAGCTGCCCAGAAGGGTCTTTGTGGGATTCATCATCAGATATTCTTCAAATATGGCCAGTTGCATAGTTCATTGGAAACGAGAGACATAATAGCCATGGGAGAATTGTGGTGGAGTGAGTGACAGACACAAAAAAAAAAGAAAAGAAAGACAGAGTGTAGGAAATTGCCTCAGACGGGAAAAGGAGGAAAGAAAGGGCATTTGATTGTTTGTACTTTCTTCAATTCGGACCGACCATTTATTTCTGCTGCCGTTACTCTTGTGTGCATTGAACTGGTTTTGTGTCTTATTTGCCAGGCTTTCAGTGGTCATAGATTAATTTTCTTCATACTTACCCCATTCAAACAATACTCGTTGTTTGTTAGCACCTACTTTTTTTTAATCCAACTCATTAGAATTCCTTTATTCATATATTTGTCAGTAGTATGATTGTTTGCTGTATCCATGTTATTTGTAAAAATTACTTTGATGCGTGTTTTGGAGCTTGGTTCTTAATGATAGTTATGGAAAAAGTGACAAACGAAAGTCAAAGATTTTTTCATGATTTTAACGTACACATTGTTACTTTCATACTTCTCTGTCTTCTTTGTATTCTTTCTGATGGTAGCAAAGACCTGACTCACCACATCCAGCCATTAAAAAGATGCCCCAACCATGATAATGAGGGCCATGTTTGACCCTGGTATTAAATAAACCCCAATAATTTTCGAATACCTTTGCATAATGTTACTCATAAATAATCTGTAAGAGCTCTGCAAAGACTGGTAATACTGTGTGGATACAGGGGCATGTTTGGAGACCTTGCACTGATGTTCACGTTTCCGCCATGTAGCGTCTTGGGAAGGAAGGAGTTTCGGTGAGTTCTGAATCATGCATCTGTGCGAGTTTAAGATGGAGACAGTGTGTGTATGTGTGTGTGTGTGTGTGTGTGTGTGTGTGTGTGTGTGTGTGTGTGTGTGTGTGTGTGTGGTGTTGAGTGCGTGCATGCATGCGCGCGTGCATGCATGTGCATGCTTACAGGCAAGCATGCAAAGCATTTGCATTCCTTTGAATGTTCACAATTACAGCCATTCGCTCCTTAGTGATGCTGTTATCTTTCAAACTGAGCAGACCGGAATTTTTTTAAAAAAAGCTAAGGAAAAATGACCAGTGAAGCATGTACACCTCCCTGGCTGAGGAACATGATTTTGCTACTTTCAGATCATTTGCGTTTCTTGTTTGGAGGCAAAAAGCAGCACAAATAACCTTCCTAACCCTTTGTCCTTAAAACCTCTTCATGAGCCTCTTTCCAGCCCTCCCCACCTCTCCTCCACCCTCCTCGTCCCGTCTTCCTCTGGCAACCTGCGGCAAAAGGGGGCGTGAGGATTATTTTTGCCAATCAGCAGAAGCTGCCAGGGGGGTCTTTGTGGTATTCAGCAATCAGTAGAAGCTGCCCAGGGGGTCTTTGTGGGATTCATCATCAGATTATTCTTCAAGCAGTAGAAGCTGCCCAGGGGGTCTTTGTGGGATTCATCATCAGATATTCTTCAAATATGGCCAGCTGCATAGTTTATTGGAAACGAAAGATGTAATAACCACGGGAGACTTGTGATTGAGTGAGTGACAGAAACAATGAAAGTAAGATGAGTGAGAAATTATCTCAGACGAGCGAAGGACGAGAGACAGGAAGTTAGTTGATTGTTGTATCAATTCGAACTGACCATTCATGGCTCTTGGAATTGCTCTCTGTGCATGGAACTGTTTTTGTTTATTGATTTTCCAGTCTTTCAGTGTTCATAGATTTTTTTTTCATTCTTGCCCTATTCAAAGAAAATGAAAAACAATATTCGTTGTTTGTTAGCACCGTTTTTTATCCATCTCATTAGACTTCCTTTATTCAGATATTCGCCCGTAGTATGATTTTAGCTGTACCCATTTAAAATGTAAGGATTACTTGGTGCGAGTTTTAGAGCATGTTGTTTTAGGATAATAACAATAGCAAAACAAATGGGGCAATTTAAGTCAATGACTTTTTATGATTATAACGTAAACAACATCATATTAATGCTCCTTTGTCTTTTTGGTATGTTTGCTGATGGTGGCAAATATTGTCCTCACTGTATCCAGGTCTAAACATACACCAATCATGAGAAGGAGGGCCATGTCTGACCCTGGCTTTCAACGAAACAATTGCTGCCCAATGCTTTTGCAGTATGCCATTTATAAATACTCTGTAAGAGCTCTGCAAAGACTGGTAATACTGTTTGGATGCAGGGCGTGTTTGGAGGCCTTGCGCTGATGTCCACGTTTCCGCCATGTAGCTTCTAGTTTCTATTTCAGTTTCACCAAGGAAGCGTCACTGCGTGCAGACTTGTCCATATGCGCTACACCACGCTAAGTGCTGAGACCACACTGTTTAATCTCTTTGACATAAATCATGGAAAATCTAAGACGTCCGTCCTTTCTACTCGTGGTTGAGGTTTACAGATTGGGAACATCAGTTCTCCATGACAGGAGGCAAAAAGAAGAGAAACGCAAAAGAAGGTGGAGGGCTCGACATGGAAATGTCTGGATCAGTCCGACCTGTGAAGGCAATCAGTGCCCATTGTGAGCAAGCTCAGAGTTATCTTGCCCAGCACGCTGACTTGACAACAGTGGACAGACGAGGACGGAACTGTGTAGAGGGTCATTGAGGGGTTACAGAGGGACATGGGAGCATACTTGACGTGATTTCTGTAGATTGCGAGGAGGTGCAACAACAGATCACAATCCTATGGGCCTCTCCTTTTATAGCGTTGTGTGTAATAAGCTGGACAGATTTTCACCAGTAAAAGAGAAAAGCAGAAAAGAGGAGAGAGAGAGAGAGAGAGAGAGAGAGAGGCACCATCAGACTAGCGGAAACAATGATATTTTCTTGACTTTCTAGTTATTGGGGGACATTAAAGTTCCCTGACAAATCATGTAGACATGATCTTCCTACATACACCTGTCACGCCCCCGTTTGCCTTCTGCACACAAAAGCCTTTCGCACTTGGCTCGCTTCTCTCCCATTCAAACCGTAAGGGATTAGAAGTGCCAAGTTTGTGAGCTGCTGGGAGCTGGAGTTCGGTTAGGTGGAGAATGATGCATTTATTGAATTTACTTTTGATTATTGTTGTTGATCCTCATATTCTCGGTCTGTGTCTGCCTTTCCGTCTGCCTGCCTGTCTGTTTGTCTGTCGATCTGTCTGTCTGTCTGTCTCTCACTCTCTCTCTCTCTCTCTCCTAGAGTCCATGGAAGTCCCAGGCTGTACATTCCTTTCCTTAAATGGCTTTTATCAGCATCTAATTTGGTGTGTAAAAGAACAAACAATATTTATGTAAGACACACCATGAAATATCATAGTGTGTTGGTTATGTCTTAGCTGTTTCTAAGTCACCTTTAAAGCCAGTGACTACTGTTCTAGCAGACTTGATTTTCCACGCTGGCGTAGGGGTGCGTGCTATGTTAAAACCTAATTTTCTTTTGTCTGGTTCACCAAATACCTTTTCACTTGATTCAGTTGCGCTCCATTGGATCTTCACCGTTTGTATGTGGCACCAGAACAAGTGCTGATGGCACCCACCTCCATGCATCTAACTGTCTTTTCTCTGTCCCATCATCAGTATCTTCTTCAGAACTCTTTACTTTTAATAAGAACGTCCCAGGTGTTCGAAAATAAATAAAACTCTCTTTTTTTGCTTTATTTTTTCGTCTCATTATCTTGCAAACTGGTGTTGTTTTCATATTTCTCTCATTCCACATACATGAAGTATTAGTCCGGTTTTCTGATTCTGTGCATCGGAATTGTCAGACCTTCTTTGACACGTGGTAAGGTGGATGATAAACAGGAACATCAACTTAATCTGATCAGCTTCTCCATATTCAGCTTTTTTGTTAACTGATGGTAATGTGAATAGACTGTCCTCTCTCTCCTCTCTCTCTCTCTCTCTCTCTCTCTCTCTCTCTCTCTCTCTCTCTCTCTCTCTCTCCTCTCTCTCTCTCTCTCTCTCTCTCTCTCTGTGTGTGTGTGTGTGTGTGTGTGTGTGTGTGTGTGTGTGTGTGTGTGTGAATGTGTGTGTGTGTGTGTGTGTGTGTGTGTGTGTGTGTGTGTGTGTGTGTGTGTGTGTGTGTGTGTGTGTGTGTGTTGCAATACAGAAATGACGGTGATTAAGGTTTGTGTCATGGATATCACTGGCACCCAAAGAAACGCACTTTTTGTCACTGTTATAATCCAATTCCAATCGATTACAGACTTCATCAACACCACGCACAACCTGTGACAGTGTTCTGCGATTGCCTCCATACAGGGAATGGAGCCAGAGGTAACCTTGGCCATAGCTAGTCCAGTTTTTCCCTTCTTTTTCTTTTCTAAATTGATTTTGTCCTCCCGTCTAACACAAAAAAGAGGAAAGTAGGAGTTTTGCAATTTACTAGTACAGACAGAGGGGACGGATGGATGTCCAAGGCCTTAACCTAAAATGTCAGGGAAGGCAGATACACTGAGAGATGGGAGCGTTAGGAACACGTCCTACTGTCATTCACAAACATGATGAAATCAGACATCGTTGCTGCGTAGGGAGGGCAGGCGGGGGGGGAAAGTGGGCTACACTTCACAAACACGGTAGGAGTGGCGCCTGGAGCGTTCCCTCTCTCTCATTGTCTAAATTTCTCCCTTCCATCCCTGGCTCTGTTCTTGAAGAGTAAATTTGATTGCGATTCAAAAACGGACTTCACAGCAGTTTTTTCCCCATTTACTCCATCATTTACAGTTGCATTGTAATTTGGTTTACAACCTTATTGGAAAAAGTATACTTGATTGTATATGAGGGTATACATGCGCGCGCGCATACACACACACACACACACACACACACACACACACACACACACACACACACACACACACACACACACACACGTTAATGCCTTATTTTCTTGCTTTATCAAATCAGTCGTTGACGGTTTTAAAGACTCAGGAGTTCAGTGCTTTGTTCAGTGGTGTATAACCAAATCCAAAGAAGCAAAATAATCAGACTACACCTTCAGATCTACGCAACTCATACCGTTGACATCAATAACATGTAAGACAACTGTGGTGATGGCAAGCAGGAACCACATCTGTCAGAGTCAAGGGAGATGTAAGACAACTTTGGTGATAGCAAGCAGGAACCAAATCTGTTGTCAGAGTCAAAGAGAGATGTAAGACAACTTTGGTGATAGCAAGCAGGAAGCACATCTGTTGTCAGAGTCAAGGGAGATGTAAGAACCAATCTGTTGTCAGAGTCCAAGGGAGAATTGTTCTCAAGGCTTGGGACCAGTGACCAGTGATGAAGACGACACGCTCTTTCAGGGAAAGCTTTCTTGATGCCAGTCCTGCCGACTGCTGCCAGTTGGCTGACCAAACGCAATTGACCCCCGTCCGCTGCTGAGCCTTCCACTCATGTTGGTGGCTAAAAGACTTGTGGAGTTTCCATCGTGGAGAAATCTGTCAGATTTATGGCGGAACAATACCGCCTAATTCCTTAAAGTAGATCGACTATCCTTGCAGTGTGGCTGCGTGCGCGCGCGCGTGTGTGTGTGTGTGTATGTCCGTGCGTGCGTGTGTGCGTGCATGCGTGCGCGCGCGCGCGCGCGCGCGCGCGTGTGTGTGTGTATGTGTGTGTGTGTGTGTGTGTGTGAATTATTACATACATGCATAAACGTGCGCATACGTGCACACATGAGCATGCATACACGCAAGCCCGCGCCAATGCGCGTGCATATCTGTGAATGTGCAGAAGACCGCCCATTCCCTCATCAGTGACCCTGTTTGTCTATTCAAACTGTGCAGGCAGGGAAAAGAGCTGGAAGACAATGAGCAGTGAAACAAGTGCACTTCCTCAGAGAAGGACTGGCTGGCCACATCTTGGATCATTTTCCTTTCTCATTGCCAGGCAAAAAGTGCCCAGGAAAATGACTTCCACGGCCCTCTTTCCTTCAACCTTTTTCTCCCCCTCTTCCGTTTAGCAGCCTGCAGCAAAGCGGAGCGAACGCCAGGGTTAGATTGCCAGTCAGTGACAGCCGCCGAGAGCGATCGTTGTGGGATTTATTGTCAGGTGCTGTTTAAATATGATCGTTCGCATAGTTTATTGGAAAACAAGAGGCAACATTAAGGGAGAAGTGATGAATTAGTGAGAGAGAGAGAGAGAGAGAGAGAGAGAGAGAGAGTATGTGTGTTTGTATGTGTATGCGCGCGCGCGCGCGCGTGTGTGTGTGTGTGTGTGTGTGTGTGTGTGTGTGTGTGGGGTGTGTGTGTGTGTGTGTGTGTGTGTGTGTGTGTGTGTGTGTCTCCCTGTGCGAATGTTATGTGAGTGGAGTAGAAACAATTCGATGTGGTCCAATGAAAGGGGCATGTGTTTGCTTGTTTCTGTGTGCAGCTCTGTGTAGGAGGGAGGGGAGGTGTGTGCAAAGGCCCGGAGGCAGGTGGGATGGGTGAAGTGTAGAGGAGGAAAGGGGAGCAATGTGAAAATTGTGTCAACGAAGGTCTAAAAAAAGTATTGAGTCTTTAATGGCTAATTTTTGTTGTAAAGAAATTGGCAAGGCAGGAGAGAGAGAGAGAGAGAGAGAGAGAGAGAGAGAGAGAGAGAGAACTTCTACTAGCGCAGATCAACATTGTACGAGTTGCCTGTGTGTATATACGCGTGGGCACCCACCAAAAGAATGTACCCGTCAGAGATAGAGACGACAGTTACTCGAGACCGACGTTGCAATCCACTCGGATAGTCTAACCGCCACAATGACCCAGCAGACGCTGTCTGATTTCATTGGCTCTGCTCCGACACTTCTGTTTAGTCCATTGACTGATGCGCCTTTTAGACACAAATCGTTGAGAGTTGGGAATGTCCGCCCTGTCTCGTCCATCGTGCGGGTTTTAAGATTTGCACATTGGTTCTCTGTCGTAGGAAAAGGAGAAAAACAAAATAAGGTAGCGGGGTTGATAATTATGCAAATCTCTGGATCAGTCTGCCTGGCCAAGACAATCAGATCCTATTCTGGACAAGGTCAGATGCCGTCGAGCATGATGACCTGGAGAAAGAAGAGAGACAAACAAGGACGAAGCCTGGGAGAGGGCTGGAAGGGAGGAAGAAGGAGGAGGTCAGAAGTAGTGCAAGAGCCATGATTTTTGTAGATTGTAGGGAAGTGTAACATTAATCATGGGCCTGTACTGTATTAGCTCAATACGTAAGCTGGACGGTTTATCGTCAGTAAATGAGGAAGACGGCAAAATGACAAGGCGAGCATTGAGACGGCAAGGAGGAGCAGGCAGACAGACAGACGGGCCGACAGACGGGCAGGGGAGCAGGCAGACAGACAGACGGGCCGACAGACGGGCAGGGGAGCAGGCAGACAGACAGACGGGCCGACAGACGGGCAGGGAGAAGAAGATGCAGAAGAAGTAGGAGCTGCAGCACAAGTAAGGTATAGCACCTCTGACGAAAGGGACAGACAATGGACAGACAATGGACAGACAATGGACAGACAATGGACAGACAATGGACAGACAATGGCAGAACGGCAGAAGACTGAGAAAAGAAAGGACGAGAAATGAAGGGAAACACATCAAAGGAAACAGAACTGTGATTTCATTCTAATGGATAGAATTTCGTGGATGTGATATTGTCAGTTTATTTACATTTAAACAAATGCCAAAACATGCCAAGGAACAAATAAAACCATGGTTTTTGGTTTGCTGTGTTTTGCATGTCTCGTCATTGCAGATGCTTGTGATTATTGTTGCCAGTTTAACCTGGTTTCTCCCACTGACATTGACATTCCAGAAACTTGTATTCGGCACTTCAAGTATACACTCTAACATAAAACTTCAATATAAGTACAGACTTGACTGCAGCCATATCAACACGACTACTATTTACTCAGTCACTCACTCAGTCACTCATTCACTCATTCACACGAGAGAGAGAGAGAGAGAGAAAAGAGAGAGAGAGAGAGAGAGAAGAGAGAGAGAGAGAGAGAGAGAGAGAGAGAGAGAGAGAGAGAGAGAGAAGGGGGAGAAGGGGGAGAGAGAGAAAAAAAACAACACCACACACACACACACACACACACACACACAGAGAGAGAGAGAGAGAGAGAGAGAGAGAGAGAGAGAATTTTTGTTCATTTTGAGATTTGGTGATGCACCGTTGCAGGACATCTTTAGCTTTCTTCCACTGAAATATCAGCGGACCATGACCAAACAATGAACCATCCTGGACATTACCCCTTCCTGAAGTAGACCATAGTCATACATGTACGGCTCAGCCCCCAGAACATCTGCAGAGGAAGCCATGGAATCCTGTGAGCATCAAGAGACTGCATAGAAACAGCATCACTGGAACCAGATAGTGATTACCGTGGTGTGAAGCTCACCCCTAGACAATAGAGAACTTTAGCGGCGACTTTCGTTCAATCGGCGTCTTCGTCGCGTGACGTCAAACACGGCTTCCGCCCTACAGCCCCGCTGTTCAATGTTGGCGTGGTTACCAGCGTCCGGAGTCGTCTGCTGTGCTTTGGAAGAGTGGCGTCCCCTGTATTTCATCTAGATCAACAAATGTGCCCGTATGCACTGACACATTTCACGTAGACTACAAATAATTCCACATGGAGTATCATGTTGTTGTAGTTCTACTGGAGTAAACAAAAATTTACAGATTCAAAACAACCAAGGTTTAGGAGGCTTCATAGGCCTCCTTGGGTTTTCTATGACAAATAAATGACTGACTCCGAGTCTAGGCCACACGTTCCGCCAAATTTGTTGTCGAATCGATTCAGCTTACATTTTACTTTGTTGTGATTCTTTTGGGCTTTTAGCACCGTGACATACCGTGTAATACAACAGGAAATGTGTAGACTAATGTTTTTGTTAACAAATTGGAAGTAGTTACCGATTATAAAGCAGACAATTGGGCTCGTAAAGATCGCTTCCACGAGCGGCGTTTAAAACCCCGATTGAACGACGCGCTCAGCCGGCCGCGGCCTTGCTTGGCAAGGTTGCGCATGCGCACATCGCCTCTATGAGAGAAAAGGGGGATTCCTAAAGGACGCCGGTGGCTAACGCGGGCTGCTAAAGTTCTCTATTGAGCGTCAAGCAGATCTGTCTGCCACCCAGGCAAAGTGGTAACCTCCCGCAAGATCATCAGGTCACGCAAGATCCTTTATACCATTGAACTATGATACATAGAGATTGTTTTATGCTCATGACTTAGTAAAAGTCGTGATTCCAAAGAACAGAACAGGGAATGCTCCATCAACATTAATTAGGCGATTTTCTGATTTTATTTCTCGCGAAACTCCTACAAAATCCGTATCCCAATCCCCAGAATTGACATAAATTATATTTCAGTAGTAACATACTCAAACTCCATGTCGTTAATGATAACATTTACCCAACCCACCTTCTGCTGCAAATATACTAATACTCAGTTCCAATAGGTAATCATAAACCATTCCATTTTCACGTTCTTAACTTTTTTGTGTATGTATGCACGCTAACATGTATTACAGTGTTTGTATATCCGTTTTTATTCCCTCCCTCCCTCCCTCCCCCCCCCCCCCCCTCTCTCTCTCTCTCTCTCCTCTCTCTCTCTCTCTCTCTCTCTCTCTCTCTCTCTCTGCCTCCTCTCTCTCTCTCTCTCTCTCTCTCTCTCTCTCCTCTCTCTCTCTCTCTCTCTCTCTCTCTCTCTCCTCTCTCTCTCTTGCGCGCATGCGCGATTGTCAACGGACCTCTTTAATTTCCTCTCCTATTCATAATTATTTTTGTCGGCACTGCCGACCTGTGTTTTTTTTTCATGAAACAAGTTATGCCTTACACTCGTTTTCCATCAAGCTCGTTACTTGTCTGCTTTGTGTTTAATCTGATTGTGTTGACGAGAGGTTTCAAATGTGCTGGTTTCATGACTTCTGTTCAGTTCTTTCCTCTGTCACTCCTTCTTTCGTTCGTTCGTTTTCTATTGCATTCTCTGTTTCTTACATGATTCAACTGCTGTGCCTCACTGTTGTTATGTCGTGTATATTGCTCATATGCTCAGTCATTAATCTGATTTTGTTCATCAGTGGTTTCAGTTGAACTTGTTTACGATTTTTTTTCTCAGTTTTTTTGTCTATCCTTTTTCCTCTCCCCTCTCCTTCCTTCCCTCTCTCTTTCTCTCCTTCCCTCCCTCCTCCCTCCTCCTTCCGCCTCAATCTCTTTGTCTGTCTCCCTCTCTCTTTCTCTCTCTATCTCTTCCCCCTCCCCTCTCGGTCGCATAAGGCATACAGTTTGTTGTATGACATCGATATTCTAAAGGTAAAATAAACTGGGTGACCAAA
>CM031596.1:6220826-6225826 GCA_018398815.1 Conus ventricosus | reverse complement strand
GCGATAAAAACTGCCGAATCTATTTGATCTGAACTTCGTCAAAAGATAAAATGTGGGCCAAAGACGGGCTCTGCAACTTTGGGGGCGGCTTTGTGGTGCGATAACTGATCAAATACAGAACCCTGGATAGTTTGTTATGATAAAATAGACAAAACCTGCTTCACTACAAGAGTATAATCCTGGTTCTACCGATATTATGAGCAATGATGCAAAATGGCACGACATGTTAAGAGATGACGACACATGAAAGTTAACGTCGAAATGTGCCAGTTAACCCATGAAACTTAAAGCTGTATGTGTAATTCTGATGGTATGAACATGCAACTCATTGCAGGAAGGAGGGGGGGGGGGGGGAGCTGATCTTGTAGAGATCTGTGCTTACTCAGCTGCTTTTCAACTACAATTTGCGTTTATCAATTTCGTTTATATCAATATGTTTTGAGAGATGGCACATTCTTTAGTCACCATGGAAATGATTTTTTATCGGAGTCAAGAAATAAGGACAGTAAGGATGGAATGGGGAGAGATTGGATGAAAGGGGGGATCATTGAATTCTGTGTTGTGAAGAGAACCATTCGTATCCATCAAGGAGAGTTTTACTGGCTCAAAGTGTGAGCGTTGGGTCTTGCGGGATGCACAAGTAACAACAAGCTGAGTGTGCACTTTGATCTTTGCTTTACCACGCATGCAATGCAGGTTTGAACAGTTCATTGAACATTAAGCTTTTTTGTGCACAGTTCATTGAACATGTAGCTTTTTTCTGTGTTTAAATATCGTTTATTTGAATGAATTTGTGTTATTTTGCTTTTTGACTTATGCTCTTGTTCTGATGGATAACTAACTATACTTTGGCGAGCAGTGTTGTGGAAGAGACGAACGTCAGTGGGTGACAGGCAGTTTGGGTGTGAGCACAGAGCAGTGTTGTGGAAGAGACGAACGTCAGTAGGAGACAGGCAGTCTGGGTGTGAGCACAGTGCAAGCTGTGTACCGCTGGTGCTCTACCTTCTCTGAGACGTCTGTTCCTTCCCATGTGGGAAAGTCTGCGTGGAGGCGGAAGTCACAGGCAAAGTGACGGCGGTAGAGAGTGGAGGCGAGATGGGTGGAGGAAATGAGTGAGGGGGCGGACACGTCGTGAATGGGTGGGCTGTCTGTTCTGATGGCCGTGGCTGAAAGGAGTGCCAGACAGACAAATGGAAAGGGCAAACCAGACAGCACAGGGGAAGGGTGGGGATGAGGCACATCTTAGAAAGGCGTGCACAGTATGACCGACCGACAGTTTACTGTAACCAGGTTTCTTATTTTCCAATAAAGGAGTTTCAAGTGACAGAAAGAAGTAGCATGGGGGAGGTTCTCTTGACAAACGGTCTTTGAGCGCATGGCCTGTGCCAACGGCAAAGTATAAACTGAGATATGAGCAAAACATACATTGAATCGTAATTCCGTTTACTGTATGCAGAGCTGAAGACGTTCACAAATACACTGATGGATGGTTTTAGTCGTCGTGACGAACAAAGGAATGCGTGTCAAAGGTTTCAATCCACAATTCGTCAGCAGTGTGTTGTCTGGCGCCGAATTCTAAGTGCCAGCCCTGATCAAGGGCTGTAACATGGCAAATCGCAAATTGTCTTCGAAGTCAAGGCGTCGCGTGTTCAGCGCAGTCTGGGGAACAGTTTTCACCCCGATTCATTGCTGTCGGTGCTGCACGGTTAGTCCACTGTCTTCTTGTGGTAACGACCTTTGGGTTGGGATTCTATACTGTACGTTGAGTTATCATAAATAACGTCCATTGTCCACCTAAGCTGATGATCTACATTGCATGTCAGAACAAGAGAACCTGACGTAGTGAAGGACATAGACCATGCACGTGTTTTCAGCACCATCGTTTTTCTCTAGCAAACGAAGACTGCGCCATTAACGTCCCCACGTTCAAGCACGGCAATATGCGTGCACATCTGAACGTGCGAAAGAAGATTCTTTCCCTCATTAATGACGCGGTTGGCTGGTCAAATGACCAATGAGGCATGTGCCCTTCATCAAAGACAGGGCGCCGACTTGATACCTCTCAGATCATTTGGCTCTTCCTCATTTCAAGACACAAGCGGGCTAGGATAATCACTCCCCCACCCCCAACCCTTTTACCTTTAAACCGCTTCATCATCCCTCACCTCCCCTCTCCTCTCCACCTTTCATCTCTCTCTTTCCTTCTTCTCTTTGCAACCGACAGCAAAGAGCATGTGAGGATTATTTTGCCAATCAGTAACAGCTCCCCAGAGGGAGCTTCGTGGAATCTATCTTTAGACATTCTTCAAATATTTCCACTTGCATAGTTTATTGGAAAACGAGAAGCATAACGCCATGGAAGAACGGATAAATATGTGGGAGGAAAAGAAAAAAAAAAAGAAGAGCAGCGATCTAACCCAGAAGAGGAAAAGAAAACAGAAAAAACCCAGAAGATTGTTGAAGCCATTCTTCTTTTCAGTTTGAGCTGTTTTTTCTCTGCAATTATTTCTTTAGTTCCCAGTTTCACAGCCATCAGAGCTTAGTTTTTTTGTTTGTTTTTGCTTTTTTGTTTGTTTGGTTTTTTTTTGGTTTTTTTGTCTCATTCAGACAATACCTATGGTTGGCTAGACTCTCAAATCAGTTCATCTTCATAAACACTTCTTAGTTCTGAAAGCAACTGGAAATTCAAACTTTTAAACTTTTTGTTTAACCTTTCAGCTCTTTTTGGGTGTTAGTATTCTGATTTTACAATAATACACTGCTTCTCATTTTTGTCTGATTCAGACAACACTCCCTGTCTGCCAGTCGTTGTACTCAGCTCATCTTGATCAGAACATCTTTGTCATGCAGTTAACCGGACAGTCACCGACACAAACGCCATCTTTAGCATCGCAGAATTTTCGGTGCTTTGATTACTATATGTTCCCATGCAATATGTAAACTACATGTTCTTTGCGTGTTTTAGCACCTTAAGGCCATTTAGTCAGAACAGTGATGGTAACTTGATTAAGCCAGGGCACGACGCAAATTAAAAAAATATTGTCTGTCTGGTGTTGCTTTTTTTCCATACTTGATGACGGTCGCAAAGATCTGATTGTGTGTCCAGACAAAAGAATACACCACCCATTACGATTTTGCATTTATGTGACTGGAGTTGAAACTTTGCTTGCTTTCGTTTTTGTGTCTGTAGAGAAAGGATGGGAGATGTTGAAGAGGTGGGAGAAAAAGGCAGCAATATGATCTGTGTTTCAGACGACGGTTTAGTAGCACCGAAGGTATATCATAGTCATTTTTTTTAGCAAAGGACTAAGAAAGGCAGGAGAGAGAGAGAGGAGAGAGAGAGAGAGAGAGAGAGAGAGAGAGAGAGAGAGAACACACACACACACACACACACACACACACACACACACACACACACACACACACACACACACACACACACACACACACACACAGGCAGAGAGACAGACAGAGACAGAGAGACGGAGAGAGACAGAGTTTGAGTACGTAATCCTAACAGAGGAAGAGAAATTCTGTGCGTGCCAAGCGAGTGAGCATGTACACACATCACACACATACACAGACTCACGCACGTGCGCATGTACTTTCTCTCTCTCTCTCTCTCTCTCTCTCTCTCTCTCTCTCTCCTCTCTCTCTCTCTCTCTCTCTCTCTCTCTCTCTCCTCCTCTCTCTCTCTCTCTCACACACACACACACACACACACACACACACACACACACACACACACACACACACACACACCATCACCACCACCACCACCACCTCCACCACCACCACCACCATCACCACCACCACATACCAATAGAAAATGCGAGACAGACGTAGATGATGGTTACTGGCGCCAGTTGTTGCATCCAGTCAGATAGCATTACCTCCTGAACAACCCAAAATGGACTCTGCTTTCATTATCTATACTCCAGCATTTCTGTTTTGTCCCTTGTCAGACGCGCTCTTTTTTTCCACAAATCGCTGGTATATCCGCCCTGTCTACCCGTAGTGGAGACTTTCTAGATGTGGACATCGTCATCCCACATCAAGGAAAGGAAGGAAAAGAAATAAGGGAGAGGGGTCACAATGGAAATGCCAGGATCGGTCTGCCCTACGAAGCCAACCAGATCCATTGAAAGCAAAGCTGCGTTATGCTGCTAAGCATGATGGTCAAGAGGAAGAGAGGAGGGATGAACAAGGGAATATGTGAAGGGGGATGGGGATACGTTGAGGTGGAGAGTGGAGGGGACATGGTTTTGTGAATAGTGGGAGGTGCAACACCTCTTCTGAACTTGAGCTTTTTAGGTTACAGCATCGTATGTAAGCTGGACAGATGTTGGCCAGTAAGGGCTAGTCCAAAAACAACACAAGGAAAAGGTGAAGTGGAACAGGAAGGCCTTGGAGTGGAACGGTGATGCAGACACACAGACAGGGAGCAGGGGACGCAGATGACAAAAGGCTCTGGCAAAGTACATCAATACCAACGAAAAGGATTGGTCTCTTCAAATATTACGGACGACTGAGAGAGGAGAACAGAGAATACAGGAAATGAGTCACACAGAAAATGAGAACTATTATGGTTTGACTCTTATGGGCAGAGGATGGTGGACATGACATTAGTCTTTATGTTTTTCATCAAAACAAGTTCCAAACCAAGGATCCAATAAAAACCATGATTACAAACTTAGTCATTATCAATTCCGCATCAGTTTTCGAAAGTGTTACAATTACTGTACCTAAAGAAAACTGTAACTATGATATCCAATTATTTTGATACATGAAAACAGCAGGGTTTTTTTTTAATAAGAAAGCTCTGATATTCGCAATTGCTCACACTGTTAAGAATTGTCTACTGTGCGACAAGAGAGGAAACATTAATTCTCCACCTTATACCACCAGGACACTATCATCAATATAAAACGAATCACTCTTGCAGTTATTTCCAACTGCAGTCCTGTCTTCTCATATGCTCTGCATGTCATCACACTTTG
>CM031596.1:6199165-6219165 GCA_018398815.1 Conus ventricosus | reverse complement strand
ACGCCATCAACTTGACAAACAACGCCATCAACTTGACAAACAACGTGCGTGTGAAACAACCAGGATGAAGGATAGCCCTGATCAACATTCACTCATGCACAGACACAAGAATACAAGAGGGAGGAATATTCATGCCATTATAGTGTACATTCCATCAGTCAATCTGAGTAACTCATTAGGATATATAAGGACATCAATAGCAGGAGACAACTTTAACGACTACCACCGTCGAAAAACAACAATGACCAACCGCACCACGAAAATCTCTGAAATCCAGTGACACCAAAGACTACCGTGAATGAAAGACATATCCCTAAAAGTTTCGCTATTAAGACGTAAAAATTAACTATTTTCAGAAGAAAGCAGACAAATGTATCCCTTCGACCTGGACACCGTATCCAACCAGTTGCCCCCCCCCCCCTCCAAGAAGAGCAGAAATGATTGATCCTCCTCATGGAAGCCACAACACCGGTATCATGGGTAATAATCCAATGGCTATATAGGTAACAGCATTTGTTTTTCTTTTTTGTGTGCTTTTGATGAATTGAGCTCATATTGCAAGTGCGTGTACAGACAAATGCACAAATTTTGTTACATGCATTGCAGAGAAATACACTCAGAGCTTAATAAAAGCTTGCAATGGGTTAAAGATGGAAAGCATGAAACAGAGTGAGGTGCGGAGGGGAGAAAGGAGAGTGGGTTGATGTGTGAAGTGTGAAGTGTGTGTGTGTGTGTGTGGGGGGGGGGGCGAAACAGAATTACAAATGTGAAGCAGAAGCAAGCTGAGGTGATAATTTAGAGGATGTGGAATGGGAGGCAAGTGTCACTGGACCATGAAAATGTAGACTAGGCTTTGCATGCTCACCACCAATTTCCCATCCTTTCATTCCCCCCTATTTCCACCTCTATTCTCACCTCCTCTCTTCTTTGTGGAGATGAATTTGTACATGCGTGTGTTTCAATTTGGTAATGAGGGGAGGAGGAATGAAGGGGGGGAAACATTGCGGCAAAAAAGTGAAATTGTGGTACTAAGAGACAGGATCATAAAAGACACAGCCAGAGAGAGACATGGCAACAGACAGACTGAAGCAAAAGGTCGTAAGTGACAGATGATTGAAGCATGATATAGTGAAGGACACCTTTAGTGCTAGCAAAATTGTGCGGTGACACTGCCAACAGAACAAACACCCCCACCTCGAGAGAATCCTCGTGGAGGACAGACAGAAAACAAACAGGTAACAACAGAGGGGCACTCTGATCAGTCACCCCTGTCCATATAGAACACGCCTCGCTGATTAATAAAAAGGGGGGGGGGGGGGGGGAGAGCGAAGCAGGCAGATAACGCCGTTTTCCCTTAGATCGTAACCGTCAACAGTGACGATGACAACAATGATGGAGCAGTTAGGGCGAGGGTTGCATCACTGACGTAAGCAAAACGGTCTCTGTAACATTGGAGATAATGGTGTAGCAGTCAGACATCCTGACGGAGTTGATGGAATCATTTTTATCCCATGATCCATCATAACTGCAGACTACAAGATTCATTCGTCACTCGCCATGCGGGGCTCTAATATCAAAGCGGAAAAAGGCGCTTTGTTCTGAATGCCGTCCGGGAATAATAAAAGCTCTTATGTGGAATACCCCTTTTCCAGGTGCAGGCGGCTGCTTCACTCGCGAGTAACGATACTTGTAGGCATATTCAATCACCCAGTGACGTTTGAATCATCAAAATACCATCTTATCCTCATTTGTAAATGCGCTCTGGTCTGCTCCATCCACTTATACTTTTGAAGTTGATGAATCGTTTTCTGCCGTTTCTATTGTTATGACTGAAGTGTGTGTGTGTGTGTGTGTGTGTGTGTGTGTGTGTGTGTGTGTGTGTGTGTGTGTGTGTCCTGTGAGCGCTCATTTTCCATTGTGTCTGTGAGTGCATGTGTTTATGAATGGGTGAATGTAATGCCAGCTTTTGCTTTATCAGTCTCTTGCACACGCATGTATATGTGCACAAACACACACACACACACACACTCACACACACACACACACACACACACACACACACACACACACACACCATACACACGCGCGCAGCGCGCGCGCGCGCGCACGCACACACACACTGGTGTGTGTTTGTTTGAGAGAGAGAGAGAGAGAGAGAGAGAGAAGAGAAGAGTAGAGAGAGAGAGAGAGAGAGAGAGGGGAGATATCAGAATTGTTCTTTATTCTTGGTGAGTTACACATAGGGTTTAGACTAGCCACGTGTTTGCTAATCCCTGCAAGCTTGGTATATAATGATCATTATAATGTTCTTGTAATTGGTGAAAGATCTGAGAGTTTTTTTTTATTTGTAGGGCTTCATGTTGTGGCTGGATGTTCATATGTTTCAGTGATGCTCTTCTTCAGCTATGAATGTGAAAAAATAGTTTTGCCAGTTTTCGTAATGATCGGTTTTACCTGCTTTTTAAACTAACAGAAATCTATAACGATGATGGAGAGAAGGTTTGAAATATCGTGTAAACGTTACATGTCTTATTGTTTCTGTGGTTTAAGGTGACGTCTGCACCAAATAAGCGCGATAGAGTGTGTAAACTGAATCTTGTTGGGGTCATGTGCACAATGTGAAAACAACTGTTGCTTTTTGACATACACATATGTTGACCTCTTTTCTGCAAACATTCAGTTGTTCCTTCCCAAGGGAAGAAGCCCATCTTTTGAAATATGAAGTTGTCTGGCGCTATAACAGGAAGGAACTCCACTGACAGCTTGACAGCAGAGAGCCCCACCCCCCCCCCCCCCCCCCCCCCCCCGCCTTAGGCATGTATTACATTTCTGAAGTACTTGCATTCCGAGGAGGTGGGCTGCATGTAGTAATGATTTCTAAATGCTCAATTGATGCTATTTTTTCCCGTTCGATACTCCATGTCACCTTGACTGCTATTTTCTTTGTGTGTGTGTGTGTGTGTGTGTGTGTGTGTGTGTGTGTGTGTGTGTGTGTGTGTGTGTGTGTGTGTGTGTGTGTGTGTGTGTGGTGTGTGTGTGTGTGTGTGTGAGTGCGTGCATGCGTGCGTGTGTGCGTGCGTGCGTGCGTGCGTGCGTGCGTGTGTGTGTGTGTGGTGTGTGTGTGTGTGTGTGTGTGTGTGTGTGTGTGTGTGTGTGTGTGGCAGGCGTAAGATGGAGATACAGGAATAAAAAGCAGCGTAGATAGCCGCTTGGCCCCTGCCCCTCCAGGAACTAAGGATACTAACACAGAATGGCATTGTACAGTACAGAACTGATCATGACAAGAACAGTGATAATTCACGTTAGCTTTAGAGAAAACAACATACAAACTATAAGTGTAATACACACACACACACACACACACACACACACACACACACACACACACACACACACACACACACACAAAGCGCATGCACACGCACACAGGCGTGCACAACATGCCGGTCGCGACAACAGACAAGGCAGAATCAATTTCTAAGCACGATTGGGCCAGACAAGTGCTAACTGAATAAAAGATCGGAGGGTATCTGAATGAGTTAAAACTGTCTCTGGGTGAATGAATGCATCCACTGAATACTATCACTCAGTTGTGAAGTAACATTGTCAGTTAAGAGAGAAGCATCGAACACACGCTACTTTAATCATTCCCAGACGGTGTCAAGAACAGTGCCGTCTTTTTCACCTCTGGTAGGAGAGCCATGCATGACGAAAACTATAACAATGACGTAGGAGAAGTATCATCATCAAACCCCTCCCCGTGTCTGCCTGCCACGTCATTCTCACCAAGGTCACGACGATCTCCTTCCTTCACCAGCTTTTTCATCCATTGCTATAGTGACGCCCTCGTCATCCTCATAGCCCCTGCTGACCTTGCTGACTATGTGACGTCATATCACTCATTCGCTCATCACCCCTTTGTGCTAATTTAAGCAAGGCGTGTGGCTTTAGGGCAGGAGTCGGTGATCAGAGTGCACTGCTCTGTTACTATCTGTTTGTTTTCCATCTCACCACTGACAATGTGTCCGTTTGAGGGGAGGGTTAAATACTGTGTTCCGACCCCTGGAGGTCTGCCCTGACAGGATCGGCCCTAGGTGGGAGTAAAGGGGAGTGACTGACCTCACACGCCCCGCAAGAGACCACACAATACAGATTACGATACAACACCCATTTATTCACACCAACATACAGTCATAAATAAGCATTCCAACACACACAACATGCACAATCACAATCAAGCATTCCAACACACACAACATGCACAATTATAAATAAACTTTTCCCCACCATACGACGTACACAATCAAAATTCACAGCTTTTTCAACACATGTGAAATACACAATTATAAATAAACATTTCCAGCATCCATCCCTTCCCACACCGTGGAGTGCCTCCAAAACCCCCTGCCTCTCCAAAGTCTACTGGGAGCACCCTGTCGCACTAGGTGCTCCAAACCGGTCGGTTCTTGAAAAGAGTCGTTCAAGGCCGACACCCTTGACACGCACAAGCAACAGGAAGAGCGTGTCCTGGGGGGGGGGGGGGGAACGTGGCGTTGTTACTGGAGGGCCTGAACGGGGGTCAGGGCCGGCCAGTCAAACCCCGGGCTTTTCTACCCAGAACGTGGCCCGACCAGTGCGTGATCCCAACCAGCGCGCGGTAACCAACCAGAGCGTGGCCCCAACCAGCCCCGTGGCACCAACCAGGTCCGCGGTCCCACCAGAGCGTGGCCCCAACCAGAGCGTGGCCCACCAGCGGGGCACCAACCAGTTTCCCGGCTCCGGGTGAAGCCCCCGGGAGGGGGGGGGGGGGGAAAGGTAGCTGGGAGGAGAGAAGAAAGGGGGGAAGGAGGGCACTGGAACCCCGCGTCAGTACAATCTGACCCATGCTGTTAATCCTAACAGCCACCGCATGATGGGGGAGGGGAGGTCTACTAATACACCAACAACCACAAGCTCAACACAGACCTGAGCATAAAAAACAGTAAACCAATCAAATCTGAATGTTCGTTAAAGTCTTTTTACATGAAGCAGGTAAAAGACTGCATTAAATCAACAGGCAAAAACCAATATGGGAAATTTTCTTCACCCCTTTTCTCCACTCCCCGTTTTAAAAAGTTTCCTTTCTTAGGAAATAAACCAACACAGCGACCATCGCTTTTAAAAATGCCACCACATTTGCAAATAATAATTCAATGGCATAATTTTCCATTTTATAGCCACATTTAAAAATAAACACAAATCTCCAACCACGCATCCGAACGACAAATCATGCATACGCACGCTCGCAACATAAAACTCGTTCTCCTTGCACACACAAACAGAGGGTGGCCGAAGGATAAGAGTCCGGTGAATGTGACAGGGGCGGACGAGCGAGACCAAGCAAGTACCAACCCTGAATCACCAGGTTCTCTCCCATCCCCACCGACTACCGCATCACGAGATGCATAAACAGGAGAAAGAATTTGGATATAATTTAGGATGGCCAGGTTAAAGACTGAATTACCAGAAAAAAGGTCTCAAACAATATTTCTTTACAATTTTGAAAACAAAGAAAATTGCGCAAAAGAAGAAATAAGCCGGCTAACAACAACAAAACCCAAAAAAAACAAAAACCCCGAAACTGATGCTTACCAGCTACCCGTGGGTGACCCCGAAGAGGCGGGTCAAATGACTCTCTCTGCCCTCTGTCCAGTCGAGAGGACAGAGGCGCAGATGCGGAAAAAGAAGAAGTGATGTCCCTCTCCTACAGGCCGACTGTAGGATTGAAGATACCGACTGTACCTTCGACGATACGGTGAAGAACCAAGACTGGAGCAGGCGCTCCCAGAGACATCTTCCGCTCGAGTGAAGAGCTAACCTCCCTCAGCGATGGCGGCCAACATGCCACGCTACGTCACAGAGTGAGCATACTTCAAACTAAAAGAAATGAAGCACGTGCGACAGGTAAAAAGACAGGCGAGAGGCCGACAGACAGCAAGTTCGAGAGAAAGGTACCAGCCACCCGTGAACCTGCAGGATGAATAGCACAGGCAGTGGAATTAGAGAGAGAGAGAGAGAGAAAGCAAACCGAACGTGAGCTGAACTACACCAAGGTGCAACCACACCACAATCCACACTAAGGGACGGACACGTGACAACAACAACGATAATAAACAAATGAATAATTCCGCCACCCCAGTTGGGTCAAACGTCGTAGGCCTCGTGACAAACTCGTGACAAACCCCCCTTCTAAAAAGCATCTGTTTCTCTGAGATACAGTGCTCCTTTGAACCTTGACGCATGTGCAAATTCACAAACAATGGGACCGAACCCAACTCTCTGTGATCGACAGAGTACGATAAATCCAATACAAACGTTCCACGATAGATCACACAAGGAAATACATATACTACATTTATCAAACAACTAAGCAAACCTTCCAACATGAAATAACAATCCAACCATTGGCGATTCACTACCGTTAACATCACTGAAGTGAAAACTGTCACTACACCCGATACAGAGACCAAAGGGGATATAACCCTGGTTGAGGGAAGTGTCCCTCTGACTGATTTCTCCAATGTGCTGACTACGGAGCTCGGCTGAGATAGTCAGCATCCGTATTGCTGGAACCCTTGATAATGGCGAAAATGACTCTGCAGTTCCACTGCCTAGCTCATGAGTCGATGACTGACTGGTCGGATCCGGTCCAGGCACTGGAGAGGATGATGAAACGCTCTCCAGTACCAAACTTCCGGCCGTACTTCTTCCTGGGCACGCCAGTGCGCGTCCAAATCTGCCGGAGAGCTCAGCAATAGTAGGGGTGTCGATAGTTCCTAAGCGGGACAGCCTCTGGGTACCGATCGCGTAGTCCACCACTACCAAGATGTAGCGGTGACCGCGATCGGATAGTGGCTTAATGGGTCCCACCAGGTCGACACCGACCTTGCTGAATGGCTCCCCAACCAGAGGGACTGACCCTAGGGGAACACCCTTCAAGCGCCCCTTAGCGTTGTCCGTTGGCAGACATCGCAACTGCGGCAGTACTGCCTAACCTGTGAGTTCATCCCTGGCCAAAAGAAGTCCTGTCTGACTCGCTCGAGAGTCCGCTTGGAGCCCATATGACCTGCCATGGGGGAATCGTGGGCCTGCCGGAGAACAGATTCTCTCAAGCTTTGGGGAACAACAAGCTGCTTGGCCACACGATCTGCCTGAGTGAAAACCCTAAAGAGGATCCCCTGTGGAGCTTGAAGCTCACCTTGGCGTGTTGGGCAGACTGAGCGGGACGATCTACCAGTTGTCGCAGGCGTTGGACATCCAAGTCCCTGGCCTGAAGACGAACAATGAAGCAGGATCGGCCCTAGCAAGAACCTCGTCAGAGATCGGCTGAAAGGACGCATTCCTGTTCCTGCTTCTTAGCATAGACAAGCAGATGCGGATAAAACCAAATGAATTATGTCACCCTCTCCACTCACGTTAACAGTTTCCTTTCTTAGGAATAAACACCACAGGACCATCGCATTATAACGTGCCACCACATTTGCAAATAATAATTCAATGGCATAATTGTCACATTTTAGCCACATTTCAAAATAACACTAACTCCAACCACGCATCCGAACGGCAAATCATGCATACGCACGCTCGTCACAATAAACCGTTCCTTGCACAACAAACAACGGTCGAAATAAGAGTCCGGTGAATTGACAGGGGCGGACGAGCGAGACCAGCAAGTCGAACCTGAATACAGGTTCTCATCCCATCCCCACCGCGTACCGCACACGAGATAGCAAAACAGGAGAACGTTTGGATATAATTTAGGATGGAGGTTAAAGACGAATTACCAGAAAAAAGGTCTCAAACAATATTCTTTTACAATTTTGAACACAACAAGAAAACTGCGCAAGAGAAGAATAAGCCGGCAACAACAACAAAACAAAACAAACAAACCACGAAACTGATGCTTACCAGACTACCGTGGGTGACCCCGCAAAGCGGGTCAATGACTCTCAGTCGTGCCCTCTGTCCGTCGAGAGGACCAGGCCAGAATGCGACAAAAGAAGACGATGTCCCAACTCCTACGTGCCGACTGTAGAATGAAATACCGACATACTTCGACGATACGGTGAAGAACCAAGAATGGGCAGCGCTCCAAGACATCTTTCAACCTCGAGTAAGAGCAAACCTCCCAAGCGATGGAGGCCATAACATGCCACGCACTCACGAGTGAGCATTACTTCAAACTAAAAGAAATGAACACGTGCGACAGGTAAAAAGACAGGCCAGAGGCGAAGTACAGCCAGTTCGAGAGAAAGGTACCAGCCACCCTGAACCTGCCAGGATGAATAGCACAGGCAGTGGATTAGAGAAGCAGAACGAAGAACAGCAAACCGAACGTGAGCTGAAACTACCAAGTGCAATCACACCACAAGCTCAACGATATGAGGATCGGATCACGTGACACAACAACGAAATAAACAATGAATAATTCCGCCCCCAGTTGGGCAAACTCGTAGGCCGTGACAAACTCGGGACACCCCCGTCCAAAAGCATCTGTTTCTCGAGATACAGTGCTCCTTTGAACCTTGAGCATGTGCAAATTCCAACAATGGCCGACCCAACTCTCTGGATCACGAGTACGATAAATCCAATACAAACGTTCCACGATAGATTCACACAAGAATACATAGTACTACATTTATGCAACCAGACTAAGCCAACCTTCCAACAATGAAAATGAACAATCCAACCAGGCGTTCACTACCGTTACATCACGAGTGAACACGCCTCACACCGATACAGCACCATAAGGGATTAACCCTGGTTGAGGATGATCCACTGACTGATTCTCCAATGTGCAGTCATCCCGAGCTCGTGAGATAGTCACATCCGTATTGCTGAACCCTTGATATGGCGAAAATGACTCTGCAGTTCACTGCCACTCATGATCCGATGACCTGACTGGTCGGACCGTCCAGCACTGGAAGATGAGATCGCTCTCCGTACAAGACTTTCCGGCCGAACTCTTACTGGCAGCCAGTGCGCCCAAACTGCCGGAGAGCTTCAGCAATAGAGGGGTGTCGAAGCCTAAAGCGGGACGCCTCTGGGACGACGCGTTGAATCATCCACTACAAATGTGCGTGATCGCGATCGATAGTGGCTGAATTCCCACCAGTTGTCGACACCGACCTTGCTGAATGGCTCCCAACCATAGGCCTGACCCAGGGAACACCCTTCAAGCGCCCCTTAGCGACCTGTCCGTTGGCAGACATCGCAACTGCGGCAGTACTGCCTAACCTGTGAGTTCATCCTTGGCAAAAGAAGTCTGTCTGACTCCCACACACGCCTGTACGGGCAGATCCGTAGACACGGACTGACTGCGTCCGTCTGCGAAGGTGATAGTATTCCCTATGATAAGGGAATACAGAGGTCGCTCCACCCGCGATGGCCCATACTTCGCCACAGAAGTAGGGGGTGGAGATAGAAATGAGTACAGAAGGACGGGTGGAGGTAAAACCAGCCTCCAACCCGCACACATCGTAACTGGCGCCCCGCCGGCCTTAGGGGAAACTAAATCCTTATCCACAAAGAGTGTTGATGCTCCCGAATCCCTGATGGTGTCGACCAAGGAGGAATCAACAACAGAGAGAAACACTGGGCACTCTGAATCTCCAGAAGCTGGGATGGAACCCACGTTAGCCGAGGCACGAGGACGTTGGAAAGGACTAGCCCCACGACTACCAGCGGCTTTAAGACAATCTTTCCTAATGTGGCCAGGACGACCACAAAGAAAACACAGTCGGGGCGCTGAAATCCCCAATGAACTGCCTGTCTTGTTCACCCTGCTAGCAGTTGTCGGCGCCTTATTGCCACTAAATCCTGTGGAGGGCTTCCTCTCCGTATCTGGGCGATGCCCATAAGCCCTGCGAGCTTCAGCAAACACCTCAGCGGTATGAATCGCAGCCGCCGAAATCCTGAGGTGCTGTCTCGCCTATCCGGATCCTCAACTCTGGGGACACAGTGTTGGTGAGCTGTTCAATGAGGATCAGATCCTCCAGCTCCAACTTAGCCAACTGACGCCAGTACCCTAGCGTTTTGCGCAGCCTATCACCAAACTGCACGAAGGTCTCGTCGTATTCTTCTTCATGGACCTGAACTTCCTCCTGTACGTCTCTGGGGTAAGTGGAAACGCTTACGCAGAGCCAACTGCATGTCTGCATAAGACGCGCCTTCATTTAGAGTGAGCACACACTCCCTTGCAGCACCAGATAATCCCGAAAAAAGGTGCATAGCCTTTTGTTCCTCAGACAATTGGTATGAACTAGCAACCTTGTCAAAATGCTCTAAGAACATATCAATGTCCTCACTAGGTCTGAACTCTGGAAGCTTTAACTTTGGGCCTCTAACTCTATCACTTGCCTGTCGATCAACCCCCTGATTTACAGATGCGGGAGGCCGCGAAAGAAGTTGTTCCATCTCCTCCCTACGCAGAGCCTCCATCCTGTCTAGTTCTTCCCTACGGAGAGCTTCCTGCCTGGCAGCCTCCTCCCTACGCCGATTCTCCTCCTCCCTACGCTGAGCAGCCTCCTCTCTGCGCAGAGCCTCCATCCTATCTAGCTCTTCCCTACGCTGAGCAGCCTCTTCCCTTCGCAGAGTTTCCTGCCTAGCAGCCTCCTCTCTGCGCTCTTCCCTACGCAGAGCTTCCTGCCTAGAGGCCTCTTCCTTACGTAGGGCTTCCTGCCTGGGAAGCCTCTTCCTTACGTCGAGTTTCCTCTTCCCGACGAAGGGCTTCCTGTCTGACAACCTCTTCCCTACGGAGGGCCTCATCCTCCCGTCGCTGTCGCTCCAGAAACATCAGGACGGAGGTGATGTCCTGGGCGGGGTTCACCACTCCCGAACACGGAGGATGACCCGTCTGACCCGTCCCTTGGGTCTCGACCTTACCATGAGGAAAGTCTCCCGGGGCATACTCCTTACGAGGGGAAGCATGGAGAAGAGAGGGCTTCGGTTTCTGTGACTCAACAGAAGCCCACAGTTGCTTCACTATACTCTGACGCTTCCGAGCACCAGTCGGGGTCTCAGCAGAAAGATCCCCAGTGAAGAAGTAGTGAAAGTACTCACTGGACTATCGGCTACAGCACGAATAAGTGGAAGTCCACTGTAGTCGAAGTGCTGGTACTAATAGTAGGGACTACATTCTGAAGACCTTTCTTCTTCGACGCACGAGTCGCCATACCACCAGCACCAGACGTCGCCATGACAACAATATCCTACGGTTTTCAAATACGGGGAAAAAAACGATTCCACTTGAAAAACAAATATTTTAGGGGTGTGTGTATATGTGTGTATGTGTGTGTGTGCGTGTGTGCGGACAAGTTCCGGCTGCTCCCACTCTGGCAACACCGCGCTCCACAGCACGAGCAACAGTGCGGTGGGGCTCACCGAAAAAAAAAAAACAAAACAAAAACTATGTCCGGCTGCCCCCACTCTGGCAACACGCGCTCCACAGCACGAGCAACAGTGCGGTGGGGCTGGCCGGAAAAACAAACAAACTGGCAGACGGAATCCGGAGAGAGGAAAAAAGAGACACTAACGTCCGATACACCCCCTGTACTCAATAACCACCCGAAGAAAAAAACAAAAAAAACAACACAAAAAGAACTGGCTAACTACAAAACAGGAATGGCAGACTGAGCGGCGACAGAAAGGCAAGACTTACGGCCGTACCTGCGTAAGGCACCCGGCGGAAGGAGGAGGTCTGGTCGCGGTCGACTCCCCCTGGTCTCACCTCGACTCCCGAGTCACACCGGATGTTCCTTCAGGCCACCAAGAGACTCCCTTCACACTAGAGTCACCCAGCCAACCACCCACGAACAAACACGACAAACTGACTAAACAATATACAAAACAGACAAAACTAAACAGGTACTCCGCGAAACGAGAGAGACAGTCAGAGCCCTTCACATCCCGGACGAGCCCCCACAATTGTCACGACCGACCCCTGGAGGTCTGCCCTGACAGGATCGGTCTAGGTGGGAGTGAAGGGAGTGACTGACCTCACACGCCCCGCAAGAGACCACACAATAAAGATTACGATACAACACCCCATTTATTCACACCAACATACAGTCATAAATAAGCATTCCAACACACACAACATGCACAATCACAATCAAGCATTCCAAACACACACAACATGCACAATTATAAATAAACATTTCACCATACGACGTACACAATCACAATCACAGCATTTCAACACATGTGACATATACACAATTATAAATAAACATTTCCAGCATCCATCCCTTCCCACACCATGGAGTGCCTCCACACCCCTGCCTCTCCAAAGTCTACTGGGAGCACCCTGTCGCACTAGGTGCTCCAAACCGGGTCGGTTCTTGAAAAGAGTCGTTCAAGGCCGACACCCTTGACACGCACAAGCAGACAGTGAAGAGCGCGTCCTGGGGGGGGGGGGGGGGGGGGGGGGGGGGGGGGGGGGGAACGTGGCGTTGTTACTGGAGGTCCTGGACGGGGATCAGGGTCGGCCAGTCAAACCACGGGCTTTTCTACCAGAACGTGGTCCCGACCAGTGCGTGATCCCAACCAGCGCGCGGTACCAACCAGAGCGTGGCCCCAACCAGCGCGTAGGCACCAACCAGTCCGCGGTCCCGACCAGAAGCGTGGCCCCAACCAGAGCGTGGCCCCAACCAGCGCGTGGCACCAACCAGTCCAGGCTCCGGGTGAAGCCCCCGGGAGGGGGGGGGGGGAAGGTAGCTGGGAGGAGAAGAAGAAAGGGAGGGAAGGAAGGGCACTGGAACCCCCGCCGTCAGTACAATCTGACCCATGCTGTTAAATCCTAACAGCCACTCGCATGATGGGCGAGGGGAGGTCTACTAAATACACCAACAACACCAGCTCAACACAGACCTGAGCATAACACAGTAAACCAATCAAATCAGGAACGTTCGTTAAAGTCTTTTCACACGAAGCAGGTAAAAGACTGCATTAAATCAACAGGCTATAAAACCAATATGAATTATCTTCACCCTTCTCTCACTCACGTTTAACAATTTCCTTTCTTAGGAAATAAACCAACACAGCGACCATCGCTTTATAACTGCCACCATATTTGCAAATAATAATTCAATGGGATAATTGTCACATTTTTATAGCCACATTTCAAAATAACACAAATCTCCAACCACGCATCCGAACGACAAATCATGCATATGCACGCTCGCAACATAAAACTCGTTCTCCTGCACACACAAACAGACGGTGGCCGAAGGATAAGAGTCCGGTGAATGTGACAGGGGCGGACGAGCGAGACCAAGCAAGTACCAACCCTGAATCACCAGGTTCTCTCCCATCCCCACCGACTACCGCATCACGAGATGCAAAACAGGAGAAAGAATTTTGATATAATTTAGGATGGCCAGGTTAAAGACTGAATTAACCAGAAAAAAGGTCTCAAACAATATTTCTTTTACAATTTTGAAAACAAAAGAAAATTGCGCGAAAGAGAAGAATAAGCCGGCTAACAACAACAAACCAAAACAAACAAACCACGAAACTGATGCTTACCAGCTACCCGTGGGTGACCCCGAAGAGGCGGGTCAAACGACTCTCTCTGCCCTCTGTCCAGTCGAGAGGACAGAGGCGCAGATGCGGAAAAAAGAAGAAGTGATGTCCCTCTCCTACAGGCCGACTGTAGGAATTGAAGATACCGACTGTACCTTCGACGATACGGTGAAGAACCAAGACCGGAGCAGGCGCTCCCAGAGACATCTTCCGCTCGAGTGAAGAGCTAACCTCCCTCAGCCATGGCGGCCAACATGCCACGCTACGTCACAGAGTGAGCATACTTCAAACTAAAAGAAATGAAGCACGTGCGACAGGTAAAAAGACAGGCGAGAGGCCGACAGACAGCAAGTTCGAGAGAAAGGTACCAGCCACCCGTGAACCTGCAGGATGAATAGCACGGGCAGTGGAATTAGAGAGAGAGAGAGAGAGAGAGAAAGCAAACCGAACGTGAGCTGAACTACACCAAGGTGCAACCGCACCACAAGCCACACTAAGGGACGGACACGTGACAACAACAACGATAATAAACAAATGAATAATTCCGCCACCCCAGTTGGGTCAAACGTCGTAGGCCTCGTGACAAACTCGTGACAACTGTGTCTGCGCATAGTTTACCCAACATTGAAGTGAATCACTGCATATTGCATTCAACCTTCTTTCTGTTCTGTCCTTGAGTTTCTGTCTTTCTGTTCCTCAGTCTCTCTATCTGTGTGTGTGTGTGTGTGTGTGTGTGTGTGTGTGTGTGTGTGGTGTGTGTGGTGTGTGTGTGTGTGTGTGTGTGTGTGTGTGTTTTACACTTATAGTTTGTATGTTGTTTTCTTTAAAGCTAACATGAATTTTCACTGTTCTTGTTATGATCAGTTCTGTACTGTACAATGCCATTCTGTGTTAGTATCCTTAGTTCCTAGAGGGACAGGGGCCAAGTGGCCATCTACACTTCTTTTTATTCCTGTATCTCCATCTTACGCCTACCACACACACACACACACACACACACACACACACACACACACACACACACACACACACACACACACACACACACACACACACACACACACACACACACACACACACACACGCGCGCGCGCACGCGCACGCACGGGCACACACACACACACACACACACACACACACACACACACACACACACACACACACACACACACACACACACACACACACACACACACACACACACACACACACATCAATCTGGATTTAGAAAAGGACGAAGTACAATTGATCACCTGACACGACTAACTACTCAAATTAAGAAACAGTTTGCTAAACGTAAAAGTGTCCTTGCTTCCTTCTTTGATCTTACTAAAGCTTACGATAGAGTGTGGCACAGCCGATTATTATATAAATTAAAACAAATTGGTCTTTCTGGTCACGTCTACAATTATGTAAAATCATTTTTAAGTGGGAGACACATAATGACCAAAGTTGGTGTGACTGTATCATCCTCAAGATCGATAAATATGGGAATTCCACAAGGTTCTATAATCTCCCCATTGTTATTCAATGTAATGCTATATGACTTATATACATGTTTTTCATCATATACCAAGGTAGCTCAATATGCTGATGACATTGCAATATGGATTAATGTATCTTTAAAGAAAAGAACAAATTTACGTCACATAAATTATATTCAGAAGCTCTTTCAGCACGAGCTGGATAAATTAAATAGTTTATATGCATTTGAATGGCTTTCAATTCTCTGTTGAAAAGACACATTTGGTTCTCTTTAACAATGGATATAACCCAAGTAACCTGCTATATTCTTTCTGGGAGGACGGGAAATTTTTTATAAACTTGAAGTAAAATTTTTAGGTGTCCTACTTACACCAAAACTAAACTGGAAAAAACATATTGACTCAATTGTTACTAAAGCATTAAAAGTTTGAATTTTCTAAAAATTGTCAGTCATTCTCCATGGGGACAGGATCCTAAAGTTTTGTTGCATTTAGCAACCAGTCTTGTACGATCAAGATTGACTTACGGACAGGAAGTATTCTTTTCTGCTTCGCGATCGCATTTAAAGAAACTTCAAAGAATTGACAGTAAAGCTGTAAAGTTGGCCCTGGGTGTACCTGTGCACACTAAGTCCTCTGAAGCTTATAAGATAGCAGGCCTTTTGCCACTTGATGAAGAAAGGAAAATAAGTTATGTAAAATATGTAGTGAGACGGATTGCGGTGACGACCTTGAAGAGTTAAATACACGATCCGACATTGATTTTTCGAAAAATGCACAGAAAAATTCAAATTAGAGACGCTTCGTTCATATGTTTCAGACGTTTTTAATTCATCAAAGATTGACCCATACGAGGTAGCGCCTCGCGTACTGGTTCCGCCGGTACCCCCTTGGGAACTAACGGAAGTAACAGTTAACATTTTTTCTTCTGATCTAAATAAAGCGATTTCGCCGCATGTGTTAGCAGCATCTTGTCAAAATTGACATGGAAGAAAAGTTTACTAACTATTTGAAAGTATACACTGACGGCTCAGTTCTTGATGATGGTATGCGGGATCTGGCTTTGTAATTCCAGATTGCAAAGCTGAAAAATCATATTATTTAGGTAAGGGTCATTCCATATTTACAGCTGAACTAGTTGCTGTCCTGATGGCATTAAATTATTTAATTTCCTTGCCAGTCTCAATATTTAATATCCTGTTTTGTGTTGATTCACAGTCAGTATTAAAAAGTTTTGTATTGTTTTGAAAATTCACAAGAGAGGAATTATTATTTGAGATTAAGTACATGTTGCACTGTCCTTTACATGAAAGGTACTAATGTTGTATTTTCTTGGGTTCCATCGCACACCTCCTTCGTTTTTAATGATCAAGCAGATAGAGCAGCAAAAAGGGGAGCAAAGAATATATTTGGTAGTATTAAGGTTGATTGTCCTTTATCATACAAGGAAATTAATCATATGATCGAGAGGGATTTCTGGAGTCAATACAGTTCCTCATCAAAACCTCGTCAGCAAACTCTGTCAAACTTTGTGTCAATTAGCCGACCGGTTTCTAGCCTGACTTTTAGACTTTTATGTAATTCCCTACGAACCAAGTATTGCCAGACTGTAAGTGCGTATGTCGTGGGATCTTTCAGTTCAACATGTGATTTTTGATTGTGAACTAACGAAACCCTTTTTGAATGGTGTTATACCAAGTGCTGACACTGGGCATGTTAATGTGTTTGACTTTTTAGATTCGTTGCCAGTTGTTTCTCTTGTTAAATTAACGAGTAACCTTTTGGGAAGTCCTTTAAGGAACATTTTATAATCATAATCGTAAGTTAGATTATTTTAGTTTATTTTTATCTAATTTTTTATAGTTACTGTCCTACAATTCATCTATGCTTTATTTTTGTTCCATGTAACCACATCGTCCTCTTTTCTTTTATGATAATAGTCTAAAATTGTAAACAATATGTTATTTAGACGTCTGCAATCACCTATATGTGTGACGAGACGTAAAACAGAATTCCTTCCTACACACACACACACACACACACACACACACACACACACACACACACACACACACACACAACACACACACACACACACATTCATTGCATCCCTATTCATGACGCATATTGACCTTAAATCCTTGCAACCATTGAATTCGTGTTGGTGGTTGTGTAAATGCGTCAATTCATGCGAAAAGAGCTAGTTTGACAAAGACCAAGAGACAGACAAGGGACAGCGTAGGCATCAATGCATTGGAGTAGCGCTGCTGTCAGGAGGGAGGGGTGTCATTTCCCGCTGTTCTGGAGGACCGCTAGTCCATTAAATGTCCAGAAGGATGGTACTGAGTTGTCTGCTCTTCTCCGCCATTGATAACCTTTCCATTCGTCAGTTGGTTGCTCGCTTTGGTTCCGAGACTGTTAATCATACTGACACCTTCATTATTTCTCCCTTAGTTGAACGTGGAAATAAAAGAAATAACATGCATCCTTACCAGTTCACCTAAGGGTCAAAATAGTTTGTCCATTGCGGTACATTTCCCTGATACAAAGAGAAATCACAAACAAGGATTCACTGAATGAAAACAAATTGAGCATTACAAGACGAAAACGAATATTGAAAAGACGAATCAAATCTTACACCATAAAATGAACAAATATAACTTGGGGTGAAACAGCAAAAGTGGGAGAGAGTCCTGACAAATATTCCCCATTCCAGAGAGACAGGAAGAGGAGTTTGGAGAATGTGCATGTCAGTATGGTTAACGCTTCTGCTTCCAATCCCAGGTAATTTAGTGGGACGAAATGATATCAATGACAGAAGAGAGTTGACAAATCAGTCTTGACTCCCTGGACACTGTATCCAGCCAGTGACCCCCGCGAAGACCGGAAATGATAGATCCTCCCTTGGGAGCCCTAGTGCTGGGCTGATGGACAGGTATTCAATTACTTTGTATAGGACAGTGTCTCTTGTTCGCCTCTTGCCTTTTTCATATACTGAGTTAATGATATATGAGCACGTACAGACACACAAACGGATGCACAGATGCACAGGGAATGCAATCAGCGCTTGACAAAATGTCGTAGCGCATTGAGAATGGAAAAAAGGGGAAAAGTGATGGTGGTGGGTGGGAGAGGTGGGGTAGGGGTTAAATAGAAAACCAAAAATACAAGAAAGCAGGAACAGCCGTGGTGATGATTCAGTGGGGCGGTGTGGGAAGCGGTGTTTACCGTACATTGAAAATGGTAACGATACGCATCAACAGTTAACCATGTTTACCGTACATTGAAAATGGTAGACGATGCGCATCAACAGTTAACCATGTTTACCGTACATTGAAAATGGTAGACAATGCGCATCAACAGTTAACCATGTTTACCGTACATTGAAAATGGTAGACGATGCGCATCAACAGTTAACCATGTTTACCGTACATTGAAAATGGTAGACGATGCGCATCAACAGTTAACCATGTTTACCGTACATTGAAAATGGTAGACGATGCGCATCAACAGTTAACCATCCTCTTGTAGCTTCCCAATTATATGTCCTTGCCCTCCACCCTCTATTCTTTGTGTGTGCGTGTGTTGTGGATGTGTATACATGCATATCTCATTTATGTCCTTTCCCTCCACCCTCTATTCTTTGTGTGTGCCTGTGTTTCGTGGATGTGTTTACATGTATATCTCATTTTATGTCCTTTCCCTCCACCCTCTATTCTTTGTGTGTGCCTGTGTTCGTGGATGTGTTTACATGTATATCTCATTTTATGTCCTTTCCCTCCACCCTCTATTCTTTGTGTGTGCCTGTGTTCGTGGAAATGTGTTTACATGTATATCTCTATTTTACAGGCAGGATGGGATGCATGAAAGAAGAAATTATCACAGCCACACAAAAAAAGGACTGAGTGAAATTTTGAAACAGAGAAACTAAGAGATAGAATCATGAAACACACAGCCAGAGGCAGACAGACAGAGGAGCAGAAAGATGGAAACAACTGATTGGTGATTGAATGCACAATGCAGTGGTGCACTTTACTGTCGGCAAAATTGTGCATGAAACAGAACACTAAATTACAGCGTTCACCTTCAAAGAGAATCTTCGTCAGAATTGAGGTGGGAAACAAACAGGTAACAAGAGAGCAACACACTGAGATCAGTGACTCCTTTCCTTAACACACTGAGATCAGTGACTCCTTTCCTTAACACACTGAGATCAATGACTCCTTTCCTTAACACACTGAGATCAATGACTCCTTTCCTTAACACACTGAGATCAATGACTCCTTTCCTTAAACACACTGAGATCAATGACTCCTTTCCTTAACACACTGAGATCAATGACTCCTTTCCTTAACACACTGAGATCAATGACTCCTTTCCTTAACACACTGAGATCAATGACTCCTTTCCTTAACACACTGAGATCAATGACTCCTTTCCTTAACACACTGAGATCAATGACTCCTTTCCTTAACACACTGAGATCAATGACTCCTTTCCTTAACACACTGAGATCAGCGACTCCTTTCCTTAAAACACACGCTTCGCTGATTAGCCAACACACTGAGATCAGTGACTCCTTTCCTTAAAACACACGCTTCGCTGATTAGCCAACACACTGAGATCAATGACACCTTTCCTTAAAACACACGCTTCGCTGATTAGCCAACACACTGAGATCAATGACTCCTTTCCTTAAAACACACGCTTGGCTGATTAGCCAACACACTAATCAGGACTCCTTCTAAACGCACCTGGATTAGCCAACACCTGAGATCATGACTCCTTTCCTTAAAACACACGCTTCGCTGATTAGCCAACACACTGAGATCAGTGACACCTTTCCTTAAACACACGCTTCGCTGATTAGCCAACACACTGGAGATCAATGAACCTTTTCCTTAAAACACACGCTTCGCTGATTAGCCAACACACTGAGATCAATGACTCTTT